>BTPH01000077.1:77881-359350 GCA_036245725.1 Mrakia hoshinonis
AGGAGGGGGGGGGGTGGGAGGAAGGGAGAGATGGTGTGAGGGAAAGCAAGAACAGTCAGCGAAGGTTAGCAGAGAAAGAAGAGGCCGGGTAGAGACGGGGACTGACTTCGAAGAGGTCTCGGGGCGGACCGACCACGTCGAAGAGGAAGTTCCACCTCGCCACCTCCGTCTTCCGTGCGCAACCCACCACGACGTCCAACGCTTGAGGGAAATGATCCAAGAACTCGACCACGAGCGGGAGCACACCCTTCATCTCTGTCTTCTCCACACCACCTGCCCCTTGTCCATTCTTCGGGACCTCCAGCCCCAGCCCCTTCTCCTCTTTCACCACCCCCACCACCTCGTCATCCTCCCCCTCCGGCACCCCATCCACAATCGGACTCAACTCACTGATCCTCCCCCCTCCCCCTTCCTCCTCTCCATCTCCCACAACCCTCGGACTCCTCCCCGGGCCCTCATCCGCCTCCTGCTCCAGAACCCCATGCAACAGTATCTCCAACGCATGCGCAAAGTAGCTCAGCTTCTCGAAGTGCGCCGCGAACCGTACGGCCGCCTTGATCTGACCCAGGGAGAGATGGTATTTCAAGAGGTGAGGGAGGAAGAGGTGGGTGGAGGTTTGGAGTTTGTAGGTGGAATACGGGAGGGACGCCCGGACAGAGAGGTCGGTGGAGAGGCCGATGATGATGCCTTTGTCCATCAGGACGGCTACACAAAAGGCGGTACAAAGTTTGGTCAGCCCCAGGCTGGACGGAGGACAGACAGGCTGATCCACGGGGTGCAGGCGAACTTACAAAGCGGATAAAAATCGAGTGGCATGCTCACGCTCTCCGCCACCCTCTGATAACTCTTCTCCTCCCCCTGCCCCTTCCCCTTCCCACCCTTCCCCACCTCCCCCGGCCGTACCCGATCCACCGTCAGCGCGTCCAACCACACCCTCAACCTCTCTCCGTCCCAACCCCAGAGCGAGTTCTCCAACGTCCCGATGCCCGACAAGTGGGTCCAGTACGACTCGATCCGGTCCGCGAGGATCTGGAGGTCGTACTTGACTTCTTCGGATGGTATAGGTGTGGAAGAGCGGCCGTTGAGGGTGGCGAGGGAGGAGGTGCGCCGGTGGTGGTGGTGCCGGGAGGCTTTGCGTGGACGGAGGAGGACGAGCGAGGTGTCGATGAGGAAGATGACGGTTGCGAGGGGGAGGTCGTCCGAGGGGTGACCGAGGCCTGGGAGAGAAGGATGGAGGGGTGGGGTCAGCTTGCGCGACAGGCTGCTTGGAGTGGGAAGGTGATGGCTCACGTTTCTGCGCGAGTGGAATGAGCCAACTCATGGCCCTGACCCTTCCCGGCATGGCTACGACACCATCGAACGAGATACTCCCACAGAGCTTGAGCTCGACAGAGTTCTCGGTCGGTACGATCAGGAAGTGGTAGAACGTGTTGGCGGTCGTGTAGACGAGGAGCGAGTTGTCGTGCAGGGACATGAGATGGACCGGCGCAGGGAGTGAGATGGACGAGACGTGCGATTGAGGGGTGAGCGAGTCGTCTCGAGAGTAGAGCCGGATCTGTGGAGAAAAGGGAGGGAGGGTCAGTCAGCTGAGACTACAAGATGGTCTAAGCTTCAACAGGACCGGAAGCGACTGACCGAGAAGTCCTTGCCTTCCTCGATCCCTGCTACAAGCACATGCAGGAACCAGACCATCCCGCCTCGAACCCGAAAGCTCTCCTCCCATTCGGCCCTTTCAAACAGCTTCCACCTCCCGCTCCCTTTGCTCCAGTGGGTGAGCCCTCTCCGACCGGCAACGGCGACGAGACGTCCGTCCTCCGAGACGGTCGCGTACCGGATCGGATACTGCACGGTGATGTACGCGTGCGGCAGGGAGATTGGCAACCAGAGCGATGAGGACGGCGTAAGGGACGAAAGGTAGGACGACGATGGAAGGGAGGCGGTCGGAGAGAGGAGCAGTTTGGTCGAGAGGAGAAGAAGGGGATACAGGGTGGATGAAGGGGTCGGAAGGGATGTGAAGGACGACTTGGCGAAAGGGAGGGTGTAGAGTTGGCTGGGTCTTGACGTCGACTGCTGGCTCGATGATCCGTTCGATGCGCTCTCTCGCCTGTAAAGGACGTCCTTCTCGCTCTGTCCCGCCCTCGACTTCGCAGAGGAGAGCAGGATCAAATCGAGCCCTCCACCAGCCCAGAGCAGACCCGATCTCTCGACCCCTCGCATGAAGGCGTCGTCCTTGGCAAGGACGTCGGCGTGTTCTCCTTGAAGAACTCCCCAGCCGAGCAGCTTCCCACCGGTACTCCAGACACCCCAACCGCCTTCCCATCCGACCGCGAGAGCGTAGCCGTCCGGTGTCCACGACAGGGAGGTGACGCGGCCGGGCGCGAGGCGGAAGTTGTTGGTCGCTCGTGGGAGGGAGAGCGGCTGGTCGAGATGCGGAACAGGAGGAAGCGGTGGTGGCGGAAGGGAGAAGAAGTGGATCAGGCCGCTGAAGAGGACCGCGTCCGACAGGAAGATGGAGGTCAGTCGGTGGCGACGCGACCAGCACGAACGAGAATGTTGACGACTGACCTCTCCGTCCCGACCGCGATCAGGCAGAACTTGGCATTCAGCGCGGCGACAGTCGCCTTACCGTCCACCTCCATCCGGACGGACATGCTCCTATCCGCGACCGACTTCCTCACTCCTCGAGCCAACGCGCTCTCCTTCAACTCCAGCCGCCTCGCACCGTACGCCCGCTCGTCCGCCTCGTCCTTCGATCCTCTCGAGTCCATCAACGGAGATCGGAGACCTTGAGAGTCATGTGACGGCCTCGACGACGGCGCATGTTGTGTTGCAGCCATCGGATGGAGCAGCCAGAGTTGACCGGATGGCAAGACGAGCGTGTGGACGTTGAGTGGGCGAGAGTGGGTGAGGGATGCGGTTGAAGTCGAAGATGAGGCGACTGGCTGAGGCGAAGGAATGGCTGAGAGCGGGTAAGGGAAGAGCTGGTCCGGCAGGACGGGTGGTATCGGGTAGGGCAGCGTGAGGATGGATGGGACCGGATCAGAGAGGGCGAGCACGAGCGTATGAGCGTGGGGAGTCAGGCTGTTGAAGAAGACTGGTCAGTGACACGACATCTCTTGAGCTGACGTCAAACGGACGTACCTCTGCACGTTTCCGTCGATGTACCAGCTTCCTCCCCACTGGAGGCCCCATCCGAGCATCTCGCCTCCCTCGCCCGCCCCGAGCTGGAACACCTCCTCGGCCACCCTCGAGTCGGCCGTCCCATAGAACGCGTAAGGTGTCGGAAGAGGGATGAGGTTGTACGAGATCAGATACGACTGGTCGGTCTGTCAAGACGCCAAACCAAACGAAGAGGGGGGCCGCGGTGAGCTCGACGTGATCCGTCGGGGTGCGTAGAAGGGCTCGGGACGTACGAGGATGATGATACAGAGCGAGTCCCATGCGAACCAGGCTGAGAGGTTCTCTCCTTGCTCGTCTATCGAGTCCTGCTCCCTCTCGACCATCGCAAGCACGACCGCCGGCTGACAAGAAAGGAAGAGGAGAGAGCCCGGTCAGCTTCGTCTCAGGTCAGGTCCGCGTTCGCCGCGACGAGCGGTCCTAGCCTCATGCGACCCGCTTAGACAACTCATGTAGGCCCAGCAGCATCTCCGAAAGTGTATCAAGAGGCTGCTGAGGTTCCGGCAGTCTCCCCCGGTCGCGAGAGCTGACGGCAACCAGCGTCGCCCTCGTCCGTCTCGGACATCTCCTCGTCCTCCTCGCTCGCTGCACCTCCTGCCGCTGCTGGACCAAGGTCTGACTCACCTTTGAGCTCCAGAGAGAGACTGTGCTCCTCGAGACCGTCACAAACAGGCTCGAGGATCGGTTCTGGGCGAGTCCTCGAAGCGCTCCATCCTCACCACGCGACGTCGAAGGCCCAGACGTTCCAGGTGGGGAGGGAGTCGAGAGCACAGAAGGAGAACCGAACGGCCAGTACATCCTGGAAGTGGGAGCTGCGCAAGGGCAGGGTCGGAAGCGTTCAAGGCCGAGTAATGATCGTTGGAGGTCAGCCCGCTCGAGGGAGAGAAGGAACACGAAAGGTGATCTTCGTCTCCAGGCGACCCTCCTTCCGGCGGTCGAGCCGAACACTGCTCGACAGTCTTCCTTTCTAGCCTGGGCCGCCTCGCGAACGAGTTCTGTCGAGATATATGTCCGTGACAGTCGTGATATACTCGCTAAACTAGATACCGCACGATCTCCCACCCTGGTCCAGCTGGCCCCTCTTAGCTGCTGTACCTGGGCTTCTTCCCCTTCTCGACCACCTCGACGACCGGCTCCTTGAGATTGCTCGGCAGACTGTTAAGGTTGTTGTTCCAGAACCGTCTCACCTCGACCCCGTCCTCACCCTTGATACCCAGCTCGCCCAACACTCCTCCAATCTCCGTCTCTCCCCGTCGTCCAGAGACGGCCTCGATCATCCCGTCCGGTCCACTGATGAGCACGAGCGTCTTCTGGCCCTTGGTGAGCGGCGTGGGCTTGCCGGCGACGGCCGTGGGATCGACCTTTGCAGGCGTGACGAAGAGGGCCTTGATCGAGTCGAAGGGGGAGGTGGTGATGGTCGGGGGGTTGAGCATCTTGGAGAGGGAGCTGGTGGAGAAGCGGGAAGGTCCGAGATCGGCGAGCTCGAGCTTGGCGGGGAGGAGGTAGGGGTCCGGGAGGTAGGCGGCGAGGGCGGAGAGGGGAAGCGAGCGAGAGGCGTGGAGGAGGGTGAAGGTAGGCAGGACGGGGGTAGGCTTGTCCGAGTTGGATGGTGAGAGCGTCTGCAGGAGCTGGACAAAGGGCGAAATACCAGTTCCACCAGAGATCTGCAATGGATCAAAAAGCGAGTCAGCCCAAGGTGACAGCAAAGACAGACGGACGCGACGGCAGACTGACCATGACGACCCTGTCCCAACCCTCCATGCTCCAGCCAGCCCTCTTCTCTGCCTCTGCGTCCCCCGTCTGGAGCACCTGCGGGCGGACGATCTCTGTCTTTGTCTCGTACGGTCCCCTGAGCTCGATCCAGTTGAATCGCTTGCGGCTGGTGATGAACTTTGACACCTCCCCGGTCGGCTCCTTCTTGACAAAGATCGACAGCTGCGTGTTGAGTCCGGTGATGTGCTCAGGAGGATGGAAGATCGTGTAAGGCTGCAGAAATCGTCACAAGAGAAGGAGAGTCAGAGAGAGGTATCGGCGGCACGAGGGCTGATTCCGAGGTGAGCTCTGGACTGACCCTCTCGATGTTGAGGTTGGGGTCCTTGACCATGACGTGGTAGATTCCCTCGACACCTGTCTCTGGGTTCCCCTTGACTGGCCTGTGGTCGTCTGGCATCCTGACTGTGAGGACCTTGTACTGTCCGTCCTTGAGGGTTCCCGAGTTCCCGTCCTCGTCCTCGTCGACGACCTCCATCCACTCGATCGGGAAGCTCCACCACACGTCTTGGTCGAGGAACGGCGTGTCCGCAGGTCGGGTGATACCGTAGACGATGACCACCATGGCGCAGCATCCTGCTACGAGGGTACGCCATGCCCTCTTTGAGTGCTGGATCGCATTGCCCTCAATGTCAAAGTCCGGGTTCGGAGGCTTCTCGTCCACCACCCGGAACAGCATCAGCTGCAGCTTATCGTACCGAGACTGGTACGTAGATCGGTTCGGATCAGGAGTACGGTAGTCGGGCATCATCGTCGAAGGCGTGGACGAGAGCGCACGCCGAGAGGACAAGGCCGACATGGGGAGGAGGGAGGACGAGGGCGAAGGTCGGCCAGCTACGACAGCCTTGGCCACCGATCGGGACCTGAGCATCGACGTCGACGAGCGCAGAGGGGCGGAGAGAGAGCGAATCATCTCAGAGGAGAGAGAAGGAAGCGGACTGGGGTAGGAGTGGGGTCCGGTGGGTTGGTGGTCGTTGCAGGTGCGGAGACAGCATGTACCGGATTGGCCGTCAACCTCCCTTCCGTACCGAAGCTCATCAAGTCAGCCCTCCCTCCGCCGAGCTCGCCCAGCACACGCGCTCGGATGCTCGTTAGCTATCTGCATATGACATGGCCTCTATCTCATGTTCGATCTTGCTCGGATGTTGAGCATATCCCTCCTCTGCGGCTTGCCGAAATTTGGCTTGAGGCGAGCTCACTTTCTGCCGCCAGACCGACATCACAACCGATACTCTCAGGAAAGACAAGGTGTGTCGGAAAGGATCATTGAGCATAAGAAGTATGTATGGACTACCGACCCGCCTCGAGTCCTGCCCGGTATCAAGGGGAGTGAACGGTCGAGGCGAAGGGTACTAAGATGGCCGTTTTGAATTCTATCTTGGGTCGAATTGACGCTACACAGTCACTCGAGACTCTTCGTGAAGAAGAGAACGTGATAGGAGCAATGCGGGGAAACGCGAATAGCTACCCGTTATAATGCCGCACAGCGATTATAGAGAGGCAAGAACGAGGGAGGAGGGAGCCGTCTCTTGAAAGGTGAGCTCGCCCTCACGTGCGCGCTGGGCCGTGCTGTTCGAGTCGTCGATCCTTTGGGCCTGCATCTTTCAGCGCTTTAGCCGAAAGGAGCGGTGATGAGCACAAGCTGCGACAGAACACCACATACTTCGGAACGGGTCGCGATGTTGGAGGCCGGTTTCATGTCATGCGTTATCACAACCGGACCAACAGACCCTCCTCCCCGCCGTACTTCTCCGCCCATGCTTTGATGCCACCCGTGAGCACGAGGGCTTTGCTCTGGATCTCGGAGATGCCTTGAGCGTCGAGCGCGTCTTGATACCAGGCTGCATGAGGACAGACGAAAGAGCGACGCGCGGAACGAGAGAGCGAGATCAGTCCCTGCTCGAACGATCAGATGTTCGACAGCGTATCAGTGTTTGGACTGACCTGCGCATCTGGGACCCCGTCCTGACGACGAAGCACAGTGAAAGATGACGAGAGGGATCCTGGAGAAAGAGAAGGAAGGTGAGTTTGATCGAGTTGATGTTCAGGATGCAGAAGGTCAAGACACCGTGCACTCACTTTGAGAGGACAGGCACGAGTGTAGGAAGAGTCTGGAAGAAGGTCTGTGCTGGCAGGTTGATTGCTGACGGGATGAGAAAGTCGGTCGGAGGCTGAGCGAAGCACAAGACGACAGGGCGAGTCGGTGAGCTCATCAGTCAGGGGCTGTATCATTCAGCAAGCGTTGTGGTCTCTGGAGTTGCACTGACCTCGATGTCCGCCCTTCTCACGTCTACTACGATCCAATCTACTCCTCGTGCGAGGTTGTCCGAGGTCTTCTCGTTCTCGAGCATCAGATGGAGCTCCTCGACCGAGATTGGGTGCGGCGTCGACTTGGGAACAGGCAGATGCGCAAACCACGACGGAGCCTTGGGTGCGGCGGCCTCGATGGCGGCTGCCTTGGCTGCTTGGAGGTTGTCGACGGAGTGAGACGATGACATGGTGGCGATTAGATGGGCGGCTGACGGTGTTGGGCGATGGCGGTGAGATCGAGGATGAGGGCGGGGAGGACGCGAGCTCACCGTTCCGAGACCGTGGCCTTCAACCACGACAGTCACACACACCCTTCTTTCGTTGGAACCAGTATGGACAAGCTAGCAGTGCGTATCCCGCCCAGTCCGCACTCCGGCGGACGGCTTCGAGTGCTGACTTGCTTGTGTGTTGTTGTGTGCAGGCTCTGGGCGAGCAGCTCTCGCAGGTGACGGTCAGTTCACGCCGCCCTCCTTCATTCTTCCTTCGGCTCGGCCATCATAGGCCGGACGCTGTGGTGAAGCCAGTTCAAGCAGTTGTGCTGATATCCGTTCCTTGCCTCTGTGATCCTTCAGGTGTATGATCTGAAGACGTACTACAACCAGGCCAAGAACATTGTCCTCCAGGTGTCCGAGATGGAGGCAAAGGTCCTCGAAGCGACCAACGAGGACGCTTGGTAAGTCAACAGACCTCTTCTCTGGGTGCAGTCCATCTGTCTTGTGACCCTGGGTCAGTCCGCGTGAGGCTCACGGAAGAGGAGGCTTGGCAAGTGAGCTCGACCCCCTTCGCGGGGAGGCGAGCTCACAGCCGGCCGGAAGCGATCCGCTTCCTCGAGCTGCCCACACCCCAGATGGGACCTCACAGTCAGCGTGACCTCCTGAGGGATGTTCAGAGTCATGTTTGGCAGTGTGGGGCATCCCACTCTGTCTGGTTCGCATCCACGGCTGCCCGAGCGGGGATGGCTTCACCGCGTGCTCGTCACATCTCGCTGACCTCCGCTGTCTTTGTCGCCTGCCCATCTTCAGGGGAGCCTCCTCCTCGCTCATGCAGGAGATCGCGCAGGGGTGAGTCCATCAGGTCCCTACTCCCGTCTCTCGTTGACGTAGGACGTCCAGAGCTGACCTCCGTCCTTCCCTACCGCGCGTCGCACGTCACCCCTCTCTCTCTAGAACGTTCAACTTGTGAGCTCGCAATCAGATCGGCTTTGGACCACAAGCGTCAGAACTGACTCGCTCTGAATGTGCACATCCTGATTGTCTGCAGCCAAGAGTTCAACCAGATCATGCCGACCATCTACAAGCGGTTCATGGAGAAGGAAGCACGCGAGTGGAGGCAGATCTACAAGGTACGCACACCGAGGTCACTGCTTCTTCGATAATAGTAGAGATATCACAACGTGTTCACTCTGTGTTTGCTTTGACTCGTGCAGGCTCTGATGCTGCTCGAGTACCTGATCAAGCACGGGTCTGAGCGTGTCGTCGACGACGCTCGCTCGCACGTGTCGACCATCAAGATGCTCCGAAACTTCCACTACATTGACGAGAAGGGCAAGGACGAGGGTATCAACGGTAAGTGATGGCCGTCTCCATTTGTGGCCGTTGCAGACAAGCGAGCGCTGACCTTCTCTTCACCGACTGTGTCTTCCCCGTCCTCAGTCCGAAACCGTGCAAAGGAGATTGGCGAGCTTCTCTCGGACGTCGAGAAGATCCGCTCGGAGCGACGCAAGGCCAAGGCTAATCGATCCAAGTACATCGGAGTCGGCAATGACTCGGGAAACTTTGGCGGGGGAGGAGGCGCTGGCGCCAGCTTCCAGACCCGAAACGGCGGCAGGTTCGGCGGCTTCGGAAGTGACAGCCTGGGTGGCGGAGGTGGAGGAGGTGGAGGTGGATACGACTCGGACTACAACGGAGGGAGCAGTCGGGACGAGTACCGCTCGTCCAGCCGAGGCGGGGGAGGAGGAGGGTCGTCTTCCTTCCGGGACACGACCGCCAAGGCTGGCTTTGACGAGTGAGTCCGACACGCATGCGCGTCTACGAGCAAGTCAAGGATAGCTGACTCTCCTGATACTCTGTCGTAGATACGACGCAGGAGATGACGAGGACCGAGTGTCTTCGCCTCCGCCTCCACGCGCGTCCGCGTCGTCTCGAGTCAACAAGGCCACACCTGCTCCGCCAGTCGAGTCGAAGGGTAAGGCGCCCGCCGCGAAGGCCGTCGACCTGTTTGACTTCACTGAGGATGACTACGCGGCTAGTGAGTCCCAACAGCTCAACGACGCTCGAATCGACGGAAGCAGCACAGACTGACAACTCTCGCTCTCTTCGCCTATCAGCCTCCTCCTCTGCTCCTGCTTCCTCCGCCGCTACGGCAGAGGAGCCTGATGACTTCGACGACTTCGTTGCCGCACCCACCTCTTCCAACAACAACGCCTTCGCTTCCGCCCCTCTCGCTCCGTCCGCTCCTGCCCCTCCCGCCAAGTCCGCCAACGACCTGTTCGACTTCTTCGACGCGCCCAACCCCGCCCCTTCTGCCCCTGTCTCCTCCTCCTTCGCCGCCGCACCTAAGGCCCCCGTCTTCTCCCCTCCCGCTCAGACCCAGCAGCAGCAGCAGCCCAACTTCTTTGGCGGCGCGCCCATGAAGCCCAACTACACCTCGACGCCCTCGTTCGGCGCTCCTGCCCCTGCCCAGGCGGCAGTCGGAGGAGTCAAGCCTCTCGCTCTTGCGCCGGCTAAGGCTTCGGGAGGAGGGTTCGATGATCTGTGGGCGTCCTCGCTGGGGTCGTTCGGTTCGGCTGCGGCGAAGCCCGCTGGAGGTATGGGAGGCGCGCCGAAGAAGAGCATGCTCGAGATGGAGAAGGAGAAGGCCGAGGGCGCGATCTGGGGTGGAGGAGCGGCTGCGAAGCCGGCGGCGAGCGGAGGGGCGGATGATTGGCTGCTTTAGATGCGTTGAGGACGAGAGGAAGAGGAGATTGGATGACGACTTTGCTTGAGACTTTGATGGGTTCCTGGCCTCATCGTTCAAGAAAAGTACAACGCTCATTCATTGCCCTCTTCTCCTTTACCCTACCCTACTTCCTCCTATCCTTGAACGTCTCTGCCACCCCCCTACCCTTCCTGAGATCCTCTGCACACAGATCATCAATGTCCCTCCTCTCCTGGGCGGCCTCAATCACCTGGTCGATCAGATCCTTGGGGATGACCACGACGCCGTCCTCGTCTGCGAGCAGGAAGTCGCCCGGATGGATGGTCATGGTCGCATCTGCGAGGTCTGGCGAGGAGAGAGCGAGATGTGGGAGGGGGAGGACGATGGGTTCGTTCAGGAGGGAGGGGCGGGTGAAGGGTGCTTGCGGGAGGGTTGAGTGGGAGAGGGCGTAGACCTGGGAGGATAAGATTGGCGAGTCAGTGCTAGCTTGGGCGACGATGCACGCAGAGGGATCGAAGGAGAGGAGAGGAAGCAGCAGGTCGGGCGTCGCCGAGGAAGTCCGAGGAGATGGCCTTGGCTCGCTCGCCATCTGCATCTCGCGACAGAGATGGCAGCCTGTGTGCATACGAGTAGCGAGCATCACGGCCGCACCTACTCTCGAGCAGCCTCTGCAGCGCATCCACCCTCTACATCAGACGAGGCCGAGCTCGTCTCCCGCCGGCGGGGTCCCCCCGTTCGTCGAGCTCACCGTTCTCCCTCCTCTCTCCTTGCCTGTTCCTGGACTCACCGGGAACTCCTCCTTTCTGTGCTCGTCGAGATCCCTCACGTTCCCAATCACCACCACCCCTTTGACACCCCTCCCCTTCGCTCCGAGCGTCATGAGTCCTCCCCAAGACGAACTCCTCGCCTGGGGCGGGCTCGAGATGAGGATCACCGACCCGGACGGAGACGCGTCCACAAAGTGTTGGCTTGGCTTAGGAGACGTCGTGTCCGCAAACGGAACCATCGTGACGGGGAAGATCGGACCGTAGAGCGGTTTAGAGGGGACAGAGAAGCATTGCAGGCCTGCATAGGGACAAGGAAGGTGAGCTCGGGTCAGTCGGAGGAGATGGGCTGAGAGCAGGATGGAAACGGACCTGGGATGAAGCCTCCAGACTTGACTTTGAGCTTGAGGAGCGCGTCTGATACCTCGCAGGTGGTGTATTTGAACATGATGCGAGAGTTGAGATTGGTGATGGTGGACGGGGTGTGGGGCAAACTGATTGGCCCGAGTCTTCGAACGGGCGGGGGCGTCGGAGGCGCTGTTTCTGAAGGCTCCCTCTTCTCATCCGACCGCATCAGCTCGCTCGACACTCGACACTCACACTCAAAGAAACGCCAGCATGTCGACCGTTGTCGGAGCCATCATCATCACGAGGCATGGAGACCGGGAGGGCTTCTACGTGAGTCTGAATCCGACGCATGAGCTCGAGGGCGCCATGGAGCGACAATCTCGAGCTCACCTCTCTGGCTCCTTCCGCTCATCCCTCGCCTGCCGGTCTCTTCGTCGCCTCACCCCGCCTGTCACAGCAAGACCCAGCAACCTACACAGCCAGTCAGTCCTCCTGCCTCAGATCTTCTTCTCTTCTGCTGGCTACGTCAGGTTGACTGACACCCTCTACTGACCTCCACTTCCCCTCACCAATCCGCTCCCCCGGCTACTTCGCTCCCTGCCCACGCTCGCTTGCTCGCTTCGACCTATTCTCGTCTCCACTGAAGCTGGGACGTCCATCACCCCGTTGGGAGAGGTCCAATGCTTCGCCAGTGGCAAGGCTCTGCAACAGAAGTATCTCAACACGTCCTCGACCACGCACATCAACGGTATCTCATGGCCGCTGCCCAAGCTGAAGGAGCTCTCTGTGGTCGCCGAGTAAGTAGCTCCGTATGCCGTTTTCATTTACGCGAGTCTAATCGCGTCTGTGCTGTCTGCTGCTTTGGCCTATCAGCGCGTCGGAAGGACAGGTCAGTACTGGCACGGCTTCGCGTCACGCGACGCCAGTGTCTCACTCATATTTATCTTTGTCTCGACCAGGTCATCGTCAACTCTGCTTCCGCGCTGATGCAGTGAGTCGTCGTCCCGTCCATCGAACTGAAAAGAGACTGTCGAGCGCGTTGGCTGACTCTTTGCCTTCCCGCGTCGCGCGTCTCCTGTTTGCAGAGGCCTCTACCCAGCTAGCACCTACAGCAACGGTACCCTGGCGAACGGGACAGTTATCACATCACCTCTTGGAGGCTTCCTCTATGTTCCTATCCAGGTCAGTTTTGAAATCGTCAGCGCCCTCCGTCCACCGGCCAAGCTGATCCGCGCTCGTGACTGTCCTTCTCTTGCGGCCGCGACCTCTCCAGACCGTCGAGGCGGCCGAAGATATCTCTCTCGAGGGCTGGACCGACTGTCCGGCTTTCACCAAGAACAGCAAAGCCATCTGTGGGTCGTTCAATCCGCGTCTCTCGCGCCCTGTGCCGCGCGCTGAGCACCCGTATCCTCGTTGCTTGTGCTTCCAGATGCGTCCGGCCCGTTCAAGGCTCGAGGCACGGCGGCAAAGGATTTCCTCACCTCGATCAAACCCATCGTAGCCGGGAGGAACGTCTCTTTCGAGAACATGTGGAACGTCTTCGGTGAGCCGTCCGCTCACCCTTCACTGCGTCGCATCAGACTGACCCAACTCGATCTTGGCTCGATCTGGTCGCGCAGACTACATGAATGTCGAACACATCCACTCCGCTTCTTTCGCGGCTTCTGCTCCTGACTCGGTGATGGTACGTTCGAGCCGTCTGCCTTGTCCGGCCAAGGACCGCTCCTCCTGACTCGAGCTTTGTCCGCTGCCCCGCAGGAACAAGCCCGCGACCTTGCCAACTACCACGAGCACGCTCTCTTCACTGACCCGAAGCTTGATGGGATCGGAAACATCGCGGGAGCTACAATCTTGGGACCTATCCTGTCCTCGCTAGACAGGATCGAGGACCCATCGGACGGACTCAAACTCTCGTACATTGGCATCTCATACAAGCGTACGCCATGATCTCCTAACCCTCGCGTCTTTCTTTCTTTGCTGATGCTTTATCTCTCCTGTGCAGCTTTCCTTTCGCTGTTCAACATGACCGAGGTCAACAACCCCAACCTCGTCGACTACGCGTCCGTCATGGTGTACGAGATCCACAACTCGACCGCAGGAGAGCTGTCCGTCTCAATGAGCTTGTGAGTACATGCACCTCTTTGACTGCTGTCCTTGCTTCGTGTTCTGATCATCTCTCGCATCACAGCCGGAACGGGTCGTCCACGACCGACGACGGGTCCGACATTGCCCTCACTAAAATGTGGGGCCAGGACTCTGTCTCCCTCACCGACTTCCGTACCAAGCTCTCGCCCTACGCCATCACCGACCTCGGAGAATGGTGCAACAAGTGCGAGAACACCGAGAGTCGGGGCTGCGACCTCATCGAGGTCGCAAACTCAACCACTCGACCCGCGGCAGTCACGTCCACGTTGGGCCGTCAGCGAACCTCGCCTCTGGTAGCCGGCATCATCGGAGCCATCATCGCCTTCGTCCTCGCTGCGGTCGCCTTCCTGCTGCTCGAGCTGTGGAGGAACAAGCGAAACAAGCGAGCGGCCAAGAGGTCGAGCGGGAAGCGATCTAGCCGAGGGGTCGCCGGTGACGGAGACTCTGTCAGTGCTGCTTGTCTCTGTCCACCCTCCGCCGATCCAAATCGCTTGCGCTGACATCTCTCTCGCTTTTGCAGAGCCACGAGCTGCGTGCGACCCACTCGCTCGCTAGCAACGACGCGAAGGTGTCGCCCGAGGATCGTTAGATCTCCAGTCCAGTCGACTTCACACGTCCTCCGCGCCGCCTTCATCTCCTTTCTACATCTAAGCTTCCATCTTCTCTTCTGGACGTTTTCTCCCTTGTGATCCACGACTTTTACGCTGCCTCTCTTCCGCTTTCCTATGTGGCCTTCATTGAGGTCCGACAGCATGCCTCCGACCGTCCCACCGACTTTGATCTGCTGTCCGGACTGAGTGTCTCTCCCGCTCGTCCGCTTCTAACATGTACCCTGTACGTCGACGCACTGGATGGTCGTGGCGCCCCTGACCTGAGGGCGTGAGTCACCTCATGAGACGAGGCGATCGACTGCGAGGACGCGAGAGGTCCGCTTCGTGCCCCGACTTTCGTTTGACTCGCTACCGTCCATCTCCTGTCCGCTCGACCCTCGTGTACAGAGCGCGATGAACGCCCTCTTTGGCTCCTCGTCAAGCAAGGTGCTCTCTGTGAGTCCAGCTTGCTCGTTCATCGTTGCATATGTCAGAAGACGGCCGGTCGGGTGAACCCGTCTCGACGTCGAGCTCACCCTGTCCCGTCCCTTCTCCCTGCTCGCTTGCCTCTCGCGGTCCGTTCTACTGCCTCTGACTTTACCTCGCTCGTGTGCACTCTCTACTTGCAGGTCTACCTGGATGAGCCCACCCGGATCTTCAGCTGCGGCGACTTTGTCAGCGGGACGGCTACGCTCCTGGTGGACCTCGACGCCGAGGGCAAGCAGTCAAAGCTCGACAAGCTCGACGCGAGTCTCAGGGTCGAGATGATGACAACCTTCTCCAAACCGACCAAGGACAACAAGAACCCAGAAAAGGCAGGAGAGACGACTCGGCTGGTGAGCTCGGTTCGCGTCGCACGGGATCGGAGCCTCGAGTGAGCTCGCAAACCAGAGCTGACACTCTCTTGGCTCGTCTGCTGTGACAGTTTAGCTCCGACACGACCATCTGGAAGGCGTCAGAGCACCCTCCGTCCGCATCTGCGCCTGGGCTGGAGCTGGTCAAGATCCCGTTCGCGTACAAGGTGCCCGGAACAGCCTCGCTTCCGCTACCATGCAGCTTTGAAGGAGGCACGAGGGCAAAGGGTGGCTCGGTCGAAGGGCACTCGGTCGCTAGGGTCCAGTGTGAGTGCTACAGGCTCTGGCAGCAGGCTTTCAGAGTCTGAGAGAGAGATTTGCTGAGCGAGGCGGCCGAAGCTGACCTGACCCTCCTCTTCGGCTGCCGCCGACAGACTTCATCAAGTTCGTCGCCCGCTTTACGAACCCGTTTGTCAAGAACGAGAGACTCGTCGTGCCCTTCATCGTCATGTGAGCATCACAAATCCCACCCGTGTATCTGGGCTTCGGCTGACAGTCCTTGCGGGTCTGGTATCGTAGGCCGCCGCCGACGTGCGACCCGCGTCTGGTGCCCCCTCCAATCATCCCTCGCTCTGTCGAGCTTCCGCCACAACCTCCGCGACCCCCACTGGAGGAGGACGGCTGGGTCACTGCGACTTCCAAGCACGACTTCCGCGAAGGCTGGTTCGCTCAGAAGCAGACCGTGATCTGCCAGGTCGGTATCCTCTCGACTGTTGTGTCTCTGCTTTTGCGAAGTATGCTAACGGTTCTGCTCTGCGCGTTCTTTCCGTGCCCAGCTCTCCGTTCCCTCCTTACCGACCTTCCCTCGCGCCCACCCGATCCCTTTCCACCTCTCTTTCCTCCTCCTCGCACCCGCCCAATTCCATCGCGACCCGTCCTCCCCAACTCGCATGCCCACCCTGTCGCCACCAAATCCAGCCCTCGACCTCTCTCTCACCCTCGTCCGAAACGTCTTCACCCAAGCGCACGGCAAATCGCAAGTGGTCCATCAGGTCGTCGGCAAGGTCGTCGACTTTGGAAGCGAGTCGCGCGTCTGGTACGGCAAGGCAGAGTTTAAACCTGGGCCAGAGGCGCAGGGCAGATGGGGCTGTGAGGTTGTTGTGGTGGGTGAGATGGAAGTCGGATGGGGTGAGACGAGGGATGCGGGACCGAGCTTTGGGGTTGAGGCGACGAAGGGGTTGTTGAGTTGCGGGGTGAGTAACTTGCATCCCGCCTTCCAACTCAACTCGGGAACGTCAAACTGACACCCTCTTTGGCCTGTTCCGCTGAAGTACCACCTCCGTCTCAACCTCGCCCTCAAAGGAAACAAGAAGACCCCGCTCGAGTTCGACCCGTTCCTCCCGCTCGGCATCTCGTCCACGTTTGCTTCGTCCCCGACCGCCTCGCCACCAGCAGTCCCACCCAAACCGGGGGAGACCCCGCCCGCCTTCCCGCCTCTACGAGTGGGAGGGACGACGGACGATCTGCCACCGAGCTATCTGCAGGTCGATCTGTTCGGGGAGGGACTTGCGCCCGAGCCGAAGGGAGATCTCAAGTGATCTGACGACACCATCAACGACCCATAGACAATATGCATGCAACTAGTGCTCTCTCAAACGCCTCATATGCGGCTGTCCAACCGGGTCCAGACGGAAAGGACGCTCAAAAAGTGTGGCGCGGAGCGAAAGGAAGTGGACGCGAGTCGCGGTTTCACCTCTTGCGACCCTACGCATGTGTATATATCATGCCGGCCCGCTCAAGAGGGAATCAGAGGGTGGTACAAATGTTCCAGCAGTGTCCCAAGGGTAGACGCTCCTTTCCGCCCTCCCCTTCCCCACCCCGCAAAAAGACAGCATTGAGACCAGCAAAAGAGAGATGACCAGTGTGGGGATCGAACCCAAGACCTTGGCGTTATTAGCACCACGCTCTAACCAGCTGAGCTAACCGGTCATTGATGGTGGCAGGTTAAAATTAAAATACATATAACAAACGGATTTTTCACTTCCCTGATTTATCCCGATGTGCGTTGCTCCCGAGCATACAGATGGTCCAGAATTGAATGAACAAAGCTGCCAGTACGCTCAAGGGCAGAAAAGGATAACTTTCTCACCGCGTTCACTGAGGGTTGGCGTTGACACAGCGTGCGGGTAGAGGCGTCGATGCTCCTGATCATAGCAGAGGTAGTAGTATAGATGAGATGAGAAGAAGGGAGCAAAGTACGAGAGAAGAGAACAGCAGAAAGAGAAGTAGCACACGAAGTACATGAAAAAAGGGCGGAGATATAGGGAGAAACAAAGGGAGATGAAGCGAGATACGTTTCCGGCAGGGACGAGAAAACAGGACGACCAAGTAGAAAGAAAGTGATAACAGACAGACACAGCCGAACAAAGAACATACGAGACAACCGTCCGTTCAGTCGGATCTATTCATCCCCGCCGACAAGTCCGTCCCCAGCGAGGTTCATGTACTGCTCAAAGTCGAACCCGCTGAGATCATCGCCGACGACGTCCTCGTCGAACGGCATGAGCATCCCGCCGTTGGCGCCCCAGTCTCCAAACGAATCGACGTCAAAGTCCAGGAGCGGGTCGACAGCGGGACCGGGCTCGATGGTGGCGCGAATGACAGGAGGGGGAGCAAGCGCTTGAGCCTTGTCGCTGGCCGAATGACTGGGCGCAGAGGGGTTAGGCTGTTGCTGCTGCTGCTGCTGCTGCTGGAAGGAAGGAGGAGGCGGCTGTTGCTGGTTGTAGTGGGGTGAAGGAGCGGTGTTGTTGTTGGCGGCGGGCGTAGGTGGACGGGAGGTTGAGTTTGAAGTCGGTGGAGGGTTGTACGCGGATGGAGAAGCGCCGTTGACGGGCGGTTGTCCACCACGCGGAGGCGCAAACTGCTGCGAGTACTGGTGCGGGGACGCGACCATGGAAGTCGCGAGAGGCGTCGGTGGACGAGCCCGGTGAGCGGCGTTCCCGCCGACCGAGTTTGCAGGCGAGGGAGGAGGCGCGTCCTTTGGCGTTTGCGGGTTGGTCCGTTGTCCGTTTGCTGATGGTCCGGGTGTACTCGGAGGAGGCATCGCCGAAGCGTTCGGCGTTCCAGCCTGAGAGAGCGGGCTCGGCGCCGACGGAGGCGGAGGAAGGTTGCCGTTTGCGCGAGCGTCCGCCTTTGACTGCTTCCGCTTCAGCATCGGACGGCCGGCTGGTCCTCCTCCGTTGGCCATCTGCGCGATCGCCGGAGACTGACGGCCGTCGCGCTGAGGGTGGTCGTTGAACGAGAACTGGGGCTGTTGTTGCTGAGGGTCGCCCATCGACGTGTACTGGGACGGGCTTTGAGCGATGGGCGAGTTTGTCGACGGGGCGAGGTACATCGGCCGACCCTGCTGCTGCTGCTGCTGCTGTTGCAGCATCTGCTGTCGGTGCTGCTCCTGCAGCTGAGCGGTGTGGCCAGCAGGTCCGGGCGGACTCTTCTTTGCCCTCTTGTTCCCCGTCGGTCCTCCGTTGGCTCCGTCTGGGGGAGGACTGTTGCTCCGCTTTTGCGGATTGACGGGCATGTGGTGGTTCTGCATCTGATGCTGCGTCGCGAGTGCCATCTGCTGCTGAGCCTGCTGTCGCTGAGCCTCGACGGCCGTCATCCCGTTCTGAGGCGGCGTCGGCCGCTGTCGGTTCTGGGACGCGATCCTCGGCATCTGCCCGCTCTGCTGCTGGTACTGATGCTGCGCGAGAAAGTGCGGGTACCTCTGTTGGACCTGCTGCTTCTCCTCGGCCGTCAACCGGGTCAGGTCTCGGCCGGCCAGTCCCATCTGGGTGAGCAGGCCCATGACGACGTTCTGCTCGAGCGGTCCAGGCAGGCCGAGCGCATCGTACGGGTGTAAGATTGGCTGCTGTTGTCCGGCGCCAGGAGGGAGATGAGCCTGCTGTTGGAGCTGCATCTGGTTCGGCTGGGGCGGCTGAGGGCGAGGTTGAGAGACAGCGACCTGAGGGGGATGGTTGGACTGGAGGTGCTGCTGCGACTGAGATTGCTGCAGAGAGAAGGACGCGGTAGACGGGATCAGCGACGGATGAAGACGCCCTTCGGACGGACTCGCGCAGACAGCAGACTCACGTCAATCATATAGCCGTACGAGTCTGTCGTCGGACCTGCTGCCGCGCTCCCGGGCTGGCTGCCAACCATGCCGTTCGGACTCGGACTCTGCATCTGGATCTGAGGCGGAGGCTGAGGGTTGTACCCTCCAGGCAGGACGGGCCGACCGTCAGGGTGGTACTGGGGCTGACCCTGCGGCTGACCCGGCCTCGGGCCTGGCTGCTTGAAGGCAAGCTGTCCGTCCTGCGACTGCTGAGAGCCATGCAGTGGAGGCGCGAACGGCGTCAGGTTGGACCGAGGGGGAGGAGGGTGGGAGGCGGCAGCGGCCATCGGTGGCCGATGACCGGCAGGGCCGGGCTGGGAGGTCGGGTTCGGATGCGTAGGGTGAGAAGGGTTCGACGCTTGGGCTTGCCCTTGAGCCTGCGCTTGAGCCTGGAGCCACAGTGGAAGGGTCGAAGCAAAGATGATGAGCTCCTCGAGCTCAAGAGATACGGGACGTGTTGGCGAGCTCAAACTGACCTGGACGTAGAGGGCGGCGTCCATCGAGTGAGGCACGACCGCGTTCTTCGCCTGATGCGGACCTCCTGTGGCAGTGAAGAGTTCCCAGAAGACTGACCACCATCTGCAGGGAGGAGGGACGAGCACACGCGACCAACGTTCGATCAGCTCGCGCTCTGTCGGTCCGCGCTCGGCGCCAGTTCGCTCGTCGGATCCCGCCCGTCCGAGCTCTTCTTTATCGCAGAGAGAGAGCACTCACTCGTACAGCAGACCCTGGGGTGCGTCGATGGGGACCTTGTTCTCTGCTCCTAGTCCTGCCTCGTTGATGACCTGCTGGGATGCTTGGAGGTAGCCGCGCTTTGCGAGGTAGTCTGCGATGTAGAGATCGAGCCTGAAGTGTTGCCCCATGTGCAATCAAACCCGAAAACACATCGTCAGCGGGCCGAACACAAAGATGACGACCGAGGGAGCGCAGAACAGAGCATGCATGTACGACCAGACCGACGCGACTCGTGCGTCGAACGTAGGCTGCAGAGAGGGTGCGGTGGGTTGGGGGGAGGAGTGGGAACCGGAGGGACCAAACAGGCCGAGCTCGCGACCGCTCCCTTTGATCGGTTCGCCCATCGGATTTGCACCACCGAAAGAGGAGGACGAGAACTTACATGCTTCCTCCTTCCCATCCGTCCGGGGTCATACGCTGGGGTGGCTGAGGCTGTCTCTGGTTGTCGGTGTGTCCGTTGGGTGGGTAGTGAGCCTTTGGCGGCGGCGGGGCTGGCGGAGGGGGAGGTCTCGCTCGCTGCTGCTGCACATACCCGCCAGCGACAGGAGGACCGCCGTACGGAGGCTGCTGGGCCAACTGCTGAGGAGGAGGGGGTGGATGAGGGTACTGCTGGTGGTGGTGTGCGAGCTGGTGCTGGTAGGGCTGGTTCGAATACGGCTGGGGACCGCCCGAGCCGTAGAAGGAAGCGGACGTCGACGGAGACGATGCCCCCATCGGACCAGACATCCCGTTCATCGCAGGCTGCGACATGAAATCACTACACAAAACAACACATCGGGATTTCGAGGTCAGTGACACGTCGACACAGGTAACACTAATGGATGGGCTCACCTCGGACGCAAGAAGGGGGACAGTCGCGCTGAGCGTGGACGGATCCAGCGAGGAGGCAGCCGACAACGACACCGAGCACGCTACACAGACAGCAGGTCGACGCTCAAGATCCGAGAGAGAGAATCCAAGAGGGTGACGCGTGCGTACACAAGAGAGGGGCGGAAGGGAAGGCAACGAGGGGAGCTCGCAGAGGGAGGAGCTCGGGTGCTGGGCGTTTGGACGTTTGGAGGGCAGACACGGACGCTGGCGGCCTTCGCCCCCTTCCCCGCTTTCCCCCAAACCCTCCTGCCTAGCCCAGATCGCTTGATATCAGGAGGGAAAAGACACCCATGCGGTCGAAACTAGTGAGGAGTAGACTTAAGAATGGCGAGCTTGTAAAGTACGCGGCTCGTACTGCAAAAGAGCGGGAGTCGCGCGGATGAGATGCGGGGTCGGGACAAAGGCAGGCTCGTCATGATAGAGGAAAGTCGGACAGCGAAAGTTCTCGGGACAGCCGTCTGTGCGGCGGAAGCGCATAAGACCGTTAACTCTCGGGTCTGTGCGGAACTTCGGAGAGATTCCCAGCCAGTGGACGGGGGCCTCTGAACCGGCGGCCAACGGAGAGACTATTGAGTTTTGGGGAGGCAAGCGTTCCGGACTGGAACGCCGCTCGGCCGACAGAAATGAAGTACAATTGGGACGTCGGATGCGATTTGATGGATAAGGGGTATGTGCATAAAGAAGGGTATCTGAGGACGTTCCGCGGATATAGATAGTCGGGTGGCATCGTCGGTGCGAAGGGGATCTGACATGTTGGAGGCGGCAGAGGAGCGTGGAGGGAGGGAGCGAGTTCTAGAGGTGACGGCTGGGTGCCTGGTCAGAAGGCAGCCATGCAGGACTCGTAGATGACGAAGCTGAGGGCAAGCAGAGGTGGCGTCGAAAGACAGTAAAGAGGGAAAGGTCAGGGCGGTATGGCTGGATTCAGGACACATCAAGACCAAGACTTACGTGGCGATGTTGACCGGCTGGATAAAGGAGACATGAATGCACAGATGTCAGCATGGCTCGCTCAAAGACAGTCGCGGCACAGACTTCCCGTGGCACAGGGGACTCACGATCGCTCTGATCAAGGTAGGTCCGAGGCCAGAGTAGAAGACTCTCCACCCTCCCCCCTTCCAACTCGTCTTGATGGTCGTCCATGTTGAAAAATACGGGCTGAAGACGACCCGGTCGGAAGACTTGCCCATGTAGCCGGTCGGATACGGTCTCCGCGTCGTCGCCTGCATTCGTGTCTTGATCACGTCGAACGGGAACGTAGCCTGGTGCGCAGGCGTCAATCAAGATGGGCACCGTCAGCGCGTCTCGTATACTGTATGGCCGAACTGTGACTGACCGTCCAAGACACGACGCCCGCCGCTGCTCCAGCGATGGCGACTGCTCCCCACCCGCGTCCGCCCCTGCGAGCAATCTCGTCCTCGGTCTCCTCGAGGATGTCCTCGCCATCCCAAACTGTCCGTCCAGGGTCGAGACAGCGCAGAATGACCTCGTAGGTGAGAAAGTATGGGCCGAAGCCGATATCTCGGATGCAAGACGGCGTCCAGCCTCGGTAGAGACCTCGAAGCCGGCCCTCGTTGGACCAGATCGATCCGACCAGGACTTTGATCGAACGTGGTTTCTGAAGAGATGACTGCTGCCTGATCTTGAGCAGCTCGATGGGCGTGTTGACAAGTCTGTAGGTATGAGGACAAGAGGTCAGCCCCGTCCGTCCAGGTTTCGTAGCGTAGGGTCGAGACTTTTGACCCACGAGCCAACGAATCCGCTGATGCACCCAGCCGCGAAGAAGACGCGCAAGGGCGCTTCCACACCTCCTTTGGGTCGAAGGTACTCCATTGACGACTTGAACGAGGCGAACACGATCCCATTCACCCACGAGACACCGACCTGGAGGGAAAGGCGCAAGATGGGACAGTGCTTCGGTCAGCGACAGCTTGCGCAAGTAGACCACACAGCTCATAGAGTCTGGCATGAGTCTGATTGACTCACTAGTGGCGACAGCACGCCCTTGTAGAGCCCTCGGATCTGATCACGGAGGAGAGGTTGACTCGTCAGTCGCTGCAAGGGTCGAGCTGTGCGAGATCGCAGTCAGAGCTGACCTTCTCCTCCCTGATGATGGTGCCTGAGGTTCAGGATCGATCAAGGTACAAGAGCGTGACAGTCAGTCTGGGCTGAGGAGCAGCTTCCCGACGACCTGCTTCGGACTCGACGTCGACTCACGAAACGCGGCTGTCGTTGACCCATACTTGCCTACGAAGGCCGGGTTCTGGAAGCGGACCTTGATCGTATCAAACGGGTGGCCTGAGCAGCACGAGAGCGAGAACGAAGCCAATTGTCAGCCCAGGCCAGGTGAGGATGGCTCGGGGGAGAGGAGACGGTTGAGCTCACCGACGAGCACCCCAGAGATCCCTGCCAGACCGTCACACAAACAGGTCAGCGACCATCAAGCTGTCCCCGACCATGTTGACGGGACCTACCTCCTGCTGTTCCTGCGACAAAGTCGAGCCCTGGCCGAGAGTCTGAGGCAAGGCAGATGGAGATTGAGCCGAGGGGTCGGATCAGCCCTCCGAGTTGAACCGCCGTCTGTACCCCAGCTCGTCGCTGATCAAGCACGTACGTGAGGCGTGGATCTTTGCTTGAGCATCGTCCATCACAGTCTGAAGCAGACAGCGAACGCGAGCGAGAGAAGGACCGGGACGACTGTGCTGACTTAGATGATGGGAGACGGAGGTGAGCTCGACGAACTGGAGCTCAGCGGGGCCGGGTCGTATGCTTGCCGACCCCCTTCTGGGTGTTTGCAACACATCACATCTGCTGCGACTTTGGTCAGGGTCGAAAGTGAGAGCTCAATGGGTCGCCCACCATCCACTCGACCTCGCCGAGGGATAGTTACCCCTACTAGCCCTCGTCACTCTTTCCTCAGCCGACTCGCTCGTGTCCGCCGTCGCCCTCGATGCCTCCGCAACACCCACCCTCGAAACCGCTCGCTCGCCTACCTCCTCCTCTTCCGATGCCCACCCACGGCACCCAGTCTGGTCCTGAACAGTCGTTTGGATCGTTTGTGACGAGCACAGGCTCTCTTCGCTCTATGCGGTCCACCCGGTCTTCGTCGTCAGCGGTGGCCGGCGGGTCCTCGTCCGCGAGGGCCGGAGGGTCAGGCGAGGCGAGCTCGACAGGACCCTACCTCGGTCTCGGCATCGACGCACAACCTGTAGCAAGCGGAAGCAAAAAGAGAAAGGCAGCCGACCCAAAGGGAAAGGGCAAGGCCAAGGTCGAGGACGACGGCGACAACGAGGAGGACAAGAAGCCCGTCGTCGGTGCGAGCTCGAGCTCATCCGCCGCGAAGACGAAGGGCAAGGGGAAGGAGAGAGCACGACCAACCTCGCTTGAAGACACAGCCGAGGAGATGGCAGTCAGCTCGAGGAGGAGAGTGATCCCACCACCCAAGCCAGGGGAGGAGTCGGACGAGGAGCCAAACGAGTCAGGGATGGAGAGGCTCAGCGATTACCGTCAGTTAAGCTCACTCACCCGCGTCACCCCTTTGCGTCTTGTGGCGCTGACCTGGTCATCTGCCTACCACTTGCATGCTTCCCAGAGTGTCCTGTATGCCTATGCCCTCCTGTACAAGCGACGCTCACCCCATGCGGTCATCTGAGTGAGTACCCACCCCCCTCGTTCCGCACCCGCAACGCTCGCGCTCCGCTGCAGCAGAAGGGACCGCTCTCAAGTACATGTAGCAGCTCAACACTGAGACACCTCTCTCCATCACAGTGTGCCACCTCTGCCTCACCACCTCGCTCGCCTCGACCGCCGTCCGCACCTTTGTCCCCCCGCCGGTCCCGCCTCGGTGGCGGCCGATCGGATCAGCCTCTCTCCCCCTCAAGCACGCGCCCGCATCACTCAATATCGAGGGACAGTGTCCCGTATGCCGAGAGGTCCTGCCAGGTGGACTGAACGGCAAGGGCAGGAGGACAGGGACGGCGGCAGCCAGGGGTGGGAGACGCGGGCGGGGCGGGTTCGGGATGGGAGGCAGGTACAAGGAGACGGATGGGAAGGGAGAGGGAGTCAGGAGGATCGAGATGAGGATCGTGGACTGCTGAGCGATGCATGCGATGCCTTGCCTCTTGTCTGAGCGCTCAAAGTTCGACGCAAGCGATCTTTGTTCAAGTCGGCCGAGCTCTCGAGGTCGTCGCGGCAGAGAGCGAGCTCTTTGTATATCGTAGCTGCCATACATATCCTTCCGGACTGGCTCAAAGCGATGATCAGTGCGTGTAGGGGACGAGGGAACTTTCTCGGCAGACCCCGACGTCGGGCGAGCTTGCCGTCGAAACTCGAGCTCACGTTTGACGGCCCTTCCCTCGTTCCGCCGCCTCTCAACGTCCAGCACCCTCGGCTTCGTACCTCTGGCCATTACCACACCCATGTCTACCAAACCATCATCCTCCAAACGGGCGCTCCCGTCCACTGCGGGCTCTGGGTCGAAGCTGTCTGCTCTGAAGCGACAGAAGCTTCTCTCCAAGCCGTCCAACCGTCCGACAGCGCCCACCCTCGACCGGTCAGACTCCGGCTCAGGATCTGACGACGACGACGAGGAAGATGCGAGCGGCGAGGAGGACGAGGAGGAGGCCAAGGCTACGATGATGCGAGCTCTCGAGGCGCATGGGAGGGCCATGTTCGGTGAGGTGGCCCCCTTGCCGAGCTCCGTGAAGGGCAAAGGGAGGGAGATCATCGAGGACCAAGACGAGGAGGACGAAGGGTGGGATGAGGATGGGAGTGATGAGGATGGGGAGGACTATGACTCCCAGGATGAGGACGATAGTGAGGCCGAGGACGGCGAGGGACGAGAGGACGAGAACGACGTTGAGCTCCAGCCAGAGGGATCAGGAGGACCTCGTCTGCCAGAGGTCGTGTACGCACCAAAAAAGTACACGTCCTCGGAATCAAGCAAAGCAGACTACAAGGCCTTCATGGTGCGTCCCAACATCTCTCGCATCATCTCTAGTCCACGTTCCCAAACTGACTCCCGCCGCCCTCCCCCCCCTTCCCCCCCCCTCCCCAGTCCTCCAAAGCCTCCAAGATCCTCGCCGACCCCCTCTCCGCCTCCTCCCCAGGCTCCAGCACCAAAGCCGACCTCGACACCGACAAAGCCAACCTCACCCTCGACAAAACCCTCCACACCCTCCTCCTCACCTCCCTCCTCGCCGCGCCCACACACGCCTCCACCCCTTTAGCCCTCCAAGGCCGCCTCAACGAACTCGCCGGATCCACACCCCTCGGAACAGGCGAACGACTCCTGCACAAACGTTCCGTCGGGGCCTTGTCAGGGAAGAACGCCGTCGGGCGTGGAATGCGGAAGGTCGGACTTCAAAGATGGGAGAAGTCCGAGGCTGACGCGAGGGAGAGAGGGGATTCTGGACTGCAAGGGTTGACTGGAACGACAAGTATCTATGCTAAAGAAGGAGATGGAGGGAAGAGGGCAGAGAGGAGACAGAAGGATGGGGAGAGAGGGTTGGCGATGGGGACGGGGAGGTTCCAGCAAGGGGTGTTGAAGTTGAGTCAGAGTGATATGGATGGAGTGAAGAGGGAGAGTGAGAGGAGGGCGAGGAGGGAGAGGGAGAGTAGTAGGGGGAGGGGAGGGAGGGGAGGAAGGGGGGGTGGAGGAGGGAGGGGGGGACGGGGAGGAGGAGGGGGTGGGGGAGATCGGGGTGGTGGGAGGGGACGGGGTGGGGGAGGAGGTGGGAGGGGAAGAGGGAAGTAGAGCATCTTTTGGATCGGTATGCAGATATGCTACATGCTTATTTGGTCCGATATCAGTCTACAGATCGCGAGGTCGTCTTATCTCTCAGCGTTGGTCGTGTTCACCCTTTCGGACGTGCATCCCTCTAGACCATCGGCCTCGGATCGATGGCCCCGTCCTTCGGCTCAGGGAAGACAGCCTCCTCGTCGACAGGGCAGACAGTTCCGTAAGCGGGCAACGTTCCGTTCACAAAGTACGCCGCGATGGCAGCGTTCGTGCACGGTTGGGAGCCCTGCACAACAAGAACGCCGTCATGTAGGTCAGTCTCAGGCCCATCAGCGACAGGAAGAAGAGAGAGGAGAGCCGGTACACTTACCGGGATACCCGACAGCGTAGTGTGTCCTCGCCCGTCCGAGATCAACAACGACGCGTTCTCCTCGCCAAAGTCGGCCGCCATCCGCTTGGCCGACTCCAAAGGCGTAGCCGGGTCGAACGTGTTGCCGACGAAGAGGATCTTGTTTCGTAGGGGTCGAAGTCCTTCGGCGACCGAGAACGGACCAGCATAGCGCTCAAAAGCGCCGTCCTTGTACTGTCGACAGGCGTGCGCGAGCTGGATAAGTGCGTTGCCGCTGGTAAAGTCGTTTTGCTCGACCTGTCCGATCAAAGAGGGGTGCAAGATTTAGCGGATCTGCACGGGAAAGAGTCTCGACTCGTGCACGGATGAGCTACGCACCTTCTCGAGCAGCTTGACCCACGCGTCGTTCGACCCATCTCGGAGACCATCCCACCCGGTCTGGTCCTGATCCGCGCAGAGGATCGCCTGCGAGATCTCGATCCCTCCTCCGGTCGTGCGACCAAAGACGTTCTCGTTCGGAAGCGACTTGTCTCCTCGGACGAGGACTCCGTTGGGCGGCGCAAGCTTGATCAGGCCGGACGGGTCGCCTTGGATGGTTCCCTCAAGAGCCGCAGCCGCGTCCTGCCATGTTGTAGGGAGGCGGAGAGCGTTTCGGAACTGGGAAGGAAGGAGAAGCAGGCAGCAGGGCGCGTCAGGAGCGGATCTCAGCGAGGGAGAGAAAGGTGGGAAAGGGACGTACGGCGAAGTAGACGGCCTGTGCGGTGATGTTGCCCGGCGAGACGCCAGTCGCGTCCTTGGGGAGGGCGATGGGCGACACGTAGAGCTTGTGCAGAAGGGCGTTGATCTTACCCATCACGATGGCCGCTCCCTCCTCGAGGTCGGTCGTGTTTGAAGCGAGCGCACACCGAACCGGCCCGGATTGAGCGCAGAGACGGGCAAACTCCTGAGTCGTGTTGAGTGACGAAGGGGCGTCATCGATGATCCGTTGCGGGTAGTTGTTCATGTAGTCCGGAGAGTCTGGCGAGGAGCAAGAACGGACGCTGATCGTGGTCAGTCCACGCATCACGACTCGGCCAGAGGACCGGACTCACAGACGACTCCGTCGAGGACCATCCTTCCGACCTTTTCGGGGTACATGGCGGCAAACGTCGTCCCGACATGGGTCCCGTACGAGGGGCCGTAGTAGTTGAGCACACACTCGGGGTCTCCGAGAGCGACCACCAAGGCAGCGCTGAGATCAGAAGAAGACGAAATCAGTCATGGGCGAGGACTCTTCTCCAGGCGAATCAGAAATGGAGGGCGAACAGGTCTCTGGCAAAGAAGGCTGTCGAAATGCTCTTGCGCTCGTCCACCGTCGTTCTGTTGGAGACGAGGCCATAGACGTACTCGGCACGCCGATCCATGTAATTGAACGAATCATTTGCGGTCATGAACTACAAGCGCGTTGACGGAGCAGAGGTCATCCAAACTGGATCGTCCACTGGCGAGACGATCGAAAGAGACGAGTACGTACCACTGCAGGGTCTGACGAGGGCCTGAACGGAACGGAAGGATCGAAACTGAGGACGAGCTCCGGGTTCTTTGCGGTGAAGATGGCGCCCTCGTAGTCGGACGGGAACGCACGCATGTTGGGCGAGGTCAGGTTGACACCCCTATAGGACCAAGAGATGTCCAAACAGTCGGGTCAGTCTAAGTTGTGGTCGCTCAAGCTTGGAGGTTGAAGACGAACCTGGGATCCATGGCGACGATGTCATACATGCCTCCCGAAAGGGCACTCAGGGCGCCTCCTACAGTGAAGAGGAAGTTGGACGTGCTGTCTCCAGGACCTGTCGCAGAAAGGGCAGAGTGGTCGATGAGGCGATCAGTCTGAGCGGCCCAGCTTTGAGCCCGACCTTTGCTGGCCTCGAGTGTGGAATGGGACTCACCTCCAGCCTCGATCAACTGCAAGATTCCACAGCAGCAGGGTCAGCTCATCGGGTGGACGCATATACGAGGCAAGTGGCAGGACCAAGCACGACTGACCAGACTGCCGACCCGCTTTCCCTCCGTCGCGGGATACATCCGGATGAAGATGTCGGCATTCTGACCTTCGACAAGAGTGAGCCAGTTGAGAGGCGGATGGAAGGTCGAGCAGTAGTAGGTCGTGTTGCGAGCATCGTTAGCAGTGTCCGGGCAGAGCGTCCAGGCGATCGTCGAGCCGGCGGCGCCAACGTTCGTCCGAGCTCGAGGCGGAGCAGACGACGGAAGGCCGAAAGAAGGTAGCGCGAGGAGTAGGAGGGATGTGAGGTGAAGCATCGCGAGCTTGGATGACGCTTGGCGATGTGATGGGGAGTAGGTGGGGGGTGAGGTGAAGGAAGGCGACCGGGCGGCACTGGTTGCTGGTTTTGTCGAGGGGCGGGTGTGCATGAATCAGAGCACGCCTCGGAGGCAAGCGGGCTACCCAGGAAGGGAGATGAGACCGCGCTAAGTGGCCGTGGACGTCATGATGGGCGGCTCGAGGCGGTCCATGTGACAGCTTGGCCGGCACCCTCCGAACCCTCGAGGGAGGCCATCATTGCCGCTGGCAGAGCAGGTTGTAGATGGCACGACAAGGCTGCCTCGGGATGATCGAGCACTGGGAAGACTACTCATTAAGAGAACGGTGTCAGCGAGCCAGGTCGCTTCTGTGTTGTGTGACGAGGTGTTGAGGGATAGGAGGAAGCCGGTCTGTCGAACGAAGTGAGCTCGAACGATGTGAGCTCGGCCTCGTCCATCTTTTCCTTGACCTTTGACCCCTCCTTCACTTGGTGTCCATACGCGATACACAGTTTGTGTCAGTCACAATTTCATGCTGGAAGCTCAGAACCTGTCCAGGCCTTCTGAAAGTAGCAGTGTGATGACCCGCGCAGCCTGCGAGATGGCGGAGGCAGATGCTGTTAGGCGCGGGCCACGGGAGTCGACTCGCTTTCCTCAAGATCAAGTACTATAGCGCTCAGTGGTCGAGGCGATCCGTATCCATGCGTATCCAATCCAAACCAGAGTATAGTGTCCAAGCCGCCTGCAACCTCCCGTCATCATCCGTCGCGACGCATCAGAGGCACCCCGGGCCCTTCCACCTCAGTCCCTCGATCCTTCTGCTCTGTTCCCTAAACGCAATTACAGCATCTCTCTTGGCGATCACAGGATCCACCGCCCCGTCGACAGGCTCAGGGAAGACAGCCTCTTGATCGGTCGGGCAGACCTTGCCAAACTCGGGCAGAGTCCCGTTGACGTAGTACGCACGGATCGTCTCTTCTGTGCAGTTTTGGGAGCCCTGCGACGTCATAAGCGGTTGCCTGGTCAGTCACCAGAAGTAAGGATAGATGCGGAGAGGCTTGGAGACGTACAGGCGGGGACGTGAGGGTAGTGTGTCCTCTTCCATCCGAGATTAGGAGCGACGCGTTCTCCTCGCCAAAGTTGTCGGCCATGCGTCGAGCAGAGCGGACGGGAGTGATGGGGTCGTAGGTAGAGCCGACGAAGAGGACCTTGTTCCTGCGAAAGTCGAGCACGAGATGCTCGGTCAGACCGGCAGAGGTGGAGCACGGACAGGCAGGCGATGGTACTGACTTGAGCGGCCTCAGTCCTTCTGCGACCGAGAATGGCCCTCCATATCGCTCAAAGGCGCCGTCTTTGTACGTCCTGCAAGGATGCGCGAGCTGGATGAGCGAGTTGGCTCCGGCAAAGTCGTTTTGTTGGATCTGGCGATGACAACATGGTCAGCACAGGTCTGCTCTTCACTGGGCCACTGCGCTGACGCACCTTCTCGAGCAACGCGACCCACGCATCATTCGTCCCGTTGCGAAGGCCCTCCCACCCGTTCTGATTGGTTTGATCGGCACAAAAGAGAGCCTCCGCGTTCCCGTACTCGCTGCCGGTCGTGCGGTTGAAGACGTTCTCCTCCGCGAGCGATCGGTCGCCTCGGACGATGACGGGATCGATTGGTCGGAGGGCACGGAGAAGGGTTCCGTCGCCCTCGAGAGCGAGCGCGAACGCTTGGGCGGCGAGCTGCCAGTTGATCGGAGCGTAGAGCGCAGAGAGGAACTTGAGGGAGCAGGACGACAACAGCCGGAGCGGGCGCGTCAGCATGAGATCAGAGTAAGGATAATGCAAGGGACTCGACATACGACGAAGTAGGCATCTTCGACCTCAAGGAAAGAAGAGAAGCCGTCCGTATCCTTTGGAACAGCGAGAGGTTCCACCAGCAGCTGGTGGAACACAGACAGGATCTTGGCGGAGACGATGGCGGCTCCCTCTTCCACGTCGGTCGAGTTTGCTGGCGCCAGCGCGCACCTGACAGGACCGGACTGGGCGCAGAGTCGAGCAAACTCCCTTTCGGCCTGGAAGAGAAGAAGGAGCCACGAGGCCAGGCAGGATCAGCCTTCGTCCTGTCGCCAAAGGTCCACGCGAAATGGACTCACATCCACCGAGCCCATGCCGGAATCAAGCGGGAACTGAGAAACGTCGTTGAGGTAGTCCGGAGAATCTATCAGACAGGGCGGAGATGTCTGGTCGTCAGCGCTTCGCCTCATTGGGCATCTTCGTCGAAACTCACAGACGACTCCATCCAGTACCATCCTGCCGACCTTCTCCGGGAACATGGCCGTGAACGTTGCTCCAACGACCGTACCGTACGACGGACCGTAGTAAGTGAGCAGACCATCAGGCTCGCCAAGAGCGTCGACAAGAGCGGCACTGTTAGACATAACGGGCGTCAGTGTTTGCGGATCAGATCGAGAGAGAAGGCGTCTACGTACATATCTCGAGCAAAGAAGGCAGTCGAGATGCTCTCCCTCTCGTCCAAGGTTGTTCGGTTGATGAGCAGATCGTACTGAAGATCGGCCCGGCGGTCCATGTAGTTGAACGACTCGTTCGCAACCTTGTACTGGAGGGGGAAAGTACAGCGCCATGTCAGCGCGAACCCTTGACAGAATTGAGAAGTCGATACTGACTTGTTCCGGGTCCGAGGACGGAGTAAATGGAACCGACGGATCAAACTCGGTGATGAGAGGAGGGTTGGCCGTCGAGAAGATGGCGTCCAGGTAGTCCGAATCGAACGACCGCATCTGTCACCCCGATGCGCGTAAGGAGATCAGCCTAGTGTCCGGACCATGTGGGTCAAGAGAGACGCGTACGTTTGGGTAGGTCAAATTGACTCCTCTGGTGAGGGGCAGATGGTCAAACGAAAGAAGAATGAGGGGCGGCACGGCAAGTCAGCACGCGGTTCTGGAGGAAGCAAGACTCCCGACCGCTGACGACTCACCTCGGGTCATGACCGACAATGTCGTAGATGCCTCCGGATATGAAGTTGATGTATGCGGCTTCCAGCAGCACGAAGTTGGAGGAGCTTCCGCCCGGGCCTGCCAGAGAAGAGAGGGTCGAGTCGAACATCAGAGACGATGCCGTGACTGTACACGTCCACTTGTACACGACCTGAAGCTGCTTACCTCCAGCTTCGACCATCTGGTGCAATGGAGAGCAAAGAGCAACGGACACCAGTCAGCATGGTGTGACGGGAAGGAGACTGCGTCATGGACGTGGGACTGACCAGACTTCCGACTCGCTTGCCTTCGTCGGCTGGGTACATCCTGATGAACAGATCGGCATCCTGGCCCTCAACTGGGTCGAGCCAGTTGAGCGGGGTCTTGAAGCTGGAGCAGTAGTAGGTCGTGTCGCGAGCATCGTTGGCCGTGTCAGGGCAGAGCGTCCACGCGATTGTCGAGTTTGGGCCGCCCACGTCGGCTCGACGCTGAACAGGACCGGTCGAGGGTAAGGCGAGTGACGGGAGTACAAGGAGCAGAAGTGAAGTGAGTCCGAGCATTGTGCGATGAAGCAGGAGGTGTGGGCGATGGAGGAAGGTCGGACAGGTCGGCTTCTCTCCTTCCTTTGTATGGCGTCGGTGAAACGCTTTGTTGGACAAGCAGCACTTTAGAAGTGCCGCGGCCAAGCGCAAAAGGCGTAGCAAGCGACCGAGAGGGGAGCATGCCGAGTGGTCAGGGTCCGAGGCACGCTAGACTGAGCGGGTGGAGAGCAGCCCGGTCTCAAGGGCGAAGGCTGCTAGGAGCGGAGCATCTCTGGGCTTGTCATGTCAGAACAGCGCAAGCTAGCAGCCGGAAGGAGCGGCCGAGCCTTGAAGGTTCCTGAGAGGAGCTTGCGGACGGCGGCCATCGAGGGCGAAGCGGTCGGAAGGTCGAGCTGAGTCCGGTGACACCCGAGCGGCTCAGAGCCGCTGTAGGACGGTCCAGTCGTCTGGTTTCATGCTTGATGGCGTCAGCGTGCTGTCCAGGAGTCTCAAGCTCTTGCGGTCGGATAGAAGCCGTCTAGGGGTGGCTGACGACGGTGAGGGAGGAAGGAAGGAAGGCAGACGTGAGCTCCGCGCAACCTTCTCCTCTTGCCTTAGCGGCGCGACAGCTCTTCCAGATGCGCAGGCCCGAGACCCGCAGAGATGGGATTCACTTGATAAGTTGCTTGCACACGGTGGAAGGACTTGGAAGCAGAAAAGAAAGATGCGATGCAAGTGAAGGCGGTGAAGCAAAAAGAGACGTAGGAAGCAACGGACAGCGAGGAAGGACAAAACGAAAGCAAGAGATGCAGATGAAGCAGATCGTGTAAACAGGGTCACAAACGTCGTGAGGGAAGATGATGCAAGATACGAGAAGGAAGAGGACAGAAGCCAGACTCGCAGACTCGACGGACCTACACGGCCCCGACGAGAAACCGCTGATGCTCTTCTCGAATCAACTTCGCCCGCTCCTGTGATACGGAACAAGATTGGGAACGACAAGTCAGCACCCACAGGAGCTGTTTTCAGTGCGTATGCTTTCGCCACTCACCTCAAACTCGTCGACCGCCCTCTTGAACCCGTCCATCTCCCTCTTCACCATCTCACCCCTTCCTCTGCCCTTCTCCATCCCAGCTGGTTCTTGGCCCTCACCTGTCTCATCCTCCTCGCCAGCGAGTGCCTTCCTGGACCGCTCGACGCCCTCCTCCTCTCCTTTCATGACCGCGAACTGCGCCCTCAACGCTCGAAGACGTCGACCAGCATCCGCGGCAGACGAGAGAGTGATCTGGGTGGCGTCCTGGAGGGACGAGAGGGTATCGACGAGGGAGCTCGTGTGCGAAGAGAGAGTGGAGAGTTGCAGTGGCAGGTCTGGGGGTGGTCCGGACGGGGCTTCCGATGGTAAAGCCCGGAAGGTAGCGGATGGCGAGCGAGGTGGGAGCGGCGAGGGCGAGAACGGATTCGGTGGACGAGCCTTGATGCGTGATGGGGTGTATGGTGACTGTCCGTTGAGTCGAACTCGGGCCGTGCCAGAGTAGTCGTCCTCGTCGCTGTCGATGGAGCGGTTAAGATCTTCGTCCTCACTGTCGTCTCCGCTTTCGTCCTCCACGAGCGAGCCCATCGGTCCTCGCATTCCGACCCCCAGACCAGGGTTCCCGTCCGACTCGTTCGTGGGCTCGTCAAACCTGACTCCCTCGGCGACGAGCCTGCCAACCTCTCGTTCCATCGCTCCCAGTTCTCTGCTCCACTCGTCCCTCACACGACCAACCTCCTCCATCCGCGTGACCAGCCCGACCACTCGTTGCTCCAGATCAAACGACCGGTCATCTTTGGCCAGAAGGGGCAGGAACGTCGATGGAAGAGTGATGACCTCTTCGAGCGATGGTGTCTGAGGTTGGTGCGCGGATGAGGCGGAGGAGGAGACGTTGGAGGAAGAGAACAGTCGCTGGGGTGGAGGAGAGTCGGACGAGTCGCTATCGTCGTCGTGGGCGGCGGCAGAGGAGGTGGAGGTGGAGCGGAGATGGGGGATGGACGAGGACGAAGAGCGAGAGGAGGATGGGTTGGGGGACGGAGCTGTGTGCTCGGACGGCGCCATCCCGAGACCGATTGAACGAGACCCTTGACTGCGATATGAGCTCGAGGCTGTCCGTGTGCGCATCTTGGGTCGTGTCGGGGTCTGGAGGTCTTGCTCCTCGTCTGCTTCTTGGAACTCGTCTCGGGGGAGTCCGTTGGGTTCTGTGCCAAACTCGTTCTCGAGGCTGAGCTCGGCTCCCAGGCTCAGGCCCGGATGAGGTCCGTCGTCGTCAAAGTCGTGCACCTGGTTTCCGAAGTGGTCGAATTGCTCCGCATCACCGTCAAACTCGTGCGAGATTGAGAACGGGTCCGGCTCGAAGTCGTGAGGATTCCCGAACTGGGGGTCGTGACCATACGACGACGATGAGGGCGAGTGCGGCGCTGGCGGAAGGAGACCAAAGGAAACGGTCAATGATCACGCTCCGATGGTGATCGGTCAAGCACGGAGGCTAGAGAGTAAGGGAGGAACGCATAGCAGCAGCGACCTGACGGGCGGAGTGATGCGCGACTCGAGCTCACACCCCTCTCTCTCCTGCTTCCTTCTCAAACAGCTCTGCCACCCTTCGCCCGCGTCCCGCAATCCAGCGACTGACTCCCGGATGATGTTCAAGGTCTCTCGCGTGGCCAGCCGAGCTCGTTCAGGCGTCTGAAGAGTTTAGACGCCCTCACGAGCTCGCAAACACGGCGACACCTCTGGACCGTCCTCTGCCCTTCAGCGGCCCTCGCGTGCGTGGCTCAGTAGCTCAACGCTCATGCGGCCACCCTGTTTCCCTGAGGCAGATATCTCTCTTGCGAGCTGTAACCTGAGAGGAGAGCTCACCTGGCTGCCCAAACCGTCCTCCCTGGTCGTCCTCCTCGAGTTCATCCTCCTCCCCACCGAGGTCGATCCCAAACTCCTCGGCCAGACTCCGAGCGCCGCCCTCGGCAGGCCCGACAGCCGACACCAGCTCAGCAGCCAGCGAGTTGCCTCCGTTCCCGTTCGCGAGACCGCCCGAGAGCGAGAGTGTCGACCGGCGAGAGTGCAGAGAGGGGGGCATCGTCCGACAGAGGTGAGGGGGGGTCGCGGTCCGAGCGGACTGAGAGTGCTATCGGCGTCGAGGTGGACAGTCGACGGACCAAATGACACGCAAGGCCTCGAGAAGTGGGGTGAGAAGCTCCAAGTCCGTGAACGAGTTGGTGACGGTTTGGAGGAGCTCGGATCACGCAGGTGAGCTGTCCGCTCGGTCGTCCCCGTTTCACCTGCGCCTGAACCCCCTGTCCGCGCGGTCCGGCTTCCCTACCTCTTCGTCTCCCACCTTCAACTTCTTTCAGACAGCAGCATTGTGAGCAGGGTCATTCATGAGGAGGAGATAAGGTAAAGCAAAAGCAGCAGCAAGCAGTCGAAAGAAAGGGAAACGGAAGGAACAAACGAACGAGTTGGTAATTGAGCGAAGAAAGAAGCACAGCGGAGCAGAGCAGAGCAAAAGCAAGCGATAAGCAGGAGGGAGAGCACGAGGAGGAGAGGAAAGAGAAAGCAAATAAAAGCACTGAGAGGAGTGGCGGAGAGATAGCGTAGTTGTTGACGGCGGAGAGCACAAAGAGATCGGAAAGCAAAAGGGGAGAGCTACAAGCAGAAAGTAAAGCAACGAACGTGGACACGAAGCGAGTGGGAAGGAGACAAGTCCGGGTGGAGGAGATGGAAGTTAAAGCAGAGAGATAGCGGAGCGTGTGTAGTGTAGCGAGAGCTGGATGCGAATGGAGAGGGCCGATGTATGCACAAGAGGGAGGGAGGGAGAACAAAGCAGATTGGGAGAGTGAGAGCAGGCCCGTAGACGAGACTTAGACGACGTAGGCCTCCTCCAGGAGGGCGACCTCGTAGCTGGGCGGTGCGACCAGCCAGGATCCCTCCTCGTCGCAGGCGACCCCGCTGACCATCCTGCCTCGCTCCTCTCCGGTGCCGTCCTCGTTGGTCCTCTCGAGGTAGAGCTCCCTCCACCCTCGCCTGTGCCTCGCTCCTGCCGGCTCACCGACACTGCCGACGGTGAGCGGGATGAGGAGCAGTCTCGGCTTGAGCTGGCGAGGGATCTCCATCGTCGCGTGCGAGCTGGCCGGGGCCGAGAACGTGTTTGACGCGGGCGTGTGCGAGGTCGGGATCGGGCAGAAGGCGAGGTGAAGCGAGAGGTAGAACCGGGAAGAGCAGTGCGTGTGGATGGGCGAGGTAGGCGTCGTAGGGATGGGAGCGGAGGCCTCGGGTGAGATGGTGAGCGAGGTCGTGAAGCCCTGCGTCCATGGCTTGGAGCGGACACCGTATCCAAGCGGCAGGTTGAGTCGAGGGAGTTGGATCTTTCCATCCGAGTCGACGGTAAGGGTAGCGAGGTCGAATCGTCCGCAGGAAGAGATGATCTCCTCCTCTGCGACGAGTCCGCGCTCCTCGTCGACCGGGGTCGGGACAGAGTCAGAGTGGAAGATGTGCTCCCGTCGAAGCAGCGTCGCCCGGATGACGAGCTCTCCAGTCGGGTGGGCGGTTGGGTCGGATGAGGTCGGCGGCAGCAGAGTCAGGTCGAGCGGAATGTTGGACGACGGCGAGTACGTGGACGTCGGGAGCGAAGGCACGATCGTCCAGCTCAGCGGCGGCGACACCGGAGCGGGAGTGGCGACAGCAGCAGCGACTCCCATCAGCGCGCCTCCGATGAGAGAGAAGCGGGATGTGTCGGTGTGCTCTCCTGCTCCGCTGTGCAGTCCTGCTCGGATGGGTCCGAGCGCAGAGTTGAGCCGGTCCATCCACCCATGCGGTCCCGCGACAGATCCAGATGCGCTCGACGACGCCTCCTGCTTGGATACAGCCACCTGGATGAGTCCCTCGAGACCGGGCAGGTCAGGCTTGACAGACGGGAGGGTGACCGGGAGCAGGGTGAACTGGCGGTCTGCCCGGATGAGCGTGGTCCGTTCGCGGTCCGCCGCAGAGTCGAGGAGGAGCGACTGGATCGGGTTGTCGATGGTCAGGTGGACCTCGAGGTGGTAAACAATCTCAAACGACTTTGAACGGAGCGCAAACGTCGGAGGGAGTTTCGGGTGGGTCGGGACCTGCACGGTGAGCGGGAGGCTGAGACAACCAAACGAACGAACCGTCAGCACACCGCCAGTCACCCATAGAAACTTGTGACTTTGCGCGAGTCAGAAAGGAGTAAGAATGACTCACGTGTACTTTCCTCCTGGGAGACCTTTGCTGGGATCCTGTCGTCCCCTCTTCTTCCTCTCGCTCAGCTTGTCCCACGCCAGCCCGGCGTCCTTGCCCCACAGACGAAGTCCCTCGGCGAGGCTGACTCCTACGTTGATGAGGCTCCTCTCTCGGATAACCTCCTCTCCGTCTCGCGTGGCGTCCTCGTCGTTGAAGCGGAGCGTCCCTACGAGCGACATGGTGAGCACCGGTCGGAGCGCGTGCGGGAGCGACGTGTACCGAGGGAGTTCAAACATGAGCGTCGTCGGGATCGTTTGACCGGGCTAAGCACATAGAGAGGGCAGGTCAGCTCTGACATCCAGCGCAGAGTATGCAAAGGACAGGTGACGAACGTAAAAGCACGGCGGTACGTCGTCCTCTCCCTCCTCGGTGCAGAACGCGATTCGAAGCAAGGGTTGACCGAGCGGAAAGGTTCCGTTGTGCTGCTCTGGGATGGCCGACTGCGAGTGAGGAGTAGCCGGCAACGGTTCAGAGTGGGCGCGGTGGGTGAGAGGCGGAGTAGGGAGGGTGGCGGGAGAGGGAGATGCGGGGAGGTCCTCCTCGGGAAGCAACGCCGTCGGCGCATCCGTCACTTTGGGCGAGCCAGGGATCGACATCGTAGGAGAAGTCGGCGAGTTGTTGGGCACTGGAAAACAGTCGTTGGGAAAGGCTCATGTCAGCTTGGAGACCGGGCCGTTGATACGACGAGATGGACTCACCTGCTGGGGTATAGTCGACGTCGTCCGAGAGGATCTCCTCGTCGTTGTCGGACATGGACACGTCTTCGCTTCCCGACTCAAACTCGAACTCGTCGTCGTCGTGTGCCGAGAGGGAGAGCGACCTGCGTCGGACGGATCTATCCTCGTCGGTGTCGTCGAGCGACATGTGCCGGTCGACATCCTCTCCCTCACGAACGGCAAACTCCTCCTGTTCGTTCTCGGGCGTACGCGAGCGGTTGTCGCGGGACGTCTTCCTCTTGCGTCCCACGGGCGAGGGCGACAGCTTGCGGGAGGGTAGCATCAGGTACTGGGGCAGGTTGAACGCATCCGTCGGCCTCGGAGACGACGACGGAGACCGAGTCCGTCGAGCAGGAGGCCACGAGGACGAAGACGAGGACGCGTTCGACGAGGAGGACGTGCTCCGAACCATCCGAGAAGGCGGAGGAGAGGCTGTGCGCGACATCCAGTCGGAGAGAGAGAGAGGGCTAGGAGATGGGCGGTCGGGGTGGAGTCAAGGTGGGGAGGAGGTCGGTGAAAAGTCGGGTCTGTCGGAGTCGAGCGGGCGAGCCAGGAAGAAAGAAAGAGAACGAGCGTGGGAGGCGATTCGAGACCTGCGAAGGGCGAGAGTTGGCGAAGAGAGGTAGGGAGTGAGGGTTGGTTGGCAAGCGAGAGACGAGAGGTGTTTCAGCGAGGAGGGAGGTGGAGAGGAGTCGCAAGAGAGAGAGGAGAGGGGAGCAGGGGTGAGCTCTCAAGCGATGCTCAGGGGCGTTCGAGCTCAACACGTCTGGCAGACCCACTCACCCGGAACGACAGGAGAGAGGGGACAAGCGATGGTTTCCTACACCACAGAGGGGAGGGCGAGAGCAGGGTGGGGCGTGGTTGAAGGTGAAGAACCGACGAGCTCGAGCACGGCCGGCTTCCCAGACCATCGAAGGTCGCGGGTAGAGGGGAGCGGGAAGGTGTTTGGTTCGCGGGCACCTCACGCCTGCTCAACTGCGCGTCATCCTTCTCCGTCCACACACATCTCCGACACGAGGACATGTCTCGTACCATCTGCATACGTCTCACTCGGTTGGGAGTGTTAGGCTCGACTTCATCCATCAGTCACTGAATAGGTCGTGAAGGGGACCGTCAGCTCGGCCCTTCTGCCCATGGACCTCAATCGCTCCCCTCCCGCTGATCGATCGAACGCGCTCGACTTTGGCGACGGTGTCTTTTCCGCCGTCCCGTGTTGTGCGCCCCCACCCTCAGCCACTGATCGCAGAGGAAACCGATCTCCTGGAACCGACGGCTTCCCAAGTGTGGCGGGAATGGACGACCAAACGACCAACTTAGGGGGACAACGCGAGTCGCTCGTCCGGGCCCGTGTGTCCACGGTCCCTCGCATCGTGTCTCACTGCCTACCTGAACAGGATCTCTGCCGAGCCGCCGAAGGCGCCCAGAAAGATAAGGTGGTTAGCCCAGCCGATGCAAGCGACCTCTGTGATAAGTGCTACACGTCTGTGAGGCCGGCTGGCAGCGGAAGAAGAGAGATCAGGATGGTTAAAGAATGGATCGGTCGTCGCAGAAAGAACGGACATATGAGAGCAAGAAGAGACCGTACAAAGACAACGCGTTACGAACAAACTAGACGAGCCGGGCGTAAAGAGAAGCAGTCGACCACGCACAGGGTAGCCGAGTCGGAACGAAAGCGGAGATGAACGAGATCAAGACGAGTGAGAAGACGCGACACGGCACTCTAGGCAGATGTAGGTGCGGCAGCAAGCTCAGGCGACGCGGCAGGGTTGGAGGTGGTAGCCTACGCAGGTCGAACGAAGGAAGAGGTCTGGTCAGCCAGAGCAGGAGGAGGGGGTATCAAGAAGGCAGACGCACGTTAAGGGCAGCGGTGGCCAGTCCAGAAGCGCTTCCGGTTGATGCTCCGGCAGCGGTTCGCTTCGTCTTGTAGTCACGAATGGCGCTCTGATGAACGTCGAGCGGAGGCAGGCGGAACATAAGTAGATGAGTCAGCGGGGGTCGGCTCCGCTCGCCAGCTTTTGCGTTCGGCGCAGGATAGTGGTGGACTGACCTTGATGGCGTCCTCTGCGAGCATCGAGCAGTGGAGCTTTACGGGCGGGAGGGAGAGTTCCTTTGCGATCTCTGTGTTCTTAACCTTTCCGGCCTGGTCGAGGGTCATGCCCTTGACGTGCTCGGTGATAAACGACGAAGACGCAATCGCAGATCCACAGCCTGAGAAAACATGCGAGAAAACGGACGTGTGAGCATCAAGCACAACAGGTCATGTGCAGCGGGAGAGAAGGCGCACCAAAGGTCTTGAAGCGACTGTAGGACGAAAGAGCACGAGGTCAGCGGAGGGAAGGAGGAGCTCACCGACCACGCCGAGCTCGGCGGGACGTACACATCAGAGATGATTCCGTTCTCGTCCACTCGGATCTGGAGCTTCATCACACTAGCACACAGCGCACACAGACACAGATGGTCGAGTCAGTCAGCAGCAAGGACGAGGAGCGACGAGCGTCGGAGGATCCCGTCCGACACGAGCGGCCGAGGCGCGAGGCAGACTCACTCTCCGCACGCTGAAAGCACCCAGCCAGAGCGGCAACACGTCAGTACGGGAGCGACGGCCAAACAGACAAGGGCGACAATACGTACCGGGTGCTCCTACGAGTCCTGTTCCGACGTCCTGGTCAGACTTGTTCATGCTTCCGACCTGATCCCCGCAACGAAAGATTCCATCCGCTCCGTCAGCTTGACAGTCCCTGCAGACAAACACTGTTCATGGACCGTCACAAGAGCGGTGGAGATGGACGTACGTTTCTGGGCTTGTTGTAGTGGTCGAGGACCTTCTCGTGGTAGCCCCGCTTGGAGGGGAGGACCATCGACATGGACGACGGGCCAGCGGCGGCGGTGAACCGAGGGGCGGCCACGACCGATGCCATCCGCGAAGAAGATCGGAGGAGCGTGTTGGTGAGGGTAGTGGGCTTGAACATGGTAGGCAGAGTTGGGGATGGGCAGAGGGGGAAGAGACAAGAAGAGGCAGTGGGTGAGAGGTGGAGGCGGAGAACGAGGCGACCTCGTCCACCCTCGAGATCAACGTCAGACCGAGCGCAGCACGGACTCAAATCGCAGACTGCCACAATCTCGACTTGAGAGACACGAGTGCGACAGGAGCGACTATGGGTTGGAATTCATCTACGAGAGCACTCTCGAGGTAAGAATGACATTGTCACACTGGGGTACGGCCTCAAGGTGAGCGACAGCTCGCCGAAGCTCAAGCTCACCTCGTCCGTCGGACGGCCTCAACGGTCACCACCCCAGGCGCATACAACCCCCAGGCAGCCTCTCTTCTGCTCAGCGTTCGTCTCTCTGCTTCTGGACCTCTGCCTGGCCCGTTCAAGCCTGCTACCATACCTCGGAACCCCTGCGGTTGAGCTCGCGAGCTTGCCCTTCGGACTTCCCCTTCGACGCCATACCCTCCATCGCACCTGTTGCGAGCCCCCGAACGCTGCCTTGCCACCCAAGCTCAACGCCGCAGCATTTTGATATCCGACTCGCCTCTGCGCAATGTCGAACCCTTCGCCGTCGTTTACGGGGTCGATCCACACGTACCTGGACTCGCTCGCCCAGATGACGCTCATCCGACTGTACAACACACCAGCGACATGTCTCGCAATCTTCAGGTCAGTCAAGCTTCAACATAGTGTCTGGTGTAGCTGAGTTTGGGCGTCTCCTGAATTTGTAGGCTGGAGCTGACTGTGCGGCGACTCTTCGGACGCGTCCAGGTTGCTGTCTCCCCTGGCTCGCCAGATTGTGCAGGCGCTTCTCTGGCTCGAGGGTTCGATGAGGAAGGATGACTTGCTCGTGTGGATGAAGGGTGAAGAGGGAAGAAGGTACGCTGTCCCGCAATCCGTCTATGCTCGCATGTTCAGCTCAAAGAGATGAAGACCAGGGAGGCGACCGAGCTCAAGCTCAAGCTCACCACTTCCCTCGTCCTCTTGCTTGGCCGACTCAGACAAGCCGCGGCCGAGCTCGCACATCTGTTCCAACGGGCCATCATCAGGGAGGTGTCCTCCTCTTCGTCTTCATCGAAATCAACAAAGCTGTCCGTCAGTCCGGCGTTCAAGGATGGCCTACGAAAGGCGCTCACCGGAGGGTATGTTCCACCCGTCCACCCGTCTATCAGACATACTCGACCCTGACTGACTCTGACGATGCGCACTCGCAGAGGAGGACATTCAAGCTTCGGTGTCCCTGCCGACAAGGAGGACAAGCACGCAAAGACGGTCGAGGAGCTCGACGAGATCGCCGTCGAGAAGTGGGAGGTTAGTCTTACGCGCTTCCGTCGACAAGACTGGGATACAGCTTGGCTGATGATTCTTGTTGTCTTGTCCGCTCTAGACAATCCTTCACTACATGGTCTCGAAGGGAGGCTCGATCAACATCTCACCGGTCGCGCCGAAGCCATCGGTGCTCTACCTGCTCGCCAACTCTGGCCTGATGGCCGATCCAAACTCGTCAGTACAGGTCTATGAGAGAAAGCATTGCTCAGGGATATCGACTCATGCACCTTGCAACTTACGATTGACCTGACCTGGCTACCATCTCTGTTCGTCCATGTCTTCCAGAGCTGGCAGCAATCTGCTACGAGCGGAGCGGCTTCAGATCACCTCGAGAGGGTTTCAGTTCCTTCTCGAGGACGTCGGAACTCAGCAATGGGACTTGATGCTGAACTATCTCAGGCTCGCACCGGTGAGTCCAGTTGGCCTCACGCTTTTCGACCCGACACCAGGCCGAATCAGTTCAGCTGACGGGTTCGCATCTCCCTCCCCTTGTGACGATTTAGGAACGAGAGATGGACGCTGAGGAGGCACTAGAGTTCTTGTTCATGCTCGGCAGCCTGGAGCTCGGACGAGTGAGTCTCTCGACCCTGGATTCGGCTCGAACAGTGTCCCCGCACTCGGACTGACGAGTCCTTCGCGCTCTTTATCCCTCTCAGGGATACTCGACCGACAGCTTGACCCCGACACAGATGACGATGTTGGAGGATCTGAACGAGACGGGTTTCATCTATCGTCGGACGGTGAGCCTTTCCTCACCTTGCCATGCCGAGGCTCAGCTGACCATGTCCTCGTCTGCGTCTTTCTCCCTCGATCGGCTCAGAAAACCTCAAAACGCTTCTATCCCACCCGACTCGCGACTACACTCTCCTCTCCCGCTTCCATGTCCGCCGGCTCAATCGAGCCGACCGCCCCTCCACCAACAACCATCTCGACCGTACCGTCAGAAAAGGGCTTCATCGTCATTGAGACCAACTTCAGGGTGTACGCTTACACAGGTTCGTTGCCTTCACTTGCCCTTCGCATGTGATTGGGTTAGATCGCGCCTGACTTGATGCTGATCTCCTTCTGCGACCCGACAGACAACGTGCTGCAGATCTCGGTCCTAAACCTGTTCGTCCAGTTCAAGGCGAGGTTCCCAAACATGGTCGTCGGCGAGATCACCCGGAGAAAGATGCGGAACGCGTTGGAAAAGGGGATCACAGCCGATCAGGTGCGTTGATCTCATCTCAGTCTTCCCGTTGGCTCGCTCTCGTTTGCGTATCCGCTGATCATTGGGCGATCGTAACTTCGAAACAGATCATCGCCTACCTGACCGTCCACGCCCACCCTCAGATGCACAAGAACGTTCGTCCTTCCTTTCCCTTCTTTCCCTTCCTCCATGCTGACGCTAAACGCTCCCTCTTCCACCTCTCAGAACCCCCTCCTCCCCGTCACCGTCCAAGATCAACTCCGCCTGTACGAAACCGAGCTCCACCGGGTCAAGTCCGCCCCCGGCCATCTCTACGCCGACTTTTCGTCCGCCCAAGAATACGCCCTCGCGCTCGCGTACGCGAAACAGCTGGACGTCGTGCTCTGGGACTCGGGCGAGTCGACCAAGGGTGGTTCGGGAGGCAGCTTCTTTGTTACAGCGGAAGGACACGGAGCGATCAAGGGGTATGTGGGTGGGTTGGAGGCGGAGTTGGCGAATGGGGGTCAAGGGGGAGGGGAGGGGTGGAGCTGATGAGAAGTGATTGTCCTGTCTCGGTGCGTGACTCGCGAAGGAGAGGAAAAAGAGGAGCAAGAGAGAGGCATTCGATATGGGTACACCGCAAAAGGAGACTGAACGAGACTTGGAGATGGCGATGGCGATGGCGAGCAGAAGGACGATCTAGACGCTGAGCTGAACACCCGACGAGCCAGCGATGACCTTGGAGTACGGCTCGAGCGCAGGCTTGACCCACTCCTTGAGAAACGTGTCGACCTGCTCGGGCGCTCGGCCGACGAACGACTGGGGGTTGAGGCTGGTCAAGACGACGAACAACGCATCCAGGGTCAGTCTCGTCTGCACACCCATACCCATGCACACCCATCACAGAGACGTGACTCACAGCTCGTCCAACCCGGGGATGATCCCCTTGAAGTACTCATCCCCCCTGATCCTCTCGATCAAATCATTCTCCCCTCCTTCCTCCTTCACCACCCTCCCCGCCTGATGACTCAACACCCTAATCTTCTCATGCGCCTCCTGCCTGTCCCCACCAGCCTTCACAATCGCCATGATGATGTTCTCCGTCGCCATGAACGGCAGCTCCTGGCTGATCCTCCTCGCGATCACCTTCGGGTAGACGACGAGCCCCTCGAAAATGTTTTGGAGGGTCGAGAGGACGATGTCGGTGGTGAGGAACGCCTCGGGGAGGGTGACTCGGCGGTTGGCAGAGTCGTCGAGGGTGCGTTCGAACCATTGGACAGAGTTGGTCATGAGCGCGTTCTGGGGGAGGATCATGAGGTGTCGGGAGAGGGAGCAGACGCGTTCGGAACGCATGGGGTTCTGAGGAGAGCGGAGGAAGAGGTTCCCGTTAGGACTGGCAGCAGAGTGGGCCTGGAGACGCAGGGACGTACACGCTTGTAGGCCATGGCGGACGATCCAATCTGGTCCTTCTCGAACGGCTCCTCGATCTCCTTGAGGTTGGCAAGCAGTCGGACTGGAGCACGCAAAGAGAAGATCCAGTCAGCCTTGGTCAATCAGACAAAATAGCGGAATTGCGAGCTCACTGTCGGTCGCGATCTTGTGCGCGGTCGATCCCAAGCTGGCCATCGGTCCGAGGACGTCGCAGTCGATCTTCCTCGAGTAGGTCTGTCCGGTGACGGGGTAGGCGAACGGGAAGCCGAGCAGCTCGGTCACTCGCTTGTCGAGCGCCTCGACCTTGGCGTGGTCGCCGTCGAAGAGAGCAAGGAACGAAGCCTGGGTTCCGGTGGTTCCCTTGACTCCTCGGAATCCGAGGTCGGCTCGGGCTCGGGTCAGGTTCCGGAGATCCCAGAGAAGCTCCTGTGGCGAGAAGGAGGACGATAAGCATGTCAGCGACAGCACAAACATGCAGGCGAGGTCGGAAAGGACGACTCGCCTGGAGCCAGAGGGTCGCCCTCTTCCCGACAGTGGTGAGCTGGGCGGGCTGGAAGTGGGTGAAGCCAAGGGTGGGGAGGGACTTGTACTGCTCGGCAAAGTCGGCCAGACGCGAGATGACGACCGCGAGCTTGTCGAGGACGAGGCCGAGTCCGTCTCGGAGGAAGATCAGGTCGGCGTTGCTGCAAGTTGACATAGGGAGGGACTCTCAGCAGGAAGCACTGGTAGGGAAATCGTGCGGGGGGGCGAAAGGACGCACTCGGTAACGTAGCACGAGGTGGCTCCCAAGCTGGAAGGAACAGTCGAGTCAGTCAAGCCCCAGACTGACGAGTGAACGACAACCGACTCACTGGATGATACCGGCCGCGGCAGGAGCGACGACTCCGAACGTGTGGACGTGAGCCCTGGCAAGCGACAAAGGCAACGTTCCGGTCAGCCCGCGAGCTCGCTCTCTCCTCCTCAGCTCCTGCACTTTGTGCCGGGACTCACATGACGTCGTGCCTTCTCTTCTTCTCCTCCTCGGCGGCGAGCTTGAACTGCTCCTCGTCAAGAGTCTATCGCGCGCAATCATACGCAGCATGGTCGAGTCAGTTGAGCTCGCGCGGGAAGAGCCGCAGAGAGAGAGAGAGACAGGGCACGCACGAGGTTGGCCTTCATCTGCTCAATCGCCTCGTCAGGGATGGGGAGTCCGAGCTCCTTCTCAGCGATGGCGAGGTTGAGCCAGAGCTGGAGGTGGCGAGCATGGACGAGCGAAAGACGCAGGGACGGGTGAAAGATGAGCTCCTCGGTTCGTTTGGCTTGGCTGAACAGAACGAGTCGTGAGAGGAAGACGCAGGACTGACGTTCCTCCACGTTCCGAACCTCATCTATAAGAAAGCAGATGACTTGAATCAGCGGCTGAAACACGCTATCGCACCGGTATCATGCAGGCCGGAGCAGGTCGAGGAGCTCACCGAGTTTGAGAACAGGTGCGACATCTCCTTGGACGCATATCGCCTGCAGCAACAGATCGAGACTCATGTCAGGTCCTCTCTATGCACTCAGGAGCATCTAGGCAAGCGTGCTTACGAGCTGAGCGGGGTCTGGTACGAGTCCATCTTTGGCAAGTGAGTGTTTGGAGGCTCTCGGACGAGGACGGCTCGAAAACTCAGGTTGACAGTCCGTGCTCTCCCTTCGGCGTCTTCGGGCGAGACCGCACACGGGTCAAACGAGTCGTCAGGAGGACATGCGATAGCGGACGTGCAAGAGAGTAGGGAGTGAACTGCGTGCGAGAGAGATAAGGTAAAAGTGGCGGTCGTGGGAAGCGAGGCAGGGCGCGAGTGTCCGTTGAGGTCGTAGAGGGCAGGGCAGCAACAGAAAGGGAGAAACGTAAAGGCAAAGATTGTCCAGGAAAGTTGGTCGAGAGGGAAAGAGTTCGAAAGGGCGAGGTGTAGCTAAGCAAAGAGGCAAAGAGAACGGACATAGGCACGAAGGCGAGAGGTGGACAGAGGACCCCCTATACCAGAACCATGACTCCTCCGACCAGCCCGAGCATAACTGTTCCTGCGCCGAGGATGACCGCTCGTCCTGCTCCGGCGTGATACGAGTCGTCTGGTCCGGACTGGACGCCTCCAGACTGTCCTGGGATTGGCGCTGTCTTCTCGGGACTTGACCCGGCGTCGATGGTAGAGGGTGCGTAGGGCAATGTGGTCGGTGTGGTAGGAGTTGCGCTTGATTGCGCATTGGCCTGCAGTGCAAGTGGAGACGTCAGTTCAGCCGGCGGGCGGCAGAGAGCCGAAGGGCGAAGAGGAAGGGCGAGAGGAACCGAGCTCACCGTTTGGCTTCCTGCTGCGACGGTCACGTTGACGAGCACAGACGTCTGCACCTGTTGCCGATTCGTTCCATTGACGATCAGGGTGTCAAGCACCTGGGACAGAGCAAGCGAGACGAAGCGAGTCAGTACGACCGGTGAGGAACGTGAGCTCACGCCAACCCTCCGGACGTCCGTCCCCTAGCTGGCCGCCGAGGCTCCTCTATGGGCTCGTCGTCTCGACGATAGCTGGTATCATTCTGCCCCAGGCTTGGACGTCCCGGCCAGCGTTCAGAGTGTGACGTACCGAGTAGCTCTGGGTGATCTGAGGGGCGGCGGTCGTCTGTTGGGTGCTGTTCCCGTTCCCTCCACCCGACGCAGTCGCGTTCTGGCTCTGGCTCTGACCCAACACAGACAACGGAAGCGCGAGCAGAAGAGGGGCAAGGAAAGTGACGGAGCGCATGGCGAGAGAGACAAGAGACGAAAGCTGATGGCGGAGAGAGGGCACTGTCGTCGTTGGAGGGGTCCGGCAAGAGAGGAGGCGCGAGCTCACCCGATCGACCGAGGGGGAGTGAGTGCACCAAGGACCACCTTAGATGTCGCTGCTCTCAGGTCCAGATGCTTGTTCTCGGGTCTACTGAAGGCTCAGCAGTCGAAGCAAGATCCGCTCGACATGTCAAAGAGTGGATCGAGACAGCCGCTCGCAGGGCTGACAGTGGGCGGAGTCTGAGAGTCATTAGATATCGTGATGGGGCTGAGACGTGTGTGGCAGAGAAGCTCTGGTGTAGGGGTATGCTAGGGTAGAAACAACCAAACGCGAAGGATGGATCAAGGTGGAAAGTGGGTTGCAGAACGGACGAGCGAAGGCTGGCCGTCGGTCGACTATGGCATGCACCCCGGATCGAGGACCTGGTTGCATCGCTTGCAGACAACCTTTCTATCGAGGATGCATCTGCGGGTATGTCAAAAAGAGTGGGCAGGTCAGCTTTGCTTTCGCACCATACACGAGCGAGCACGGCGTGGGAGACGAACACTGCGAGTCCCCAGGCTATAGGAACCCCAAAAGACTCAGGTCAGCCCTCCAGCAGCGACGTATCCAGTACATATGCTGTTGAGAAGCACTCACGGAAAAAGAGGACGGTGCTGAGGATCCCGAGCAGCCCGAACCTGGCGGCGGTTTGGTGTCCGTTGACCAGACACGTCATCTCTGGCGTCTCGGGTCCGAGCGCAGTCGAGATCATCCTTCCGTTCGGACCTGGCTGCTGGTAGAAGTGCACCAGAGGCTGCTCCTGCTGATGCGGGACGGATCCAGTCGGAAGGGTGCCCTTGTCCGACGGCGGGTTGCGCCCGTCGGTAGAAGCCGCCCCGAGGTGGTGGAGGAGAGGAGAGCTCGCTGACGTAGAGGTGGACGGAGAGGCGACAGAGGAAGCTTCCTCGTACGAGGGCGGAGAGGCGGGAGCGGGAGACATGGTGGAGTTGATCAAGAGGGCGAGGTGGGTGTCGGTGGAGGACCAGCGAAAGGGGAAGAAGGACGGGCTGTGAGCTCGCGAGCTTGCAAGCGAGCTGCGGCTCACTTCGGCAGCCGGCACAGCTCGACGTCACTAGAGTCAGACAGCAGATGCAAGTGGGTCGTGATATAGTGGTACCAGTGGGAGAGAGCGCGCGCGAGAGGGGAGAAAGCGAAGAAAATGCAAGTGTCTACCGAAATGACGGATGGTGGTGGCAACGTGGAGGTTTAAAGGAAGGCAGGATGGTGTGTCCGTAAGCGAGAGCGAAGAAAAGTGGGGCAAGAACTAGAAGGACAGTCTGTGCAGCGATGCAGTAAAAGTACGAGGAGGGATTGTAAACTAGGTGGCGATGGCGGCGGTCCGACTTCTACGCCCTGACGCCCGTGGTCCTCATGGACTCGCCCGCGAGTCCAGCGTCCTCAACCTCGGGGACCAACGAGACCGTCACCTTGGTCAACGGCGTCCTTGACTTCTCCTCGGACCTAAGTTGCTCGAGATAGGCGGTGAGCAACTCGGGCGGCGGCAAGGGTGCGACCGACTCGAGCGGCCCGCCGTCCCTTACGAGCTCGTCGATCTCCTCCTTTGCGCGAGCGGTGTGGTAGACGTTCCAGTATCGCTTGTTGAGCCAGGGAAAGGTCCACGTGTTGAGGCCGAGTTCGCGGAACGTCTTGAGCCGGTCCTGCGGTGTGGCGAGCCTCGTCTTGAGATCGAGCGAGACGAGCGGCTTGTCCGTCAGGATGGCCGTCACCCCCCATTCTGCTGCCATGACCATCTGCTGAGGGTCGTTGACGGTCCAGACGCCGAGCTGCTTGCCGGCCTTTGCGCACTCCTTCCTGAACCGCTGTCCTGGTCCGTCGACGAGGACGTCAAACAGCATGCTGAACCCGTCGACGTATGACCAGAAGTGCTCCTTGGCGAACGGGATCGACGCGCCAATGTGCCATCGCTTGATCGGCGAGGGCAGGTAGATGAGCGAGGGGAGGATGAACGCCGGGTGCCAGAGACCGAGGATCAGGCGGGACTGGAGGGAGGCAGGGAACTGAGAGATGAGATGGGCCATCACGGGGAAGATCTTGTACCTGCACGTGGTGAGAGATTTGATCAGGTAAATTAAACGTTGACGTGTGCTCGAGATGCGTAGATCGTTTACGGCCAACTTACGGATCACTGGACGGCTTGACGTCGATGTTGAACGAGACGTGCTCGTTTCCTGGCTGGCAGAGCAGCTCGAGGAGTTCCTCCATCAACGGGATGTGCTGATGAGGGGCCTGGGTGGTCGTAACGTGTCTGCCGAGGGGAGGACGACCGCAGGTTAGACATGACGCGTCACGGCTGCCAGCTTCTCGGCGCGCGAGCTGTGAGGCTACTCACTTGATGCCCTGCTCGCCCTCCCAATCCTGAGATCCAATCAGACCCGTGCCGGTCGAAGTCCTGTCCAGACGGGCGTCATGGAAGAGCAGTACGCGGCCGTCCCGAGTGAGGTGGACGTCTGTTGAGCACAAATCAGAGGCAAGTCAGCTTGGTGTGTCACCCTAAGTTCTCCCTTCACCTGCCCTGACTTCTGTTGGTAGAATTTTGTTCCGATGCGGACGAGACGACTCACCTGACTCGATACCGTGTGCTCCCTCCCTGATTGCTCCTCGGAAGGCGGCCAGGGTGTTCTCGGCTGTGGTGCGAGCCAAGGTCATGCAGCGAGAGGGGGACGGTGAGCTCGAGCTAACACCTGTAGGATGCCCGTCCGCCCTGCCCAACCGTCGGTGCGATAAGCAAAGTACGAGGCTGGCGAGAGAGGTCACTCACGGAACTCTGCAGAGGCACCCTGCGAACCAGACGGATCAGACGAGGATCAGTACCGGATGACCTCCGAGACGAACGTGAGCTCTGCAGCCAGGGCAGGCACGACCGAGCTCACCCGATGACCCCACACAGACGGGAAAGGACGAGCAGGAGAGGTCATGATGAAAACGAGAGGAGAGAGAAAGGGCGAGAGAGGGAAGGAGTGGTTGTTGAGAGTCGACCTCAGCGGGTGGGACCTGGGGCGAGGGTGAGAGGTTGGACGAGAACGTTGGTGCGGGGTGAACGTGGTGAGGGGGAACGTCCCGGCCTCGCTCGGCTGCCAGACTTAGCATCCCAGCCGGGTGGCCTGACTGAATCAGATCTAGATAGCATGCTCGTTCCAGTACGTAAGGCGTAATTATGGAAAGACGAAAGAAAAAATAAGGGGGCGGTAGCCGTATGAAGGAGAGAAGTTCCGGTCGTCCAGGGCGACACATGAGGGCGGACGAGAATGAGCGCAGGGGTATCGCAGGTTGTGTTCGGAGATGATGGGCTGAGCTGGTGGAAGGTACTGCCGGAGGTAAAGGCAAACTAGGAGGGAGGGATCGACGATGGGTCTGAGGAGCTCAGAGCAAGCTCGAGGTGAGCGCGAGGAACGCCCAGACCAGCCCTCCGCTCACGACGGGCAACGTCAGGTTGTCGTCCAGCGAGCCGACATCTACAGGCAAGAAAACGAGTCCAAAGCAGTCAGCGGACCACCAGAGAGTCAAGGAGGCCAGAGAACGGGCTCACCGAGGGCCTCGGTGACGGCAGCAGAACCTCCGACGATCATCCCCGTCACGAACACGCCTCGCTTCCAGTCGAGCACCCGCCACGCATCCTCCCCGCCTCGAACGTGTCCTCCTCCTGGTCCTCCGATGTCTCCGTAGTAGATGAGGGCGACGCAGAAGCCCGTGACCCATGCGGCAATGAACCCGGCGAGCGACTTTGACGGCGCAAAAGGGATCGGCCCAAACCGCCGAGGCAGACGAGGGTTGTACCGGTACTGAGAGAAGAGTCGGCCGAACGTGGACGCGGCGGTGTCTGCCCAGGAGAGAACTGCAGAGGACGGGTCGCGTGAGTTGGCAGGGTTCGCAGGCTCGACAGAGTCCGGGCGAGAACTGACTGAGGATGGAGAGGACCGCAACGTCCCGAGGGTACAACGCCAGCACAAATATCACTCCCATCAAGTACCAGTTGATGCCTGGAGAGGGAACAAGAGCGACACATCAGTCCACGTCGTGCGACTGGTCGAGTGAGAGATCGTGGCGTACCGTTGATGCCGCGCTGGAACGTGGATGAGAAACCCAGTCAGCAACAGTCGGGCGAGCAAGGGCATTGGAGACGATGCTCACCTTCTCCTCGTCCCTCATCAACGGACCCATCGCCTTTTCGAACAGCCTAGACGAAGCAAGGCGGAGTGAGGATCAGCATGAGCTCAACGTCCTGCAAGGCGATGTCCGATGCATCTAGCCGGCCAAGGACACCCTTGGGGTATCTGTAGTAGACCGGGCGACCAGCGAAAGTCGGAGAAGCAGCGCTCGTGCGAGGTTTCGCTCGGATAGTCGGGCCCTGCTGCTGGCTCGGTGAGGATGGCTCGGGCGAGCTCACGTCACCCTCCGTCTCTCTACCAGCCTTTGACACCCCATCTGCCGTCAAGCACGGTCCTAGCTCGCGCCCAGTCCGAGACTGTATGATAAGCAGACTCACCTTTCGAACGCTGGTACGTTCAAGCGGAGTGCGTCTGTCGCGAGGCAGGCAACGAGCATGGCCGAGAGGAAGAGGATCAGAGGTCGCAGCGTCGGAGGATTCATCTGGTTCAACCCGAGAACGACAAAGCCTGCACGAACGAGAACGGGGACAGGGATGCAGCGCAGGTTAGCCATCTCAGTCGAGGGCGACAAGGGTATGGGCGAGATGACGTGTGAGCTCGTCGGACAGAGGCGACCAAAACTGGGGGACGACATCCGGCCTTAAGCGGCTTCGCCCCTACCCACCGTCTTGCACAGGCACGATGCGATACCACTGTGCGTCAAGGTTGACGATGGAGCATGTGCTCGAATGGTGTCGAGCCCGGGTCGGGCGGGTCCAGCCCTGTCGTTGGCAGCGTGCACGAGACCCCCCTCTGAGGCGCCTTCCTTCGTCCCTTGCCCTTCCGAGGATCTGGCCTTCCGGTTTGCGTGGACTGACCTATTGATGCGTGGAGGGCCTTTCTCGGTACCTCGTACGTCTGCCAGAATGTTTTTGGCTTGCCGTCCTTTGTGGCCTTTCCTTTTGTCTTGACCGCGTCCACTGCTGGCGAAGCTGACCCTGGCGGAGGAGTGCCATGCCCGTTTGCGTGCCCATTCGTGCTCGTGGACGCACTCAACCGAGACGTTCTACGCGTAGTCGACATTGGGGGAGATCAAAGGAGAGAGAAGAGGGTCCGGAAGATGGGCGAGATGTCGAGGGCGAGGTGATGGGTTGATGGGAAGGGAGGAGACGGGATGGTCCGAGCGCGACCCCCGACCTCGAAAGACGAGAGCTGCCCCTCGGACGCGTCCCATGTGACAGCCGACCCAGAGCAGACCAGAGAAGAAACCCATCAGGTGAGATCCGAGGACCAAAGCTCTCCTTACTCACACGCGCTTCATGGTCAAAAGCGATGATCGACGAGAAAGATCCTCACTGACAAACACATCGTCTGGTCGGCGCGTACAACGATCTCACCCATCCCAAACTTGTCTTCGCTGATGCCGCTGCGATCAGGTCACTCCTCTGTTATTGAGCTCGAGATAGAGATGCCAACCTGTGTTGCTTTGACCTTGATCCCCGTCTGTATGCATCAGAGACCAGCGCAGACCGACACGCAAGGCGGGACGCGTCGGCGAGATGACAACTCTTTCGAGAAGGATGGGCTTCGTGGTTGCTCCCACTACAGACATGTCACTTTTCAAGGCCAGCATGATCGAGTTTGACCCCGAGATCTTATCGACGGAGGCCACTTTGAGCCGACTGACGCGCGCTGGTCGAGCTCGCGCCAGGTTGCCCCTGCATATCACCATCTCTCTCGTTCGCGATGAGGCTCCCGTCCTCTCTCCTGCTCCTTCTGGTGTCAATAGGGGCTGCATCGACGACTGCACAAAAGCCCGAGTCGACCGTGACCCGGTTTGCGCATCTTCCTTCCAAGATCTACTACTTTGATGACACGACTGTGAGTGCTCTCGTTCCAGCTGCCTCTCGCTCATCTCCTGTGCGCTGGTTCTCGCATCAGCCGAGATCATGGCTGACCACTTCTTCGGTACCTGGTTCGTGCAGTCTGTTCTGTACCACGATCCTCTTCTCCAGAATGTGTTTGTGTCGTCTGACGAGGGCAAGGCGTGGAAGGTGGTGGACGGCGTGCCGGAAGGGGAGGCAGCCCAGCTGGTAGAGCACCCGTCAGACAACCAGGTCGTCAGTACACCCATCCCTCTCGGCTCAAACATGATACAACATGTACGCAGACGGCCACGTAGGCTCTCAAGCGTGCGTCCGAGCAGGTTCACGGGCACGAGACCGCGTCGGAGAGGTGCCGCTGCGAGCTCGAGCTCAACCGTGCTCACTCGTGGCACCCGTCACATCCGGCGAGTCAACTCGCAGACGTCGCGGGCAGGCTTGACTTAGCACCCGCTACCTTCGAACTTGTCCTGCTAGCGCGTGGTTGTGTCCTCGTCCCTGCGCAACTGTCGATAGAGCGATCGACCTATCTCGTGTGCCGTCCGAGCTCCCCACAAGCTGACCTCTGCCGCGGTTCTTCCTGTCGCTCCTTCCTTCCATTAGGCGTTCATCCTCACTCGGTCCAAGACTCACTACGCGACCTACAACCGAGGAGCGTCATGGCAGAAGTTTGACGTCCCAGCAGAGGCCAGTCTCGGAGGACCACCAATGACGTTCCACGCGACAGAGAAAGGTAAGAGCAGCTTGCCTGCCATCACCCAGCGTGACGCCACATGAACAGTTGCTGACCCTGTCCTGCTCTGGTCGGTAGGCTGGATCTTGTACCAAGGGACAATCTGCGAGGACACCGGGTCAGGCCGGTGGGGATCCGGGAAGACGTGCTGGGACGAGGTGAGTGCACTGCACCGACGTCTGCTGCGACCCTGGCATCCAACTTGACTGACTCGGCTCCTCTCGCATCGTTCGATAGACATACTCGACCAAGGATGCGTTCCGTACGCCTTCAGACCTGCTCTTCTCGCAGACGAGCCAATGTGTGTTCGCCCACCAATCCAAGGAGTTTGTCTCCCCGGACCCGGCGACGACGACGTCCCTCATCTACTGCATCGCCTTCGACCAGTCGACCAAGGCTGGAGACGCGCACTCGCTGCTCGAGTCTCGGCTGTACAGCTCGAGCAACTGGTTCGAGTCGAGCCAGATTGTCGACCTCGGCATCGGAAAGCGCGCCAGGGGAGTCGTCGGCCTCGGCGTTGTGAGCAAGTTTGTCGTCGCCGCTCTCAAGGCGGATCTTGTCGAAGGAGGAGGAGGAAGCGGAGGAGGCGCGGGAGGAGACCCGATGCATCTCTATGGTCAGTCATGTCCTCCCGCCGGAGGCAGCCATGAGCCCAAACTGACGATCGTCTGCTCCGCCGACAGTCACTGTCGACGGCAAGGAGTGGAACCTGGCAAAGTTCCCTCACTCTTCGATCCCGTCACTCAAGGAGAACGCCTATGTATGTTCAGCTCTCACGCGCTGTCGGTCTACCAGCCTACCCGCTGACGTACAGACTGCCTGTTCCTTCTCAGACGATCGTCGAGTCGACGACACACTCGATGGCGATTGACGTGCTCATCCACCCGACCGCATCGATCGGAGATCTGTTTGTGTCCAACTCCAAGGGGACCGAGTTTGTCATCTCGCTCCAGGACACGAACCGAAACTCGCGCGGGATCGTCGACTTTGAAAACCTCGTCGGCCTCGACGGGATTGGGGTCGCCAACCAGGTCGCCAACAGGGAGGAGGTTGTCGGATGGGGCAAGGAGAAGGAGATCAGAAGTCTCATCACCTACGACGACGGTCAGTCGAGCTGCTTCTCTCACTCAAACCTCGGGAAGCTCACGCGACTTCTTTTGCCTTCGTTTAGGTCGTTCTTGGAGTCGTCTGAAACCTCCTGCGAAAACCTCTAGCGGAGACGACTTTACATGCGACGTGTCGCAAGAAGTAAGTCTGACCGCCCAGCAGTCTTCTCAACAGGGTCCCCTGACGTGCCTTGCTCTTGCTGTCTAGGACTGCTCTCTCCACCTTCACTCGGTTTCGACTCCCCACAACTACGGCAAAGTGTTCTCCTCGACAGCGCCTGGGTTTGTCATGGGCGTCGGGTCGGTCGGAAAGTCGTGAGTTTTCCACCTCTAGTGCTCGCCCATCCGCCGAGGTTAAACTGACTTCTCTTTCTTCCCGTGCCAGTCTCCTTCCCTACGAGGACTCGGACACGTTCATCTCGACGGATGCCGGGGTGACGTGGACGATGGCCTTTGAGGACGCGAGCAAGTACGAGTTTGGCGACCAAGGCAGCATCCTCGTTGCCGTCGACGACGAGGCGCCGACCGATTTTGTCCGCTACTCGAGAAACGCCGGCAAGACGTGGGAGAAGTACAACTTTGGAGTCAAGATTCGTGCGCTCCTCCTCACGACGATCCCCGACTCGACGTCGCAAAAGTTCCTCCTGCTCGGATCCATGTCGCGCAAGGAGGCCGGCAACCAGGATCGTCATGCTGTCGTCTTCCTCGACTTTGCGACCCTGCAGTCGAGGCAGTGTGCGGCGGGAGACTTCGAGAAGTGGTACGCTCGGCCCGAGGGACGGCAATGTCTGATGGGTCACAAGCAGTGGTACCAGCGACGGAAGCCGGACGCAGAGTGCTACGTCGGCAACAAGTTCACCGACCCGGTCGGACAGGAGGAGAACTGCCCTTGCGAGGACATCGACTTTGAGTGGTGAGTCAGACTCCCAGCCGGTTGCAGCGTCCTCAAAGCCGACGTGAGCCTGACTCGACCTCTCTCGCTTCGCAGCGACTTCAACTTTGTCCTCCAGGACGGCGAGTGCGTCCCGTCTGGCCCGGAAAAAGTGCCTGCCGATCAGTGCGGCAAGAACTCGGACAAGTACATGGGCTCGTCCGGCTACCGTCTCATCCCCGGCAACACGTGCGACAAGGCGGCTGGAAAGGCAAAGGACATCGGCGTCATGAAGGACTGCTCAAAGGGTAAGTCGTCGTCTCTTCTTGGGACGTGCTCTGTATTTACGAAACTGACTCCTCACTATCGCCTTCTACAGCTGCACCCGCCGAGGGCGCCGTGATCCATCAGATCGTAAGCGCGACTGCGTCTTAGTGTGTGTTTGGTGATTCTCCCTAACCCTTGTTCCTCTTCCGTCTCGTCTCAGCACGACTTTGACACGTCTGTCGTGCAGAATGTCTACTTTGGGGACTCGCAGACGATTCTCGTCCAGCTGAGCGACAACACGATCTGGCAGTCGTCCAACGAGGGCTTCACGTGGAAGCAGCTGTACCCGTCCGAGATGTTCCTCGCCCTCGCGATCCACGGCTTCTCGAAGGACCGCGCCTACCTCGTGACCGCGTCAAAGAAGGTCTTCTACACGACCGACACCGGCCGACAGTGGTACACGTTCACCCCGCCGACCGACCCGAACGGACTCGGGATCCCGATCCTCGACTTCCACCCGACCAAGCCAGACTGGCTGATCTGGACGGGCCAGGTCGACTGCAGCTCGGCCGTGTCGCCCAACTGCCACGCGGTCTCGCACTACTCGACCGACAACGGACGGTCGTGGAAGCAGTTTGAGACGTACGTCAAGACGTGCGCGTGGGCGCGGGACAGCCGGCTCAAGATTGACGAGCGCATGATCATCTGCGAGACGTTCAAGAAGAAGGAGGGCAACCAGAGGTCAAAGGAGTACAACCCGCTCGAGCTCGTCGCAGGAGGAGGCTACTACTCAAAGAAGCAGCCCCTGTTTGGGTCCATCGTCGGATTCGCAACCTTCTCAGAGTACCTCATCGTGGCAGAGGTCAGTAGAAGAGTTGAGCTGGGTATGTACGCGATGATTGCTGACCCTCTCTCGCCTAAATCTCGCAGCTGAACGAGGACAAGGGCACGCTCAACCTGCAGGTCTCCCTGGACGGGCTTCACTTTGCGGAGGGTCGCTTCCCGCCTGGGATGAGCATCGAGAACAAGGCCTACACGATCCTGGAGAGCAGCACCGACTCGGTCTTCCTCCACGTCACCACGAGCGCAAAGCCGGGTGACGAGTACGGCGCCCTCTTCAAGGTTCGTCCAGTTTGAGCTCTCCTCAAAGTGCATCCAATCTGGACTGACCTTCTTTTCTTCCCGTCCGCAGTCGAACTCGAACGGAACCGTGAGTCTACGGTGAGCTGAATGAACCGAAGTGCTTTTGCTGACCGTCTGCCATCATCGTTGCGTTCTCTACAGTACTACTCGCTCTCGATCGAGAACGCGAACCGCAACAAGCGCGGCTACGTTGACTTTGAGAAGATGATCGGCCTCGACGGGATCGCTGTCCTCAACGTGGTCTCCAACCCTGACGAGGCGGCCATCAACGGGAGGAAGAAGCTCCAAACGCTCATCACTCATAACGATGGTACGTTATGACACGCTTGCGGGCCCGCTGAACACCCTCGCTCATGCGCCCTCTTTCTTCCACAGGTGGTTCCTGGAAGCCGATGGCTCCTCCTGCGAAGGACTCTCTCGGACAGCCGTACGAGTGCACGTCGACAGTCAGTCCATCTTCGCCGTTCTTACGATCTCAAACTTCAGGCCTTCAGGGCCTGTGCCTAACGTCTCGATTCACTTCCCCCTCAGTCTTGCGCGCTGCACATTCACGGCTACACCGAGCGACGAGATCCCAAGGCGACGTTCAGCTCTCCGTCCGCTGTCGGGCTGATGATGGCCGTCGGAAACGTTGGCGAGGAGCTCGCAGGCTACACCGACAGCGACACGTTCCTCACCCGAGACGCCGGCTTCACCTGGGAGGAGGTTCACAAGGACGCCCATCTGTGGGAGTTTGGAGATTACGGATCCATCCTCGTCATCGCAAAGTGAGCCCATCCGTTGCGGACGACCCGTCTCAGGTACTTACGAGTTTTGTCCTTGATCTTCGTCTCTGTAGCGACGAGGACGCGACTGATCACGTCCTGTACACGACCGACGAGGGCCTCAACTGGAAGGAGTACAACTTTGGGGAGCGCATCTTTGTCAACTCGATCCAGACCGTCCCCGCCGACACGAGCCGAAAGTTCCTCCTGTTCGGCACCCGACCCGGCAAGCCAGACAAGACGGTCAGCGTCCACCTCGACTTCTCGGCGCTCACCAACAAGCAGTGCCAGCAGCTCATCACCGACCCAAACCACGACGACTTCGAGCTCTGGTCGCCCAGCCAAGCCAGGGACGAGACCTGCCTCTTTGGTCGGCAGGTCAAGTACCATCGTCGGATCCGAGACCGCAACTGCTACGTTGGCGAGATGACAAAGCAGGAGGCGGCCATCGTCCGAAACTGCCAGTGCGGACCGTCAGACTTCGAGTGGTCGGTCCTCACTCGCCTGTACCTCCCCCCCGTTCCCCTTGCTTGTAGCTGACATCCCACTTCTTCGTCTTCCCCCTCCACAGCGAGTTCAACTACCACCGTGATCCAACCACAAACGAATGCGTCCTGTTCCCCAACGCGACCCCTCTCCCACCTCTCTCGAGCGAGGAGGAGCAGTGCCTGTCCCCCGACAACACCGACGGTGTCTGGTACGAGCGTACGAACGTCCGTCGTATCCCTTTCTCGTCGTGCGAGGGCGGAGCGAGGCCAGACCGAGGGAAGAAGCACACCTGTCCTGGGACGTATGTGGGAGGAGAGAAGAGCGGATGGTGGTGGATCTTGCTCACGATCGTCTTTCCCTTCGGCTTCGCGGCGCTGGGCGGAGTCTGGTACGTGAGGCGAGGAAGGAACCCGGGTGCGATCCGGTTGGGCGAGCACCGGCCGTTTGGAGGACCCGACTCGGGGCCGTTGGATGTGCTGGCGTCGATCGTGAGTGCTCTCGCATCTCCTCTTCCATTCAACCCTAACCCCTATACTGACATGCCACACCTCTCTTTTTCGCAGCCCTACTTCCTCATCGGCGCGTTCGGAGCCACCCTCGCGTGGGCACAGGACTCGCTCTCCCGTCTGCCGTACGTCAACCAGCTGTTCGGCGGAACGTTTCGGAGAGGCGGCTACCGTTCCGTCGAGGTCGACGACGACGCAGAGATCCTCAGAGGAGCGTACGAGGATGACTAGCGCATCGGGAGCTAGACATAGGTCATCGATACATAGCTTCGTCTTCTACAAATACATGCAAATCAAACCGACTTCAATTACCTTCTCCTCTCCCGACCATACAAGTCTGGGCACAATGGCTCTCCCTCCCACAGAGACTGCACGTATGCGCCTCCAATGCGCCGTTCTCTGCATGATCGACCTCGCACGCAGCCCCATCGCCGACGTTGAACCTCCTGCAGATCTCCTCCCCGCCTTGCCTCCTGACCAGAAGCATCCTGTTCCTCTGGCCCCGAATCTGCTGGGCAGAGTGGACGACGTGGCACAGAGTGCGCGAGCCGTTGGGCAGGGTGGTCCGTCGACAGGAGGTGGGTGCGTGCGTTGGGTCGGTCGGGAGGCCACAGACGTAGCAGATGGTTTCGGCGCCTGGAGGACGGACGGACGGAGAGACGGGCTCGAGGTCCTGGGGCGGGAGGAGAATAGGTAGATGCGGTGCCGGTCGGCTGATTGGAGGGACAGGCAGACACGGTAGATGGATGGATGCATTCTGTTGGTGTTTCTTGACGGAAGATGAGGGCAGAGATGAAGGTATGACTGGTGGTTCGTAGATGGCTGGAGCCTTGACGATCTGGCCGGACGGGAGACCGCTTCTTCGATGAGCGACCGTATCGGAAGCAGGAGCGACAGAGGTGTTTGAAGAGGGCGGAGGGACAGGCGCGGGTATCGGTTGGCTGGAAGGAACTCGTTTCGCTACAGGCCGCTGCGTGGTTGGGAGGAGGGAGGCGTCGCCGTCTCGGACGGTAGTGGGCGGCTGGATCCAGTCCGGTCGGGCGGGGAGCAGCAGGGTTGCAGCGGAAGCATTCGTGGCATTGAAGGAAAGAGGAGTTTCTGCGATCCTACTTGTAGAATGAGGCTGGAGAGAGGAGGCGATCTCGGTACGCGAGCCGGCAGGTCTTTGTGAGGCGGCGGCGGCTGAAGCGACCGGGGACGGTGTGGCGGCTTGGGTGGGAGTTCGCCGAGAAGGCTCGATCCGGTCGAGTAGGTTTGGCCGGCTGCCGAGCAGTCGAACGAGCATCGACTTGGAGGCAGGGATCGGTACGAGAGGGATGGGATCGCCTGTGGATTCGAACGACCGGACTGGTACCGCCACTGGCACAATGCCGAGCCGTTCTTGAAGGCTTCTACCGCTGCTCCGACTACTCGGTCGATCCGGGACGTGCTTTGGCGATCGGGTTGGAGAGTGTACTGGAAGTTTGGGTGATTCTGCCTGACTTGAGTTTGCCTCGTCGCGTGGCTCCTGAAGCGGGGGAACCGGGATCTCCATCTCGTCCATGTCCATGCGCAGATGGCCTTGCGTGGGAGAGCCCTGCAGCAAGTCCAAGTTCGGCGGGACAGTGAGGGACTCGTCGGTAGTCGAGTCCAGGTCTGGAGGCGTGTGGTCGGCTACGATGGTAGGCGACGGGAAGACGGGAGCTCGAGGGACAGCGTTCACTTGGACAGCCGTCGAGCTAGGGGCTGGGGCGTCCGCTGTGCGGAGGATGATTTGCTCAGCAGTAACGCGCTCAGCGACAAAGCTTGAAGATGGGAGGCGGGCAGGTGAGCTTGGCTACAGGCCGACGGAGTCGGAAACAGATCACGAGCGAGCTCACCTCGACACCCCGCCTATGCGCCTCTTCTTGACACCCTCCCTCTCGTTGACCGCTTCCCTCTCCCTCAACCCATCTGGAACTTTTCCCGCGCTTTGAGCGATTTGTTGCTCGACCTCTGTTCTGGCCCCGAGGGTGGCCGTGAGAGCTTGCAGGCCTTTGTTTCGCTCTTGCTCCCGACGTTGCCTGTCCTCCGGGTCCTGCTCGACGACGATCCGGCCGAGCTCAGTCTCGCCATAGAGCGTCTTGAAGTCTGAGAGCGAGTGCCTCTGTCGAGCACGGCCGAGAACAGCGAGCTGCAGACGAGCATGGGACAGACGACAATTAGCTCGACCGAGTAGCCAACTTACGCGTGAGCTCGCGTCCGAACGCAGACGTACCTTGGCCGTCCTCAGCTCAGCGTCCGTCCACGGGCTCGAAGCAGACATGGTCGCCATCCGAGTGTCGGTGGGTTTAGATGCAGGAGAAGCGCTGGCTCTGGCTGCAGCGGGCCGGGAATAAGGCGAAGAGGCGAAGGTCGAAGTCGGCGGACAAAGCCGGACCCGAGCGGCGAGCTTGCCATCAGCCCAGAGCAAAGATGCGAGAGAAAGGAACGTAAGATCGGCAGACCAAAGCTGTGGAAGACAGGCGCGAACGAAGAAGCGGTCGTACAAGTATGAGAAACGAGAGTCGGATGAAAGAAGAGAGAGTGACTAATCCAAGACAATCCAGTGAGAGGAGAGAGCGAGCGAGGTACGAAGGAGGGAGGGCAGAGCGAGACCGAGCGAGACCACGAAAAAGCAAAGGCACGACGAAAGAGACAGAAGAGAAAGGCGGAGCTAGAGTCCGAACAGCCGCAGGATCAGGTACAGGACCGATCCGATGAACCTGATCGCGCTGAGTCCGGCGACGGCGTAGAAGATGAAAGCCAAGTAGGGGTTGAAGGTCGAGTCTCCGACGTCGAGGCGGACGTTGATCCAGTCGAGGAAGAAAGAGCTGAACGGACAGAGGGGTGAGGGGATGAGCGGCTGTAGTTCGCTTCGGGCAGACAGGGGATCACGGCTCACCTAGTGAAGATCAGAACGACGGCCATGTTGCAGCCGAGGAAGAGCAGGACGCTGGAGATGGTTGTAAAAGATCAGAGTCAGTGATCGCGGAAGAGCAACAGGGCGAAAACGGTCAGACACGCACAAGTTTGTTCGGAAGTTCTTGTCTCCGTCGCTCTGCTTGACGTCGGCCGATCGCTTCTGGTGCACCTCCTACTCGGACAAGAAGAAGAGCTGGGTCAGCGACCCTCCGCGTCACAAGATGGGTAAGACTAGAAGCTCAAACGCACCTCTGGCCTGTTCCTGATCTCTCCCCTTGCCTGCAACCAGAGCTCGGACAGGTCGTCCTTGTTGGTCGGCACGGCGACCTCGAACACGTCCTTGCCGTCCTTCTTGGTAAGCTTGGCCCCTCCGAGATCGCCGGTGGTCGTGGATCCTTTGGTTCCCCAGGACACGTCGTGCAGGTTGCACACTGTCGCAAGGCACAGCCGAAACGGAGACACGCGGTCAGCGTCGGACCCACAGGGCTTTGGCTTGATACGACATCAGAGATCGAATACTGACTTGAGTAGACCATCAGGATGTTGACGAACGACGGCAGTAGCAGCAGGTATTGGACGAACGAAGCTAGGGGGCGGAGGCAGAAACGGGGTCAGGTCTGTTGTTAGAGGCAAGCCCGGCAAAGCGGGACTCACTGAGCATGTGCCAGGGCTCAAAGTACAGCAGCGACGAGACGAGGTACAGTCCGTATGTTGCAGCGAGTGAGATGACTATGTCGCGGAAGGTGGCATTATTTGCGATAACCGAGCTGGAAAGGCATGTGATGACTGGGTGAGCGGGGCCGGGATCGATGCTGAACGAAGAGAGATGGAGACCGAGCTCACAGGATATCCGACCACGCCGCCGACGTCTTCGGCACCGCGTTGTAGACCGTCCAGCCCGCGCAGTAGAGCAGCATGACTTGTAGGATGGCGAACAGCACGATCGAGCCGGTGAAGAAGACGTTTGACCCCTGCGGCCGGTTCCCGAGCGAGCAGATGATGATCACGAAGAAGATGACGATGTACAATCGAGAAAAAATCTGGAACACAACGTCTCCTGCGCCGAAGAAGGGATCCTGAGCACCGGTTGTCTTGGTGGCGGATTGGAGGAGGAAGAAGACTGCAGGGAGACGCGCGTCAGCCGACGCGCTTGAGACCGTAGGACGAGAGCGAGGAACGTACAGGCGAGATAGTAGGACGAGATCGAGAAGAACGAGAACCTGTCCACCGTGCGGAGAAAGGAAGAGAGAGTCAGCTCGAGCCCTAGCATGCACGCACTGTCGAGGGCGGGCAGACCGGTAAGGGAAGGGGGAAGCCGTTTGGTACGTACAAAAGGTTGACGGTCATGTATGCTAGTTCAAGCTGGAGGACAATCTTACGGAAGAAGCCCTGGCCCGACGTCCAGATCGAGAAGATGTGGAACGTGGCGTGGATCGCTGAGACAAAGAAAGGGCGTGAGATCAGCAAAACAGTAGATCCGAAGACAGAGAAGACCGGGATAGCAGTCGTACCTGCGAAGAAGGACCCATTGAGCCATCGTCGACGTTGACTGATGAACTCGGGAACGGCTGGGAGGAAGGAGACGAGGAAGAGGTTCGAGGCGTCAGCTTGGCATCGGATCCGCCGGACGTCTGCAACTCACTGTTCGGTACATCAGTCGCTGCTTTAGCACTCTTGACGTATGCGAGACGCCAAGCCTCGTGCTTCTTCGTGACGATCTCAAAGCAGAGGATCCGGTCCTGGCGATGAAGGCAGGGTGAAATGCGGATCAGTTCAGCCGAATGATCGTTCTTTTGACGACTGTACGCTGCGAGCACTCTGTTACTGACCTCGGCGAGATACATGTTACGCCTACTCTCGCGTAAGAGTTAGGGTTAGCAAGCTTTGAAACTTGACAGGGGTGCAGCGAGAGAAAAGGGAGGGGACTGACTCGAAGATTCCCGCCGTCGCGCCTGGGCTGTGCATCTTCTCACCCAGGAAGTACGACTGTAGGCGAACGGCGCATTGAATGATAGCGATCAGCTTCATGTCCCTTCAGTGTGCTGAAGACAGGAGAAGATGGACTGACGTTGAGCGGTCCTTTCCCGTCCGGTCCATTCTGAAGCGCCTTGTACCGATAGGCCGAGAAAGCTCCGGGAAGTACCGAGATGTATCCCATGACGCTCTCGAGAGGCTTGTCGAGGATGTTTGACATCTTGTACTCAAAGTTCTGCGCGGCGACGAGCGGGTTGAGCAGGTTGCCGCATCCCCTCCCCTTGTCGACGAGGATCTCCCCGCAGCAGCCTCCGACGCCCGGGTTCTTGTCGAAGCACTTCCAGAGCTCGTAGATCGACGTTCCTGAAGGCTTGGTTCCGACGTCGAGGAGGATGCAGATGTTTGGTTGGAGGATGGGTCCGAGCGCGTTGAAGAACCATCGGTGCGAGTTGAGCTTCTTCTTGTTCTGCTCCTTGAGCACAAAGATCAGCTGGATCGGCACCGCTCCGATCGAGACGTCTCCGGCCTCGCTGACGACCGCCTGGGTGGTGACCTCAAAGATGTGGGCGGTGACCTCCTTGTCGCCGACGTGATCCTTGGCGACTCCGTCCGCGTAGGCGCCCATAAGCTGGAAGAAAAAGGAAGAGGAAAAGAAAGGCACAGTCAGGAAAAGGGCTCCGAAATCAATGACCCTTTTCAGCGAGAGGTCCGTCGATCGGCGTACCTGCAACACCTTGAGTGTTCTCGGGTTGCACGGCTTGCGTCCGTCCGAGATGACGACGACGACGACCTTTTTCCAACCGTCGTGACCCCAGGTGGATGACTTTGACCGGTCGCAGAGGTGGGTGATGTTCTTGATGACCGAGTTCATCGTCTTGAGAAACAGGACGTCGTCCTCGTTGTACATGGTCATGACAATGTACAGCTCCGTCTTGCGCCCGTACAGGAACGGCCGGAGGGTGTACTTTGACCGCTGGAACTCGTCCGGGTCGACGGTGCAGGCCGTGTAGCGCATCTTGTCTATCTCCTCCGACTTGTTACCAGGCGGGATGATCTGCGCCGGCACCGGCACGTCGTACACGAGATTTCCCTCCTTCAACTCGACTTGTCGTACGTCCTACACAAGAAAGAAGATAGAGTCAGCGCGTCGCTCTCTCTGGCTGGGGGCTCGAGCCGGTCCCGCTTGGCTGCCCGCCTCGGGTCCAAGATCAGAAGTCTCGACGTACCCTCCTCTTCATCATCTGCTCCCTGGCAGCCGACCATCCAGTGGTGACTCCCTGGACTGCTCCTCTCAACATCTCGCTCCCTGCCCACTGACCTCCCGCTCCCGCCCCTCGGGGTCCTCCGGCGTGGTAGCCGTACGCGGACCCTACGTTGCTCCCTGCGTAGCTCGACTGATCGTGCTGCTGCTGACCATACCCTGGCATCGGCGGCACGGGCGGAATCGCCTGTCCTGGCCTGAGCTCGGTCATGGGGAGCGAGTACTGCGAGTTTGAGTTTGAGATCAGCCGGTCCTGCGAGTAACTCGGTCGACCATAGTCGGCCTGCCCATGACCGTGCGAGGAACTGTCGGCATTGTTGTTGTACGGGTCAAGAGGGTGGTCATCGGCAACGAGCGAGTGCTGGGAGCTGTAGTATGACTGCTGAGGCTGGGGCTGTGGGACGGGAGGTCGAAGCGGGTGCGCGCGAGGTCAGCTCGGTCGTCCTCCCTGGTTTCCTAGCTCGTGTGAGCTCTACCGATGACCTGACTGACCTGGCCTCTGGGTGGGAAGTAGTTTGAGTCCTGGTGACCGTATCCGGTGTTCATGTTTGCCGACTGCTGGCGCGAGTAGAGGTGCTCTTGCGGTTGAGGGGATCGCCGAGAGCTCGACGGCGGAGGGGGGTCGTACGGAGACGACGAACGAGCGTACTGATCCGCACCAGGCGAGATCACGTTCGAAGAGTAAGGGGCAGAGTACGGAGACTGAGGCGGATACGATGGCTGGTGGCCGTGGTGGTCGTTGGCGTACCGGGACATTGGCCAAGGAAGGGAGAGCGAGAGGAGAACAGCCGAGAGGGGAGAGAGAGAGCGTTGATTGACCCTCAGGGGGACAAAGGGACCGAGTGGGGGTCCGGTCGTGAGGAGAGCTCGAGAAGAACGAGATGGGCGTATGTAGAAGGCGGACGAGAACACTTGGGCAGCCAGGCGAAAGTGGGTGGACGTTGAAGGTGCGGGACCTCGGCACCAAGCAAGCACGTCAAAGGGAAGCGGCCACGCCGCCCTCTCTGCCCCTTTGTCTAGAGAGCCCCGCTCGGACAAAGCCTCACGGCCTCATGCGAAGAAGACATGCACCGTCTTGAATGAACTAGAAGCCTCGGTGTGCCCTAGAAGCTCATCCTGAAGCTGAAGACGACGCAGGAAGGAAGGCACAGAAGAAGCACGAACCCCGGAAATCAAGCGCGTCTCTGGTGATCGAGCGATCTCTGTCCTGCCGTGCGCGCCGATGCGACGCGTTCAACTGCCAAGGATTGACTGGAGAGATTCATATTGATCAGAAGTCCAGTGTCTAGTCTAGTCTACCCGTATCCGTCGAGATCGAGTGCGCTGAGGAGCTGGCTCCGCATGCCGACGTCGTCCTCGTCATCATCGCTCTCATCTTCTTCTTCTTCATCCTCTTCCTCTTCTTCATCTTCTTCTTCCTCCTCCTCCTCCTCTTCCTCTTCCTCGTACTCGGTGGCCGGCCCATCGACATCTCCGCTAGGGGCGCTTGAAGCGACCCCTTCCTGAGCGACCCCACTTCCAGCTGCCTCGCCACCATCGCCTATCTCTACCGCCTCTTCGCTGTTGTCCGGCCTGTCATCCCCCTGAAGCAGCACCACCTCTTCCGCTCTCTGGGCGGACCCAGACAAACTCGCTCGCCGACTCGTGCCTGCGACGCTTGAACTTGCGCTCGGGGCGTCCTCGCTGTTGCTTCCCGAGCGGGACGCCTCTCGCATGCGTTCCACACTGGGCGGATGGAGAACCACGCTCGGCGTCCTCGGTCGCTTCGGAGTGCCCATCGCGACAGGCGTCGGACTTTCGTCTGCTGGTTCGTCTGCGCTGCCGAGATGAGGGGTGAGCAGGCCCCCGAGCGTGCGCGACGAGACGCGTGAGAGTGGGCGTGAGGTCGAGGATGGAGATGGTTGGGAAGGCGCGAAGGTTGACTCGTGGGTGGTGACTCTTGAGAGTGGGTGTGAGTGAGGTGGGTTGGGTGGGGCCGGGGTCGTCTGTTGAGAAGCGGCAGAGGCGGCGAGCGGGATGGACGAGGTCGAGTTTGCGCTGACAGGTGGAGGTGGAGGTGCCATCGACGAGGTTTGCTTCCTTGACGGAGGGTTCGAAGAGGCTGGTGGAGGAGGTGGGACAATCCACGATGGTGCGGTCGGTCCTGTCGGGAGAGTAGGTAACGAGAGCAAGATGATGCAAGGCATCACCGCCGGGTTGGGCGAGCTTGGAGTAGGGTCAAATCTGTCCGGGTCACGAGCAGAGATTTAAACGAGCGGTCAGACTTGTGTGGTCGTGCCAGACTAGAGGCACGTGCCAGTATGAAGAGCGGAGGGACGGACCTTAGCGTCTCTGCGAGGATCGAGTCGATCGACCAGCCTTGCAGCCGCCTCAGTCCACCTAGCACGACAGATGTATTGGCTCCTCCGTCACAGCAGTGCACATAAGCGGGTAGCTTGGTCGAGTCGAGCAACACCTGCGACAGACGACGGACTGACGTGAGCTCGACCATCTCGGTCTCCCAGTGCGCGAGCTCACCTCGTCCGCCCTCCTCCTCGAGGTGCCGTTGTACTCACCTGTAGCGCCTCCTTGACCTTGCTGCCCTTCTCCAACCCACTACCTAGACTCTCCTCTCCCGCAGCCCCGACCTCGACCCAGACACACTCGATGCCTTCCTTCTCTGCCCACGCCAGCGTCCCAGCCGGCAGGGGGCCGGGCGTGAGCGAGACTATCGTCTTGAGCCGCAACCGACGAAGGAAGCGTAGGTTCCGAGCATGCGGATACGACCCTCGATGGACAGCCTCGTACGAGTTGAACGAGGATAGGACCAGCGACAGGTGGTACGGCGGTAGGAGGAGCGGGAGAGAGGTGGCCATCGTCGCAGCGGGGAGGGGAGAGAGAGCCCCGGCAGAAGTAGGGCGGACTGGATGCACTCGTCGGTCAACGCATGCAGACAGAGTTGAGTCTTGTGTTGCTAGACCGAGCCGAGGGATGATAGGTAGCCACGTTCGGGCCGGACGAGGGAGGCAGGCGTGTGATGGAGGGAAGAGAAGGCGGCTGAGGGTGAGCTTGAGCTTCGTTCAGCCATGTCGACAGCGTCCTGTCAGATGCCAGCTCTCTCTTCGAGATACGATCTATCCTTTGTGCCGTCATTTCGTATCAAGGTCATACTGTCGTTGAGTTCAGAAGCACGACCGTGAAGATCCTGTATTTCAAGTCGGCAAGAGGGCCTCGACTCCGGACCTTCGCCTTCGTCCGACTTCGTCTGGTCCTCTGGCTGGCTGGTTGGTGAACAATAGTCCAGCACCATCAGGTGGTGAGAAGAAAGATTTTGTCACGACCTGGTTTCGGGTCTAACCGACTGCGAAGGCACAAGCATGCATAACCGCATCCAGTAATCCCCTTCTCTACTGCTTCTTGGGACGGATCTTGAGGGAGAAGTCAATGTGCTGAACGGACTAGAGAAGCAGATCGTGAGGACAGAGTGTTAGTGTGATAGACAACTTTGCGAGGACGATCTCGCTCGAGACTGACCTGATGCACGGACGATGTCGACACGATGTCGATGTCTGCAAGCAGATAGATGCAGACGTCAGTCAATCGACCACCAATTAGGCAGACGACCCTTGATTCGCAAGTCTCGTCAAGGGCCAGGACCAAGACTGACCATTGCTGAGCCGTCCCTTGAGGTTGCCCTCCTCGACGCCGCCTGAGCTCTCAATCAGGAAGCCCTTTCCTCCCTGCCCCTTGAGGTTGCCCTCCCTCCATTCGTCCTTGAGCGTCTTGGCCGCTCCAAGGAGCGCCTCGCCTTCCAAATTGTCGAGCATGACGACGTCTGCGCCAGCGGCAATGGCCTCGCGGGCCTCTTCCAGTGACTGGCACTCGACCTCGATCCGAAGCGAGAATCCAGAGATCGACCGAGCAGAAGCAACTGCTTGTGTGATGGAGCCTGGTAGGATTTAGAGACGTAACATGACAGTCGGCAAATCGAGGGTGGGGCAGGCGAATTCGGCGCGAGCCGGGTGAGAGGAAGGGAGATGGGGACGAAAGTCAGTCTGAGGCCAATGAGAACTGGCCCGCAAGCTGAGCGAGGATCTGCGTACCCTTTGACCAGATGTGGTTGTCCTTGAGCATGACCATGGACGAGAGGTCATATCGGTGGGCGTCAATTCCGCCGACCAGCATCCCATACTTTTCAACGAGCCGGAAACCTGGAGAACGAGTAGACCATATAGCGAGCGTCAGCTACTAGGTTGGACCCCTATCCGTGACAGGTTCAAAAGGAGAGCAGCAAGCACGCCGTGGGAGCCCGAAGACAGCCGAGTGTGGGCTGCCTCAAGCTCACTCGTGTACCCTCCTCGGGCCGCTTCACTCACCTGGCGTGGTCTTCCTCGTTCCTGCTACTGTTCCCTGATATCCCTCCTTCCTTGCGAGTGCGAGCAGGCGGCGCGACTTTGTTGCGATCCCTGAGCAGCGTGCGAGCGTGTTGAGGGCGACCCGCTCTCCCAGGAGGAGATGTCGGGCCGACCCACGGACGGTAGCGATATGCGAGATCGGAGTGAACGTCGAAGCCTCAGACAGATGCCACTCAACACTGTAGACAAGCGAGCCAGTAGTTGAGGCGAGCTCGGTCAGTCATGGTGGCTCAGAGACGCAGAGGACCGAGATGGATGAGTTCCGAGGGACGGGAGACGAGAGGACGGGACTGACGTGCAGTCGAGCTGACGGAACACCTCGTCAAAGAAAGGAACTCCAGCGAGTACAGCCTGCTCATGACAAAAAGAAGCACCAGCGTCAGTTGACGTGTGGTCCTGGCACGTGACTGAGGAGCGCGGCTGACCTCTTGGTCTCCCTTTCCGAGCAGGTGAGCTTCCTGCTGGTCCTCCCCAACGACAAACCCACCATAGTCAAACGAGGGGGTGTCCTCGGCGAGCCACTCGGTGATCTTGGTCTTCCACGAGGGAGGGAGCAGGTGCGAGTACACGCCCAGAGGCGCAGGAGGAGTGAAAGAGCTCGAGGAGGAGGTCATGCTGGCGGTTGATGGGCGCACGCTCGGCTGGCCCCGGACGAGAGCATACAACCCTCTCGTCGACCGAAAACGAGAGGCCGACGCCTGTTTCTTTTTAGGCAGAAGAGATATGCTCGTGTGAGTCAGTCTATATTCGTAGACCGAACTCAATTACATCTGAACATGTGGGATCCAAACGTGACATCCTGGCAGCCCGAGGTAAGCGAGGTCGGACGTGTTCCCTGGTGAGCTCGATGCTGCCCTCAACGCCGTCAACCTCCCTCGCAGGCCGATCCTCTTCTCGTCCCTATCTGCGTCCTTTCTTCTGCTGTCATGGCCGCTGCATACGAGCGCAAGTCGAACCGTCCTCGGCTGGACTCTCTCCGGTCCAACACGTCGTCGACCGCTGGAGGAGGGGGCTTCAACCGACCGCCGTCACCATCCTTCTCCCAGACGACGACAGGATCCCTCGCAGGAACGAACGCTCCCCATGTCATCATCAACAGAAAGTGAGCTCGTCTGCTGCTGACAAGTGCTCGTGTGGTGCGGTGTCGGCTGGGCGGGACGCGTCGAGCTGACCCCTCTCTCGTACGTCTCTTCTGTTGTGCAGTGATCTCCGTGACTCACTGTCGGCGTACGAGAACCTGATGGACGCAGGAAAGGCTTACCGGAGAGCGCTGCTCGAGAAGTCCACCGCCACCGCGCACCTTGCTTCTGCGATGGAGGCGTGCTGCCGGCTCAAGGGGAGCGATGCAAGCTCATCCGGACTGCTCGCGACCGCTGGTACGTGGACACACCTATCAGACGGTCTCTTGCCTTTACTGACTGTGTCCGTGTTGCCTCAGGCTTCCACTATGTTGTGTCCAACTCTGAGCAGGTGCTCGCAGACACGTTCTACAAGGTCAGCTCTGCGCGGATCCAGCTCGCTCCGCCTTTGTCCGAGCTGACGTCGCTGTTCTCTCGCTTGTCGGTCCCACAGAACTTTGAGATCCCACTCCTCCACACACTCGATAGCTACCGGCAGGAGACGGTCGACCGCCAAGCGTCGTACGAGCAGTCTCTCGTGGACAAGACGAGGGTCATCCGTCAGATCGAGGCCGAGCAGATCAAGACGTCAAAGAAGAAGGGGAAGGGCAGGGACCTCAACTCGTTCAGAAAGACACTCGAACTCCTCCAGGCGCACGTACACGAACTCGACCAGATCAAGATGGAGTACCACAGCGAGGTGAGCAGTCTGTAGGGCCAGGCGGTCGGGCAGGCATGCCGACCTACCCGCGACACGAACACCTGGGCGCATTGAGCTGATCACGTTTTTAACCGGCTGCAGGTCCTGGATGCTGAGGATGAGATCTGGGAGACGATCCTGAACAAGATTGGGATGGTCGTCAAAACGCAGCTCGAGGTATACGACCGCATCACCACAAAGGCCAACGACCTTTCGCTCGAGCCCCTCCTGGCGGCAAACCCAGGTCAGTGCGATACGGAGCACCTCGCATCGTTGGAGCTGCCCAGACTGATCGTTTTGTCTTCGCCTGCGCAAACCAGATCCATTCGAGGCGTACGCCCAGCCCGACCAGGATGCGTCGACACTGTTCAGCATCCTCCCGCCCATCGGCATCCTCCCAACCACCTCGTCCTCGTCCCAAAACCTCCGCTCGTCTCACTCATCGCCTCGTCTCCCATCCAACTCCAACTCGAACTCGACCTCTAACTCACAGCCTCCGTCGCAACCGACCACCCCCAAAGCATCGTCCTCTTCCCTTCCCCAATCGCCTTCCTCGGACGGCTTCCTCTCGCCACGCAAGGGCTCTTTCGACGCGTCTCTGCCAGAGGATGACTTGACTCCTCGCAAAGCCGCGTTCGGCCTGTCTGGATCCGGGACACTCCCCCACTCGGAGAGCTTCGAAGGCAAGGGCGGCCCGCGCAAGACGCTCAGCGTCATCGGAGAGACGGACGGACGACGCAGAGAGCTCTCTACATCAAGTTCAAACGGCGACGCGGACGAGGTCGGGAGCATAGGCGGGAGCACGGTCGGGCGGTCGTCGACGAAGGATCGAGGCTCGATCCCTTTCCCGCCGACGCCATCCCAGGACTCGCTCAAGTTTGGGGGAGGTCTCATGTCCGGCAGCGAAGAGGCAGACGGTGTCGAGGAGGGAGCACCAACGAACGACGACGGAGTATCAACGCAGGCTTAGCCCTTCAGCAGAGACGGAGCCGCACGAGGGAGCGGGCAGAGGAGGACACGACTAGACGACCAGACATGACATGACAGCCACGACTTACGACCCCACTTCCCATTCTTTCACTCTCCTCTGTGATCCGACTACTACTTTTAACCTTCCCTCCTCCTCGCCGGTCCCTTGGCCAACACTCCTCGTCCACCATACTCTCGTGATCCTCCTCGAGATCGATTTTTTCTCTCCCTCTAGATAGCTCCAGCCTCCTATAGAGATGGACGTTGCCGTTCCATCTCCTGACCTCGCTGGGGAAGAGGTTCTCGTGTGGACCGGCTTGACGCGCTGCCGGGCACGCGTTTCGCCCCTGACATCCACCTCATTCCCTCTCCAACGCTTCAGATACCCACCTCTGTGAGTCCTTCGATCCTGTCCATCCTTAGACGAGCTCTTGACTGACCATCTCTTCCCTTTCTGCCTGCTGTAGTTGTCTAGGATGGCCCTCGCAGTGTCGTGTGCGAAGCTCGAGATGAGGGAAGCCAAGGTCCGTCCGAACGGTCGCCCTGCAGCCGAGCCTTTCTGCCTTCTCATATGGGCTCTGATCGCCGACTGTCGCCCCCTTGTGCTCATCCAGCTGAGCGTTCTCGTGCGTGCTCGCGCTCGGCACTCGCTGCAAGACTTTCGGACTCTGTACGGCGGAACTGAGCTCGGGCGAGAGGTGCTCTTGCGCGAGCTCACCCAAGACCTCGTCCAAACGAGCGGCCAGAGTCCGATGGGAGCCGCCTTCAAAGACAGTCGGACTCCGCCAGGCAAGCATTCACAGCCACAGGTCGTCGGCGGGGCTGGACTGAGCTGGAGGACTGGAGGCGATGCGGGTGAGATGGGTGAGGCAGTCGTACGCACTACCGACGACGAGTGAGTTGCTAGCCGTCGCTGAGGCTACAGACGACGAGTGGCTGAATCAAGTCTTTGGTCATCTTGCAGTATGCCAAAGTCGTCTGCATCTACCTCGCTCAGCTCCGCGGATCCTCCATCTGCGCAGATCGCCCCGCCGAGGGCTGAGTCGGATCCGCTCTCGCCACAAAGGAGCCCTTGCGACGATGCCCTTCTGATCGGACGGGTCTCGTACTCGACGACCATCACCGAGGAGGGCAAGGTCTCTGATACCCCTCCGTACAGCCCTCCGCCCTCGCCGGTGGCGGAGCGGACTCCGTTCCCGTTCGATCGCGCCCAGGCAGACTCCGAATCTTCGTCGTCGCGCTTGGACCTCAGCGACTCAAGCGGCTCCAGCCGAAAGCGACAGAAGCGATCGGTCAGCCCAGACTCTCGCACACTGGTCGGGCCTACATCAATCGAGGGCGCTCAGCACGGGGCTCGAGGACCCGCGCTCGTCGTCGTTCACCGATGCGAGCTGTGCGATCGTACCTACTCCCGCAAGGATGCTCTCGTGCGCCACCAGAAGACGGTCGGCCACTTGAGGTCCACAGGAGGTCAACGATTTCCATCGCTGCCCGGCGTCGCAAATAAGGGTCGGCTCGCCATCGTCCCGTCTCTGCCGTTAAAGCCACAAAGCTCGATCTTCACACCGACTCAAAATCACCCGAGCGGTCGGTCCATCAAGCTCGTCATTCCAGCAGGACTGGCGAGTCACCTCCAGCCCAAAGGAAGCCGACAACGTCGTCCCGCGCCATCTCCCGTCACCGTCCGCGCAGCCGATCAGCCAGCGACCCAGGCCGAAAGCGAAAAGTCCGATACCTCGCTTGCAAGGACCCACGAAAGAGCGGAAATAGCACTGATGGCCTCATCCGCAGGGACCCAGGCCGAGGATCGTTGGGCAGGGGAAGGGTCGGCGAGAGGAGCCGCCGGGGAACAGCGTCTCGAGCCGTGCACTCTGCCTGCCTCGTTTGTGGCGACGACCGAGACCGACTCGAACCTCCTTGGCGAGAGCGCTTCGGAATCTCCGACCTTTACGCTCGACGAGCAGCTTCGATCCTTGGAGCCAGGCACGCCCTCCCACGCCGACTCGCGCTCGTCACCCTTCGTCCATCCGGACCGCCTCGCCCTTCGCGCTGGAGGACACCGTACATCTGCTTCTTTCCGGCTTGAGTGGGAGCCCTTCCGCGAACGCGATCGCTACTCGCCACTCCTATCCGCATCACCCTCTGATCAAAACCACGAGTCCCCCACTCTGTCTATCCGCGCACCCGTACTCCCACAAGTCTGCTACCTCTGCGGCTTTCCGATCGACTCGGGCCACACGCCTTCCTCGTGCAGGGAAGGCTCGCTCCCTGATGGATCGGCTGTGCTTTGCTTCGTTCAGGGACGGAAGAAGCTGGTTCGCTATGGGACGGGAGGTCAGACCCTGTGTAAGGCGTACAACCTGGGGACGGTGTGCGAGAAGCAGGAGCACTACGGAGGAGGAAGCTTCGCGCATACGTGTAGCCTGTGTGGACAGGAGGGGCATGGGGCGCAGAGATGTGCGGTGGCATTGAGGATGGCAGACGAATGAACGGCCAAAGCGGAAGGAAAAGGAGTCATGCTTTGGTGAAAGGATGTGGGCTAGGGCGCGCGATATAGCGTCGATCGATGATAAGAGTTCGTGATGAGAGCTAGCAAGAAAGGTCGTGGAAGAGAGAGAGGAAAAAGCCAAAGTGCGAAGTAAGGAGGGCGGTCTCCCATGCGGGCGCTAGATCTACATCTCGGAACTCGGGCTAGTGAGAAGAGAAGCAGACAGTCAGCACGAATCTCGCATCAAAGCTTACAGACCATACCGCTCAACTCACTCATACTCGATCTCCTCGTCATCCGCCACGACAAAGTCCCCTCCCGTCCCATACCCATCCTCCTCCTCGTCACTCCCTCCCCACTCCTTCCTCCCGACCTTCACCGGACTCTCACTCTCCCTCCTCGGCCTCTTCCTAAACAACTGATCCACCACCTCGCTCGCCCTCCCCTTCTTGCCCCCGAACGCCCCTTGCGTCCCAGCCCTGTAGACGGCCCCTTGGTCGTACCCATGCGGAGCCTGCGTCGCCAAGAAGTCACCCGCGAACGCAAGATCGGAGGACGAGTAGACGTCTCCTGTGGCTGAGCCGTCATCGGACATGGTCCCGGGGGAGGAGCGGTCGTCTTCGGCATCGAGACCCATGTAGCGGGCGACGTCGCGTGGGGCGGGACCTTTGCCTTTCCCTTTGCGGCTGACTTTGGGTTGTGCGGCAGCGGAAGGAGGAGGCGGAGGAGCGGCAAAGTTGGGTCGCTGAGGTTTGAACGGTCGGCTGAGGACCGCCTTTGATGTCACGCCAGGCTGATGGAGGGCGGGAGAGGACGAATCTTTGGCGGGTGCTCCGGTGGGAGAGGACGAGACGACGGCTAGCTTTCGTTTGGGTCGCGCTCCTGCGCGTCGGATGGGATGCTGGGTCGCCTGGTACGGGCTGCCGTCGACGGAGGGGGACGACTGGTGGAAGAGAGGCTGCTGGCGAGGGAGCGCTGGAGGCAGCATGGCTGCTGAGGTGGATGCTGAGGCGGTAGGGCGAGGCGGTTGTGATTTGGGCAGGGGTTGAGAGTTCCAGTCCTCGTCGTCGTCAGCGAGCACCCACGACATGTCGATGTCGCTGTAGCCGGCAAGCGCGGCGAGATCGGGAGGCAGCTTGTGGATGACGGGACCGGCTTTGGGCTGGACAGGCGGCGGAGCGGGACGAGAGTTGTCGGACGTGGGAGCTTTGGGAGCAGATGGGATGCGAGAAGGGGCCGTGTTGGCTCGGGCGATGGGAGCCGAGGTCGCGAGAGGCTTTGTCGCCGCAGAAAGCTGAGCCGACGGCGCAGAGCGTTGTTTCGGCTTTGGCACGGGGATGGCGATCTGCTGCTTTGCTGGTGAGGGTGCTGGGGAGGGTGATCCTGGAGGCGAGGACGGGAACTCAAACAGCGAGTTTGACGTCTCTGGCTTGTCGACGTTGGCCGCCTTTGACGACCGCAGGGGTGCATCATCGGTCGACTTTGACTTCGCGGTCAGCTGGGCCAGCTTTGCGCCCGGGCCGCGACGGATGGGTACGACAGGTCGATGGAACCCTGCCTCGACGTCGTCGTCGTCTTCACCGCCGAGGTCAATCACTTGGGAGCGAGCCTTCTTCTTGGTGGTCCCAGTGGGCGCCGTCTTTGCCCTCTTGATCGGTCGGGCGGGCAGGTCGTCTTCGTCGTCGTCTACGGTCTTTGCCTTTGCCTTTGCCTTTGCCTTTGCCTTTGCCTTTGCCTTTCCCTTGCCTTTTACGGTCGAGGTCGAGGTCGGCGCTGACTTGTGCCTGGGCAAGCTGGGTCCTGCCTCGATCACTTGGTCGTCCGAGTCGTCCTCGAGCTCGTCCGGAATCGGCGCGTCGGGGTCGTAGGCCTTGAGCTTTGACGCGACAAGGAAGCCGTCCATCGCGCCCTTGGGCACCGGTGCGCCTCGACCAGCTCCTTTGACCTTGCTGCCCTTGTCTGCGGCCTTCTTGGCGTTCTTGGGTGCCGGCTTGACGCACTCCTCGATCGGGCTGTCGTCGAGCGGACAGACCTGCTCGACAATCCTCGGCTGATGCCTGGCGGGCAACATCCGAGGCACGTCGTCGTACAGCTCGAGTTCACCGCCGTTCGTGATGACGTCAATCACTACGCAGCCACAAAAGGTGAGTAGAGAGGGAACGTCAGTCGCGGCAGGTCGACCGAAGGTGGACTGGATCGAACAGACTGACCGCCGTGGTACGAGTCCTGCGCTTTCGCATAGGCCGTCTGCTCTCGTCCCTCCGCCATCAGACAGACAACCTTGCCGTCTCTCTTCCTTCCTGTCCTGCCGCCGCGCTGGACGGTCCTCGTTGCGTTCTGAGGGACGTCGTAGCTGATGATCATGTCGACCGAGCCAATGTCGAGACCCTCCTCCCCGACCTGCGTCGCGACGAGCACGTTGAGCTTGCCGGTCCTAAAGTCGGCCAGCATCTGCAACAAACACGAGGTCAGCTCACAAGCACGCGGAAGAAGGTCGAAGCGAACGGAGGGAACTGACCTGATCCTGCTCGCTTCGTTTGAGGCCCTTTCCGCTCTTTCCGCTGCTCTGGCCGACGAACGCGCCCGCCTTGATGAGCGGCTCCTTGTTGAGGTAGCTGACGAGCTCGTTGAGCGAGTCCTTGAACGAGAGAAACACCATGACCCTAGTCGTCGAGACGTCGATGCCCTCGTCGCCACTGTTGCCCGAAAAGTGGTCGACCAGGATCTGCTTGGTCCGTTCCATCTTTGGGTGGTCCGTGTGGCCGTTCGCGCGCTTGATCGCCTTGACCGCGTCGAGGAAGCTGTCGATGCCCTTGTTCGTCGCCGACGCGTCCTTCTTCGTCTTGTTTCCAGAGAGCGAGTTGGCGGCATGGTTGATCGACAGCTCAATCTGAATGCCGGACCAAACAGCAGCGTCGCGGTCAGTCGGTTGAGGCCCTTCTTGGGAAGCACAGGAAAGAACCTGGAGACGAGCGACGTACCAGATACGTCATGGCCAGCGCGTACTTTGCCAAGTCGAAGAGCGGGAACTTGTTCGGACCCTTGCAGGCGGCCGCCTTCTGCTGCACCGCAAACGGATGCAGCCGAGCGGGATCCATCTGCCCATCGTGCAGCATGCCAGCCTTGTGCAGCTGGCGCATCTTCGGCTACAGATAGGACGACGAAGTCGAGATGGGTTTAGTCGGTCTCCCCTCGAGTGTGCTCAAAGTCGAAAAGCTAGATGAAACGCACCAGCATGATCCCGGCCAGGATGTCGCGCAGCTTGGCGACTTCTGGTGAACAAGGGACGAGGATATGCTCGACAACCTACGAGAAGACAGATACAAGGCGTGTGCGAGAGGTCAGTTCCAAGCCGACAGGAAGATGAAAAAAGGGAAGGCACGAACCTTGTCGTGCACGTACTCCTGGATGTCGATCGACGCGTCGTCTCTGATCTCGATGTGGGACAAATGAAGGTTGTCGATCACGTTCTGGATGCCTTCTGCCTTGCTCGCCGGGGTGGCTGTGAGGGCGAGGATCCGAAAGTTGTGGTTGCGCGCCTGGATGAGCGCAACGACCTGGCAGTACGACGCATTGCCAGTAGCCTTGTGGGCCTCGTCTGAGAGCGCAGAAGAGATAGAGAGGAGTCAAGGTCAGCCTCAAGCTCGCTGACTGTCCCAGCGAGACGAGTAAAAAGTTCTGACCGATGACGAGGAGCGAGATGTCGAGGGGGTCGATGTACCCGCTCTTGAGGTCGTTCGCCATCGACTGGGCCGTCATGAAGAAGACACTCCTCTTCGGATACTGTGAACAGCGACGTCGAGCGCAGGGCGGCCTGTCAGCAGCGGAAAGTCCTGCAAGAAGGGGCAGAGGGTGCACCAACCTCGAGCGCTCTCCTCTTCGCTGGGGTCCCACCCATCAGCGTCGCCACGCTGCTTCGCAGGAAACCGCACGTTTCGGGGAAGGCCTTTGCCTGCTGATCTACGACGGCCTTGGTCGGAGCGAGGAAGAAGATCTTGCCCGTAGGGAACCAGCGCGAGTCTGGAACGAAGGACAGGGAGGTTAGCCTCGTGCCTCGTGCGTCCAAGCAGGCAGGCGGTCTCGATCGATCTGACTGACAGTTGAGCATCATGACGCCTGCGATGAATGTCTTCCCGAGTCCGGTTGGGAGGGCGACGAGCGTGTTCTGGAACAGACACTGCGCGACGATGGTCCGTTGGTAGCTTCGGGCGGGCAGGTTGATCGGGTAGATCCACGTCTGGCTCGCTTCCACATCAAGCTCGTGCTTCATTGGCGGAAGAGGTCTGCAAGGGCAGCATGATCCGTGGTCAGCGGATGTGTGAAAGGAAAGCGGAGACAGGAGCCGGCGGCATTGCGACTCACTTGCCGGCTGAAAGCGATAGAAGGGATCCCAAAACGGAAGTCAGCAAAGTTCAGACTTCGGATCTTCCCCGAACGATCTTGATAGCACTCACGGTCTACGTGGAACGCGCTCGGTTTCGGGAACTGAGCGAACCCTCCGTCGTCTGGCTCGTCCTGTTCCTGGCCGTCGTCCTCGTCCTCCTCCTCGGGTTCTGGCTCGTTCGCCTTCTTGAGAGGCACGTGTCTCCTACCCGTATGCGCGAAGGCAGTCCTGTCCCATGTCTTGCCCTTCTTTGTGACAATGTGCTGGGAGAGCACGCGGGCCCGTTCGTCGTCGTCGTCGGCAAACCCTCCGAGCAGGTTGGCCTGACGAGCCCGTCCTCCCAGGTCGGTCGCTCCGTATCTTGACGGTCCTACGTGCATGTTTCTCTGCGGTTGGGGTTGCGCTCGGGCAGAGGACGGGCCTGCGACGGCGTTGATCTGAGGCGGCGGACGTCCGCGCGAGAGAGGGGGACCCATCGTGGTGGAGGCCGCTCGAGCTGGCTGAGCGATAGCAGTCGAGGCCATGTCGTCAATCTCGCGAAGGTCCTCGGCCGAGAGCTCGGGGAAGTCGTCATCCGAGAAGTCGGAGAACCCTGTGGGCTCGGCGGCTGAAGGACCGGGGAGGACGGGGACGACAGGGTGGTGAGCTCGAGCTCAACAGGTGGATCCCTTCCAAAGCAGACCCACTCCGATTCATCTAGAAGCGCACTCACCTTGCTTGAGGGGTTGCTCCGCTTTGACCTTTGTCTGTTGTTGTGCTACGGCCTGGTCTATCTCGTTGAGGGCGTCTGCGTCGAGGGCGAGCGAGAACTCGTCCTCAAACCCATCCGACGAGGCCATCCCGTCACAGTGCGAGCCAGGGCAGTCCGAGCTCAGACGCAAGCTAGACACCGGATCTGGTGGCGGGAGAGAGAGGTGGGACTTGGAACAGAGGCGTCGCTGGTGTTTGCGCGCGAGAAGAGGCAAGGCGAGGTGGAGGACAGAGGGAGGGACGATGATGAGCTCAGACCGCCCTCAGCGACGCGACGACGCGCCTGTCCTTCGGGAAGGATACCCAATCTTTCGAGTTACAACGAGGGCCAGTGTCAAACGAAAAGGCAAAATTCATCATGTACATCATTCGTAAGTTCCGTCATGTCGTCAAGCCCCGAAGATGGTCCGTTCCACCCGCAACTGCTATCTCCAACCTCCCGCTCGAGTCTTCCTCTTCCGGCCCCTGTCCCTACTCTCGCGCTGCTCATCGTAGTCCCTCTGGTTCAGACCGATACTCTGCGAGCAGAGTGTTGATGTCCGAGACGCCGTTCCGCGGATACACTGTCGACTTTGGGAGCGAGTTCTCCGCCCGCGTCTGCATCGCAAACGGGCCTGACCAGTCCGGGTACTGCAAAGCAACGTGAGCCAGTCAGCATCAAATACAGCTGGAACCGGAACGTAATGCGCGTACTGACCCCTTTGTCTACCAGAGCCTTCTCGAGCACGTCCAGCTTCTGGGCGACGTACGGCTTCTTGTGTCCCTTCTCGAGCTTGATGTGCACGTAGTACTCAAACACGAGCTTGACATGGAACCTGTCGCGAGGTAGCTCTATTGTACAGGACAAGCGACGGCGTCAGAACCGACTATCAATCTCGGCCGAGGAAGGTCGAACTCACGTCGGTTCTCGAGTTCCTTGAGCGCCTGGGCGAGCGTGTGCACCTGGACGAGAGGAGCACAGCGGGTCAGATCAGAGGTCAAGCTGTACGGTGAACGGAGTGTACGTACTGCGATGAAGCGAGGGTCGACGACGACCGAAGCGGTAGTATCAGAGTGCATCATGGACGACATCGTAGAGTCCGAAGGGATCGGAGGGCAGGTCGAAGTCGGCGAGGTCCGATGGAGCTGGCAGAGGAGCGTAAGGAGCGGGATGCTGGATCTCGATCAGATCAAGCTTGAGGATGATCGTGGATAGAGGCGAAGACGGTTGTAGTGGTGGCTGTGGGCTGTGCGAGCTGGTGGGGTTGTGTCGAGGATGGCCCATGCGGGTCGGTCGAGCGATACAGCTCAAACTGAGGAGGTCACCATGTCAAGCTCTGGCGGTCCCTTTTGCTTCGCGGTCGCGTACTGGCTCTCTGAGTGGTCGCCCGCCAGCTGTACGGATTCAGGCAGATGAACGTGAGAATGACGCTGACGGGAGAAAGGCGGGAAGGGCACAGGGCAGACGATCAGCGATGGAAAGCTCGTTGACGGCCGACGGGAGACTAGACCGGAGCGAGACGTACAAGTTCGGGTCCTCTGAGCGCCTCTTTTTCTGAGAGAGAGGGAGAGAGATACGAGAAGAAAGTCAAAGAGTCAGCCTGGATGGAGTGAGGTGGGTGGAAAGCGAAGGTGGGAGTCTGCTCTGACTGCACAAGGACGTTTCTGCCTCCGAACCGGTTGAGCTCGAGCTCACTCCCATCGACGACCGCCAGCCAACAGGCCGACATGACATGCAAGTTGAACTCGTCTTCGATATCAAGAGAGTAGGAGCAAGCTCACTGGAAGATCCGCTGACCGCTAGAAGACATCTCCGAGGCAAAGACGGGCGGGCCTGGGGATAGAGAAGCATCGGATCAAGAAGACGTCAACAGCCTGCCCGCCGAGTCTTCCATAACGCATCGACAACGAGCGGCTCGCAGAATCAGCCACTACAGGGCAGCCTGGATCCAGTTCCCTTCGTGGAGGTTTCCTCTCGGCCTGGGACGATGGCCGGCGCGACCGGAGATGGGACGGTCCAGACGAGCAGCCCGACGCGAGGATGCCTCCGGTCGACCCCTCTCTCTCGGATCCGGACCCTCCCGACCTCCACCCTCACCCGGCCAGGCAGGATACACGAGTAGTTGCTCATCGCATCGGCGTTTCGGTCCTGTCGGTCCTGGCGGCGAGATTGCTGCTGATTGATGTTGCTGAAGCAGCAACAGGCGAGGGCGGCCTTTGCGGCCAGCCTGACAAACTGGTTCATCGAACGAGCTGACGCACGACACCCTCCCGCTTTTGTCTGCTCGAATCACCTCGTTGCAGGTTGACTCCACACGCCCACCTGTCCGAACGCACAAGCCCTTCGACAGTCACCCTGACACCACAAGAGATAGCCTGTCCGCCATGTCGTCCGCCTGTCCGACCACGCCCACCAACCCCAACCATCCTCCTGTCCTCACCCGAGCGCCGACCTCGACGATGGGAGAACTCGAACGAGTCGCCTCTTCGCACAGAGGAGTCTCGAGGACGAGTACCGCTCATGGACACCAGCTCGCCGGTGACCGAACCACAGGCGAGGTCGACCCCGTCCGAGCCGCCGAGGACGGTCAGGACGAGACTATCATAGCTCCTCCTCCTCTGTCGGAAGGAAGGAAATACGCTTTATTGAGCATCTTTTCAATCTAAGTATACGCTCGCAAATCTGCCTTCCTGTGTGTGTCGCTAATCTTGTGATCCTTGCGCTCAACAGGGCTCAGTTCCTCGACGGTCAGTCCCCTCCGTCGGCAGTACCGGGTGCAGGCCGCGCAAGCTGGAGCTGATTCTATCTTTTTCATTCGTCGCAGTCGTCCTCGTCTCATCCATGTGTGAGTGAAGAGTGCCGGCTCTGGGCGATTGAGGTCGAGAGCGTTGTCGCGATGGTCCTCTGAGCTGACATCGCACGTCTTCATTGGCCTCTTTCCGCCTTTCAGTCATCGCCACGGATCAGATCACCAGGGATCTTGGTCTCGCTCTCAGCTCGGGTGTCTGGGTCATCGGTCAGTGAAGACAAAGCCCTTCGATCTCGCTTCGCGTCGCTGATCCGCTTCGCTCTCCCCGTTCCTCTCGCTCATTCTCTCTCTTTCCAGGCGCCTACAGTCTCACTTTTGCTTCGTTCCTTCTTCTCGGCGGTCGACTGTCGGATCTCTACTCGCCCAAGATCGTCTTCCTTGCCGGCTTCGTGAGTGGCTACCGTCCTCCCGCCCGAGTTCACCCAGTCGGACGACTGATCCGACCCTTCCGGCCCTACCCAGTTCGGCCTCGGCGCCATCTGTCTCGGCATGTCGTGGTGGAATGAGAGGCATGGCTTCCTCGTCTTCAGAGCGCTGTCCGGAATCTTCGGCGCTATGACGATCCCATCTGGTGAGCACGACGTTCTCAGGCGCTTGACATCCGACTGCGCCTTCGCTGACTGACTTTGTCCGCTCTGATCCGCCCAACAGCCATCCGAATCATCATCGAGACCGAGCGGGACCCGGACAAGCAGGCCCGAATGCTCAACATCTTCGGTCTGTCTGGTGCCCTTGGGAACGGTGAGTCGCACCTTGCGCGAGTCGCTCGTCGATGGCTGGCTGACCCGTTCGTGATTTCGCTCGCAGTGCTTGGTCTCGTCATTGCCGGAGTGCTCGAGCTTGCCTCGTGGAGATGGATCTTCAGGTTCTTCAGGTGAGCAGCCGCAGCTCCCATCGTGCGTCTGGTCGCCGTCTGGATGCTGACCTTCGTTCTCGTGGCGGGCGCAGCATGATCCTCATTCCAGGCTCTGTCCTCGGATGGTATCTGATCCCCAAGCGAGCTCCTTCGCTGAGAGCGGCCAAAGAGCAAGAGTTCAAGCAGGACCCACGATGGAAGAGGATGGATCCGATCGGTGTCGCCTTCATGCTCGGTCAGTACGCGCGTTTCGGTCTCGGCCCTCACCCGCGGCTGACCGTCTCCTTTCACCACTTGCAGCGACGCTCATCCTCTGGATTCTGTCTCTGACGAACGGGATCACCGTCGGTTGGAAACATGCGGACTTCATCGCTCCCCTGGCCATCAGTGCGGTGCTGTTCGTGCTGTTCTTTGTGTGGGAGTCAACCCTCAAGGAGACCCACGCTCTCTTCCAGCTGCAGGTCAGTCTGGACAGTCGTAGTGCTTTCTGACGTCACGTTTACCTACGAGCGCTGACAGTCTTTGGTGTCTCCTTTGCTCGGGTGACAGGCGCTGAAGTACCCAAACTTGTGCGTCTGACGCGTTCGGCTCTTCCGTCCGCGAGCGAGCTTCTGTCGCTGATTGTCTGCCCTATGTCCTTCCTGCGCTCTTCTGTCCACGTCAGCCTGATCCTTATGTTCATCTGTCTGAACCCGTACAGCTGGTGGGCGACAACTCAGTCCCAGTACGCCGTGAGTAGCGGAGCTTTGAGTCGACGGGGCCGTCGATGTCGCGACCGTGAATTGTCCAACCTTCCACTGACTACGCATCTGTTGCATGGCTGAAGAACTGGTACCAGGTCGTACAGCGCCAGAGCCCGATTAATACTGCCGCGCACCTGCTCCCTCAAGGATTGATCGCCCTCATCATGGGCGCCATCCCGAGCGCGTACCCAAAGGTCCTCGGCTAGTGAGTTCTTCCCCGCTCTCCGGCCCCTCGCCCTCGATAGACGCGTGCTGACCGTGTTCCTTTGTACAGTCCGCACCTGATTGTGCCGTTCGGGGTGCTCTTCCAGGTCGCCGGCACGATTTTGCTCATCTTCTCGCAGGGGACGTATTACTGGCACCGAGTCGTTCCCGGCTTCGTCCTCGGCTCAGGAGGATGCACCTGGGTCTTTACTGGTATCAACGTAGCCCTCATCCAGCAGTGCCCTCCAGAAATCTCAGGCGAGCAGATCTCTTCCTCCCTTTGTGGGGTGGCGAGCCTGCCCAGCTCGACGCGTTCGATCTCCCCCCGCCTGCGTCCGACTGACGACGCGTCCTCCTTTCTGTCCTGGGTCTATCTTCCAAATGCAGGGTTCGCTGGTGCATTGGCGAACGGTGAGTCAGTTGGAGTGTTCTTGGTCGCTCAACGTGATTGACTTCTCGTACTAGACGCTGACCAGGCTGCCACGTCCGACAGTCCTCTTCCAACTTGGCGCAGTCACGGCTCTCTCTATCCAGGCGGCGATCACCACTGCCATTGATCGAGACCTCAGCAACTGGCGAGCGACCCAGGGTGGATTTTGGTGCGTCCTCGCTCTTGCGCCACGCGTCATCTCTCCCCATCACCATTGTCCTGACACTCTGTATCGCCCTTCTCCCGCTTTAGGTTCATCATGTCGTGGTCCGCCTTTTCGGGGATCATGTTCGCCATCTTCTTCCGACCCGGCCAGGGCCGAGGAAAGTCGTTCGACGCCGTCGAGGACGACAAGCCCAAGCAGGTCGCCGACAAGGTCGCCACTCAGCCCAACGGCCAGACCGACACCGCCGCGAACGGAGGACAGTCCGACATGCCGGCCGAGAAGCAGGCCGAGGCGAGAGGTCAGGAGCTCTAGTGCTCGACTCTTCGTAGACTCGTTTCCTTTCTAGCCAGTTTCTGCAGTCGTTTCTCACCGATGCCTTCTTTCCGTTTCCAACACCTCGCCTACTTTTAGTTTTCTCGTTAATCCACTATGCTATCCCCTTCTCTTTTCGCTGATTGTGTTTAGCATGCCTCGGCTGAGATCTCGGGGTTTGCCGGCGCAAAGGACGGGATGGGAAGTCTTCAAATGCGCTCCTGCACGGGAGAAGCCTCTTGGACACGAGACGGGAAGCAACTCGTCTGATACCTTTGTGGTGACATCGTGATGTACAAAGCTTGTCTTTGTCTTGCAGCAGTTGATACCAAGCCGGTCGGCCCTCGCGTCGGCCTCGCCCTGCACGGTCAAGATTTCGAGAGGTGAGCTCGGCCTCCTCCCAACTCTCTCCTCCCCTCCTTTCCTCTTCTCCCTTCGACTCGCCCGCCATGAGTCCCTCCTCCTCGTCGGGAGGCTCCATCCCTCTGCACCACTGCAAGTTTGTGGACTACACTCCCTCGTCTGTGACTGCGATTGCGTTCCCTCCCATCCCGCTGCCGTCGCGCCGCCGGTCGGCGACGAGCTCGACTGCCTCGGCTGGAGGACCCAAGCAGGCCGAGATGGGTCTCATGGCCGTCGGAAAGGGAAACGGAGACGTCGAGCTCTTCCGCTGGGTGGAGCGTGACGAGGGAGGCCAGGGTTGGGTGCTGTACCGGGTGAGTTGGACGAGACGAGGGAGGAAGAGCAAAGCTCACCATCCGACGCTTCCTCGGAGCGAGCTGGACGAGCTCAACAGCAGGCTGACGCCCTTTTCCTGCCGCCTTCGTTCTGTGCGCTTGTTTTCTTCAGCGTCTTGTCTCTCCCAACGGGACCAAGATTGAGTCACTTGTGTTTACGCTCAAGCAGTCGTTCCTCCGTTCTGCGTCCGCGTCTCCGTCGGCCCGCCGGATCGCCTCGCTCACCGACGTCAGGCTCTTCTCGTCAGGGAGGTCCTCAGACCTCGTAGAGTGGGACCTCAAGTCAGGCTGCATCCTTGTACGTCTTCGTACACATCCAAGGTCCCTTCGAACGCTGCCGAGCTCGTCAGCTTGAGCTGACCTGAGCCCGTCTCGGCGTCTCTCGCTCTCTTTCCAGCGTCTGCTCGCCACCCAGTCTGGGTCTCTCTGGTCGCTCGCGCCTAACCCTGCGTCGACGATGCTCGCTCTTGGATGCGAGGACGGCTCGCTTCGACTGGTCTCGCTCCTGGACGACTCTGACCTGACCCACCTCCGTCGGTTCGAGCGCACAAAGACCCGTCTGCTCTCCATCGCCTGGGGGCCACCCTCACCCCGCCCAGCACCCGCTCCTAAGCCCTCCACTTCCTCCGGATCGGACTCTGACTCTGACGACGAGGACGAGGAGGAGTGGAACGACTCGTGGCTCGTGACGGGCTGCTCCGACTCGTGCCTGCGAAAGTGGGACTTCAAGACCGGACGGGTTGTCGAGCGCATGGTTGTCGAGAAGGAGAAGCTCAACAAGAAGGGACCCAAGGGGAACGCCGGTGCTGGGAGGACGATCGTGTGGTGTGTGGGCGTGCTCAAGGACGGGACCGTCGTCAGCGGAGACTCGATGGGGAACGTAAAGGTCTGGGACTCAAACACCTGCACCCAGATCAGCTCGTTCCACGCACACGGAGCAGACGTCCTCTGCCTCGCCATCTCACCCGTGAGTGTATCAACCATGTCGCCCGTGTTCCAGACCTGCCGCGCGTTGGTGCTGACCCGTTCTCGTTTGCCTCTACAGGACAACCAATCGATCTTCTCGTCCGGTATCGACCAGAAGACTGTCCAGTTCTCGCTCGTCCACCTTCCCTCCTCCTTCCCGTCGTCAACAAAGTCGACCTCGCTGATCCCCAAGTGGATCCAGTCGACCTCGCGCCGGCTGCACACGCACGACGTCCTCTCGCTCGCCATCTTCCCTCCCGCCTCGCCCGTCCCGACCGCCTACACCACCACCGCCTGGCCGAGCGCCCCAATCCTCGTCTCGGGAGGAGTCGATACCTCGATCGTCATGACGCCGTGCTCGACGCCCGGATCGCGCAACGACGGCCTGCCCAACCCGCTCGCCGAGCTGTCGAGCACAACCTCGCCGACGGTGCTCGGCGAGGCCTACTACCGCAAGATGGGTGGCCTAAACGGAGTCGACGCTGCCACGATCAGCGTCAGCAAAAGCGAGGACTCGCGGCTTGTCGTCTGTCGGCGCGAAGGAGGGCTCGGTGTGTGGCGTGTGGCGGCCAAGGAGGCGAGCAGTGGCAAGAAGGCGGTCGGAGGATGGGAGAAGGTGTTGGAGATGGAGCTCAAAAAGTCGACGACCGGTCTCACGTGCAGTGAGGTCTCGGCTGATGGCAAGTGGTTGGCCGTCAGTGATTTGGGAGAGACAAAGCTGTTTGGGCTCGAGACCTTGTCAAACGTGAGTCGTCTCGTCCTCACGAGCCGAGCCCTATTGCGCTGACCATTTTTTCCTCTTCCATCAGGGCTCCATCACTCCTCATCGCATCCGCGCGTTCGCTTCCTCGCTCGTCGACTCGTGCCCGTCCCTTCCCCTCGCCACTACTGGAACCGGCTCCTCCGCGCTTGCCTTCTCCCCGGACTCGTCCAAGCTCATCCTCGCCACCTTCCTGCGTGGAGACGTCATTGTCGTCGACCTCTCCTCCTTCTACGAGGACGACTCGGACGACGAGGAGGACCTCACCCACGAGGCTGAGCGAGACGCGCCCGAGGTCAAGGTGCTTCGTGTGTTTGAGCAGACGAGCGCAGGTGGCCGAGTTGTTGCGGGCAAGAACGCCGATGCGCCCTCGCCGAGTGTGACGGAGGGCGACATGGAGGTCGACGAGGTCATCGGAGGAGCTGCTGGAGCCAAGGTCGAGAGGGCTACGGTGGTGTGCATGGCCGTCGGGCATGATGGACAGTGGTTGGCTGTCGCTGATCTGCTCGGCCGGACGCGCGTCTACAACCTCGATACCCTCCAGGTACGTCGTAGTAAGCGCTTCTCTTCTGTCGTGATGGAAAGGCTGAGCCTCCCTCCTCTTCCCTTTACAGCTTCACTCGCACCTGCCTACCTTCCCCTCTGCCCCTCCCACCGCGCTCTCGTTCCTCCCCAACCCGACCAACCCCACCACGTCCCTCCTCCTCCTCACCATCCCTTCTGGGAACCAGCTTCACATCTACTCTGTCGAGTCCCGCCGGTTCCCTCCCGCCCTCAACTGCCCCGTCCCAGACGCGGTCCGCCAACTCGCCGACCCTGTCATCGGCATCGCCGTCAACCCCTCGAGTCCGCAGGGACGCGGCAACGTCCTCATGTGGGGTGCCACCTGGATCCTCCGCACAAAGCTCACCGCCGGAACTGGAGGCGCAAACCAACCGAAGGGCCGACAGGGCAAGAAGAAGCGCTCACGAGCGGCCTCGTCGGATGAGGTTGTCGCTCCTGTCGCCCCTGCTGCGCAGACGTCCAAGCAGATGGAAAGCGAACGGTTCAAGCTTACGCAGACGTTCCGGCCGATGCTGGGGTTGGACTATGTCGGGAAGGGCGAGCTGGTGGTGGTGGAGCGACCGTGGTTGGATCTGGTCGCGGGTCTGCCTGGAGGGTACTTTAAGGGTGGGAAGTACGGCACGTAAGGTCGAGGAGGCCTTGTTGGTGTATGCATGGATCTTCTTATCATTCACTGGACTCATCTGTGCCGTCGAGAGAACGCTCGTTCATCATGTCAGCTCAACCTCCTGCGGAGAGGCGGGCCGCATCATCGGCTCAGCACATCTCCGACTGTGCCCCGCCTCTCAAAGCAGAGCAAAGCAGCCTCTGTCACCCATCTTGTCTCTTCCGGATGCGAACGTGAAGTTGGCGAGGGACTTTTAGGCATCATCGTCACGTCACGCGAGCGCAGTTTGTTTGGCTGATCCGGGGGAGACCACGTTCTGGAGCCCGCCATCTTTCGAACCGGTCTGGGAAGTTGACCGACACTCTTCCATCCTCTTAGCTCCATACGTCCATCTACATCCCCTACTCTCCTCTGCACTCCTCTGTCCCTCTCTCGCCGGCCGAGACATCTCTTCTCGTTCATCCTATCCCATCCCAACGCAACTCCTCCCACCCCCGCTCTCAGCCCACCTCCTCAGCCCACCCCTTCCCAAGCCCAACTCAGCTCAGCCATGCCCTCCCTGCTCCCCCTTCTGCTCGTCCTCTCCACCTTTGCCACCTTCTTTGCCCATGCGGCGCCTCTTCCTCTCGCTGCTCTCTCCCCTCGGGAGGACTACCACGAGCTCATCCAGGGCGAGTACCGCGCCAACGGACAGGGCTGGGTCGCAACCAAGACGTTGACCGTCTTTGGACCCAAAGAGACCGAGGCTACTGTGAGTGAGCTTTCCCGAATCTCAGCTGGCTATTCTGAAGCAGCTGTTCCCTGCTAGCCAGACGTCAGAAATTGGCACGAGACCTTATCACTGACCTTATCTCTCCCCCCCTCCTCATGCCCTGCAGCTCCCCCTCCTCCCTCCTCGCTCGCTCGACTCGCCCCAGATGCTCTCGTCGACCGCAAACACTCCCCTCCCAGCTCTTCTCCGAAGGATCGTCCCGTTCCTGCAGTTTCCGCCGTCGTCGCCAAAGTCCGCGCCGGTGATGCCCGCCGATGTGCTGCTCGCTGGACTCGAGGATGACGAGCATGTGCCTGCCCATGTCCCGGAGACTGGTAGCAGGCAGGTCAAGAGGGCGGTTGTGGTTGATGAGACCGAGACGGAGACGTTGAGGCGTCCGACGGCGGCGGATGTGGGCGATGTCTGAGCCGAGGTGCTGTTGGGGTAGTTGATCTACCCTGACGACGAGTGTGTTTGTCTTTGTCGTGTCTTTTGTCTTGTCTTATCAGTGTGCTTGTGCTAGTTTAGTTGTCTGTCTTTCGTCGTCTTTGATCCATGTCGTTCTGCGTGCAGTCCCGGACGCTGGAGAGGAGGCCCGAAAGATGAGCTCAGCTCGAGTTGCCTCTCGACGTCGATCTCCCCTCTCACTTCCTAACCATCGCACCATGTCTGACGGATCGACACTTACGCTGGCTTGGGGGATACAGGGTGAGTCAAATCCCGTCGACATCTTTTCCGATGAACGACAAAGTCGTTGACGCGCTTGTTCTGCCAGTCGATACCATTCCGCTCCTTCTCGGTCAGTCCACCCTCATCTCTGTCCCCTCACCGTGAGCTGACCACTCCTCACGTGTCCCCCTCCTTGCAGCCTCGCAATGCTATCCGGCCTATCACCAAGCCGAGATCTTCTTCGCGCTCGTAGCGCTTCGAGTCAGAACGTCGACGCTCTTCTTTGGGCCCGGTCACCGAGCGGCGGCTTCCTCGTTTGCCTCAAGTGGCGCCTCGGGTCGAGCCACTCCTTTCCTGCCATCCAAGGTGACGAGCCTGATCCTTAACGAGCTGTTCTGGTCGCTGTACGCCGACCGAGATAGGTGGCACACCAGCGAGACGACCTGGCCCGAGGACGTCTTCGAGGACGAGGATCGATGGGCCTTCAAGTGTGACCTCGAGGACATGAACTTCTGGCACAACCTCCAGTACGCGGAGAAGGGATCTACTAGCCAGGTCAGTCACGATCACGAACCTGTACCACATCGTAGTGCATGGTCCGGGACGAATGCTGACTTCGTCTCCTCGTCTCCCCTCTCCGGTCCCTTCAGCTCATCCGAACCATCCGTCTCTTCGGTCTGGAGCTGCTCTCGCTCTCCGCCCGACCGCTCTCGTGGTCCGAGTCGTGGAAGCCCATCGCCGTCATTGGCGTCTCCCTCGCCGAACACCCCCAGTGCCCACCTTCCGATCCGTCTCTCGGCTTCCACGAATCCAAGGTCCATCACCTCCCTCAGCACAATCTCTCTCGTCTCTCGTTCGTCGGCGACGGAGACTTCTTTTACGCTCGACGTCTCATCGCCTCGATCGGGACCTTGCCGCTTCTTGCCGAGAAGCAGAGACGCGCGTTTGAGAGGATCGTGAGCGTGTTGAGGCTTGTTCGAGTGCAGGGGGAGGTCGAGTGCGGGAGCAAGATGGGAGATGTCGTCGAGGGCACCGGGCAGCTCACGGGCGAGCCTCAGGCAAGGTCGAAGGTCAAGAGGACGAGGCGAGTCCCGGAGCCCTCGCTGATGGTTGTGCACAAGGCTTGGCTTGACCAGTGAACCAACGGGATCGATAGTCGCTTCTTGATGATTATGCTATGCTCTATTGCCACCATGCGTCAGATAAAAAGAAACCAATGGCTAAGTACAGTGTGTCGGACGCGCTTGATCCGGGGCCCTCTCGCGAGGCGAGGTGAGCTCGCGTCGGTTGCCTGCTGACGTCGACCTCGCCCTTCCTCCCTTTCTTCTTTGATCGCGAACATGTCTGCCGGATCGAGCCTTGCTTTCGCCTGGGGTATGCAAGGTACGTCTTCTGCGCTACCCAGCTTGTTCCTGCCGTGTCAGACGCGCTCACCGTCCTGGCCTGGCTCGTCGACCTCCTCCAGTCGAGACGATCCCACTCCTGCTCGGTCAGTCCATCCTCGTTCCCGCGCATCCACGGATAGCTGACAACTAGCGGGTTCTGCTGTGACTTCCAGCATCCCAGTGTTACAGGGACTATCATCTCGCCGAGGTCTTCTTTGCGCTCGTCTCGCTCAGGGTCAGGAGGGGGACGCTCGCCCTCGCCCTCGCCCCGACCACGCCATCGACGTCGTCCTCGTGGCGCCGCCTCTGCTTCCCAGGTCGTGGCCGAGACATCTCCTCACTCCCTCCGGAAGTGACGGAGCTCATCCTCGAGGAGCTGTTCTGGACATTGTACGACAACCGAAGGGAGGCGCTGCTGGACGAAGCTGGGAGATGTGGCTGCTGTCAGCCGTCGGATCGCTGCCAATGCGTCAAGTGCCAAATTGAAACGGATTGGTTCGGCTGCTGCGAGATGGAGGATGGTTCATTCGACAGCAGGTATCAATACTGGGCCGATCTTCACTCGCCTCATGGCAAGGTGAGTGACAAAGCACTACTCCTTCGCCAGGGCGCCTGCGTATGCTGAACTGACATCATCCACGCACTTCGGATTCGGAACAGCACGCACGCGACCTCAATCTCTTCGGCTTGGAAATCCTCGCGATCCCATCCGTCCGCGCCGTGCTGTACGGCGGCACGAACCTTGCAGCCGTGGTCGGCATCTCTGTGCCAGTTCACCCAACGGCCGAGTCAACCTATCACTCCCATCCGGACCAGTTTCCTCGCTTCGAGCATTCGCGACTGGAGCTGGATCTTGAAGACCATCCCCAAGGACGAACCGGAACGACCGTCGTACATCCCGTCGCGCGTCTCACTCCTGCTCAGATGCGCAGCTTTGACCGCCTCGCACGCGTTCTAAGGCTCGCCAGGCTGTCGACCGAGAGAGGCAAGGAGAGCGCCGCCATCAAGGCAGAGGAAGTCCTTCAGCGTCTTGAGCCGCTGATCACGGAGCCGCAGAAGACCTCCACGGCACAGAAGAGGTATCCCCGAACGTCGCTCATGATCCTTCACAAGAGCTGTGCGGATTTATAGGCTACGGCGGCCACGGTCGATGACATGGCAGATTCATTCCACATCTCATCTACAAAACGTCAGACACCTTCCCTACGACCATCGCGTTCATCACCGGCAACTCGTTGATCCACAACACCCGTCCGAGATCCATCCCCTCCGCACCCATCCCTTCCCCCCAGGTCCACTTCGGCCCTTGCCCCTCATGCCCTTCTCCGTGCTCCTCCCCAAGCCCACCTTCCACCACACTCACCATCACCCTCCCACCTCCTTCGTTCTTCCCCAACCCAATCAGTCTCCGCTCCAACTTCCCACCCATCGCTCCTACGCCACCAGGCAAGAAGAGCAGCACCTCTTCGACCCCGGTCTCGTCGGGGTCCCGGGAGTGATCGTCGTCCCCAGAGGGTTGCACCACCTCTCTCTTCCCCGACCCGCCCATCTCCCAGACGATTGCACCAGCGTACCCTGCTGAGCGAGCGCGATCAAACTTCTGTTGAAAGGTGCAGGCGCCTCTCCGCAACAGGAGGAGCGTTCCCGCTGACGCGGCTGGAGGGAGGGCAGAGCACCCTTGGGCGTTGATGGGATGGGTTGGAGGGAGCACGATTGGGTGGCGTGCGGTGGAGGTGGAGAGGAGGGTGGACGAGTGCGGAAGAGAGGGCGAGACGATCCCGCCAAAGAGGGCCGTCCCGGCAAGGGCGTGCGCGAACGTGGTCGTCTGTCCTTCAGAGGAAAGGGTCGAGAAGCGGAGGATGACTGATGAGTCGCGCGGAGGGTGGGTCCAAGCAAGCTGAGGTTCATGGAAGGGCTCCTCCGGCGCCGGCGCGTCGGAAGAGGGTGATGGAGGTTGTCCGGTCCGAGCCTTGCTCTGGGTCTCGGCTCGTTTCCGGAGTTGCTCGTCGTACAGTCTGTTGAGGTCCGGGTCGGTGAGGAAGACGCGCTGGCCGGATCGGACGCGGTGAGGGCCGAGCTTGGTGACGTCGTAACCCTTCCCGTCGAGTCGCTTCGAAACGTGGGCGCGAACACCCGCGACGTTTGCGAGGACGTAGCCTCCCTCGATCCGCGTCAGTTTCTCTGTGCCGGGACTGGGTGAAGCGCTCAGGTCAGTGAAAGTTGGTAGGCATGGGCCGAAGAGCGTCTCTGTCAACTCACGACGGGTCTTCTGGGGTCGTCTTGCCCTCCGGGTCGAGGGTGAAGACGACCTCGAGCGTGTACGGCTCCTCCTTGACGAGCCCGTCACACATCTGAGCGCCATCCCATTCCCTCCTCGCCTCTTCAGGATCGATCTTGTCGAGTGTGATGCCGACGAGATGCTGGGCAAAGTGGTAGTCGGTCCTGCCTCGGATCCCGCCGAGCAGACCAAACGAGGACGGCATCGTCGATGGGTCTTGACGACCAGCACGCGGGTGCAGAGAGAGATGGTGAGGCTTGTACGGGACGCAGCCCAGCTTTTCGCTCGCACGCAGCTTGCGGCGGGTAGGCGAGGCTGGGTGGAGGTAGCTGGCGTTGAGGTGCAGCAGATGGGCCTCGGTCGTAAAGACCATGTTGGATGCGTCCTTGTTGACCCAGTTGGCCTCGTCAAACAGCAGGTATAGGTACTGCACCGGTAGAAGGGCAAGCACGGGTCAGACTCCGATAGACGAGCAGCCGAGATGCTGCACAGACTCACCTTGAGCGTTTCAGACAGCGCAAAGCTCTCCATCCGGTCCTCGAGTTCGCCCGTCAGCAGGTTCCGGAATGAAGCCAGACCGCACCGCACTTTGGCCCGCTTGCTCAGGTCCTCAAGAATCCGCTCGCCGATCCTGGATACAGCACAGGTGAACAAGGGTCGGGTCAGGTTCGAGCTCCAGTGCCAGTGCCAGTGGACGCAGATGCGTGACGGCGGACATACTGGAGGTACAGCTCGTCTTTCGTCGCCTGCATCGACAAAAGTGGCGGTCAATCTGGCTCAGTTTGAGTGGTCAAAAGGCGAGAGATTTCTCGAGTGAACGTACGCGGTACAGGAAGTAGTTCGACTCCACAAACTCTGAAAGGCACAGAACAGGATGGTGAGCGGCAAACATCCCAAATCACTGGCGTCCGATCTGACTTTGACTCACCTGGCCGAAGAGGGTAGTTGAGGCCGTCCATCTGCTTGTCGATGACGTGGAAACTCTCAGGGATGCCGCCGTAGCGCTTCCAGAGGTTCCAGTAGACGAGATGCGACTTGATCGCATTCGCGACATCCCCGGACAGAGCTTGCAGTCCAGGAAAGAAGGCAGACAGAGAGCTGGAGAGCCGAGAGCGAAGCATGAGCAGCTGATGCTAGTCAAGGCTCGAGCAGAAGCGAGCAGAAGAAGGACGACTCACTCGACTGTCAGGCCTATCCGCTCTCCTCCGTCCATCGCCGCTCCTCGGAACTGAGGATAAGAAAAGGCGGCTGTCAATCAGATGACTCAAAGCCCAATTGCGTCCCTGCAGACTCACCCAGAAGCCTTCCTCGCCCCGCACATTGGCCATGATGGCGCCGTATGCCTCGATGAAGACGTCGTGATACTCTTCCTCGCCGAGGAGGATGTATGCTTTCAGCGCAATCTCGTGAAAAGAGTCAGAGCCAGCTCCGACGTCTGCGAGCATCGGGAGGAAACCGCTTGTCAGGAACAGAAGAAGTGGATTCGACCACGACTCGACAAAAAGACTCACGCGACACCAGCGGTGGTATCCAAGCTCCAGTGGTCGCTGAGATGGCGTTTCCAAGGAGGCCTGTGGCCGACCGACGGTTCCAAAGCGCGAAGAATGCTCGCGTCGCTACTTGCTCGAAACGAGGGTCGCCCGTCAGCCTGGAGAGTACGGCGAACTCGAGGATGAGGGACTGGTACAAGCAGCATGCAGACGATGGTCAGTCAAGTAGTGACGAGCTGCAATCTAAGCAGTGACGGGACTTACCCCTGCGCCTGCTGTGCACGTTTCTGGCGTCTCCTGATGAGCGACCCCCTTGCGGAGGTTGACCCTCGCGAAGGGGATGCCCGTCAGCGTCCGGAACGCTGGGAGCAGTCGTCGACCGAGGTCCTCGGCAAGGTCGAGAAGCTCTCCGCGATACCAAGGGAGTGCAAAGTCCGAGTTTGGCGAGGACGATGTGGCGGACGCGAACTGGTGCGCGGAGAGCAGCCCGCCGAGGACTCGGATAGTGACTGCAGGCATGCCGGCCAGAGAGCACGTCAGTATGGGTGTCTGAGAGATCCAAGATGGGGCGAGGAACGATCTACCTTCAAACACCTGGACTTTGACGTCCTTGTCGAACGAGACGGTCTCGATGATTGTCCGGACTCCCTCCTCGAACGCTGTACGGTTGCCCATGACGCAGTGCGCGTCGATGACGTCGATGAGGGTCATGCTAAAGTCGCCGCAGACGTCGTTGACCGGTCCATTGTCCTTGTTGCTGCAAGGAGGGGGCGCGGAACGTACAGGGTCTGAGCGTCAGTCGGTTTGAGACGCTCAACAGGAGGACATACGCTCGGTCTGGTCCTCTGCCTTTACAGCTTAGCGGCCGAAGCTCGTCCTAAATCCAAAACAGCAGAAGACCAAAGCTGGGTCAGCACGCGAGGCCGATGACCGAGCCAACGAGGGAACGGTCGTTTGAGCTCAGGTCATCTCCGATCCAGTCCGACGAGCTCATTCGTTTGTGTCCAGAGAGCCAAACCCAGCTCGCAGCTCGACAATCTGGGTAGACTTACCATTGGGAATGCGTTGTGCATGTAGGCACCAAATCCGTGGTTGAAGAGGTCCTTCGACTGCTGTCGAAGCTCGAGCTTGCGGTCTGACGACAGAGCCCCGACCCTCGGCGTCCGACTCGCCAGGGCGGCCGAGACGAGCACGAACAAGCAAGACGGAAGCAGATGCATCCGAACGGGTATCCGACCGCCAAGAAACGAGTCCGAGCAGGAGAGCGAGTGTCGAGTGAGGTCGTCGTTTGAGCTCACCTCGCCAGCTCACGGTCAGCTCGAAGCTCAAGCTCGCGTCCGCCGATCTCTCCAACGCCAACCTTTGGACTTGGAGCAGGATGGGAAAGAACACGGACAAACTGTGCGTACAGCGTCGTGGAACATCTCGTCTCGGTGTCGAGCCGTTCCTGCAACGGCCACCGTGCGGATGAGCTCAGAGGAGGACGGCGGCGGTGAGCTCACCACTCGCGACTCGGACGCTGACCTGACCCTCTGCCCTGACCTTGACAGATATGTGACCCACACCGAGCACTCTGCCGGTGGACACACAGCCGGTGGAGGAGGATTCCAGGGCAAGGCTCGTGGCAAGGGCCAGCATGCGTTCCAGAGTCTGCCTGTCGACTGTTGCGCCCTCTCGCTCCAGCCGTTCGTCATGCCCGTAGCCGTCAGGGAGGAGGATGGGACAGCCAACGTCGTAAGTCTACAATCAACTCAACAACGGCTAGCTCCTGCATGGGGGACCGAAGCTCAGGTCCTTCAAAGACTGGGGAGCGGCTGCACCCGAGCTGGGTGGTGTGAGCTCGAGCTGACCGTCCTCGTCCGTGTGCGTCCCCAGTTTGACCTGGTCAACATCCTCCCCTACATCAAGAAGCACGGAACCAACCCCGTCACAGGTCGGCCACTGGCAACCTCCGAGCTGATCAAGCTGCACTTCTTCCGAAACTCGACGTCCAACATCCCCTCGGACCCGGTCACGTTCAAGCCGTTCGGCCCACACTCGCACGTCGTCTTTATCGCAACCACTGGAAACGTCTTCTCGTACGAGTCCATCGAGCGACTGTGCATCAAGGCAAAGAGCTGGCGCGACCTTGTCTCGGATGAGCCGTTCAAGAGAGCCGACATCGTCACCCTCCAGGTCAGTCGTGCTCGAGCCCCAACCCTGCACCTAGACGAGTACGCTGACCAGCTGCCGATCTTACTCTCTCAGGATCCGCACAACATGACCGCACGGGATCTGACCAAGTTTGACTATGTCAAGACGGGCAAGACGGCGGTCGAGACCAAGGAGGTCGACCGTCTGTCCGGCATCAACGTCGGAGCGAGCGGGAGTGCATCCAGGATTCTCGAGCAGATTGCAGCCAAGGTACGCGTGGCCCACTCTGCGCGCTCAGTAAGGCGAGTGAGCTGATTGGCTTTTCGCTTGGTCTCGTCCTAGAACGCTCCTCCACCACCGCCGGCGTCATCCGAAGCGTCTGGTTCGAAGCCAAAAGTCGGAGTGGTCGCCGTCAAGCCCAAAGACACGACAACACCCTGTGCATAGCTGCTTCCGTCCTACTGTCAGCTCTGTGGTGCTAACTCCAACTCTCCTGATGATCGCGGCTCATTCCAGACAACGCGGCTGCCTACTCGACTGGACTCGCCGCTGCGTCGTTCACCTCGACAGCTCAAAACCTGGAGACAAAGTCGGAGCGGGCACTGATCGACGAGGAGGAGTGTGAGTCGACTCGACCACTGATCTGACAGTATTTGAGCTCCATCTAACTAACTCGATCTCTCCTCGCTCCCCCCAGTCATGTTTGACGAGATTGTTGCGCCGGCAAAAGAGAAGGATCGCGTAAAGAAGAAGGCGTTCCTCCGGATCAACACCAACCTCGGCTCGCTCAACTACGAGCTCCACTGCGACAAGGCACCCAAGACATGCTACAACTTCATCATGCTCGCCAAGGAGGGAAGGTACGACGAGTGAGTCCGATTCCTCTCGATCGAAGAGCCAGCTCTACCTCGCGCTCATCTCGGGTGCCCTTCGTTCTCTCATTCAGCACCGTCTTTCATCGTAACATCCCAGGCTTCATGATCCAGGGAGGCGACCCAACAGGAACCGGGAAGGGAGGCGCGTCCTACTGGGGCCACCCGTTCCGCGACGAGTACGACATGAAGGGCGCGCTGAAGCACGAGGAAAGAGGAGTTTTGTCGATGGCTAATCACGGAGGTCAGTGCAGCTCGGCAGAGGTCGTTGAGCCGCCTTTGTGCTGACCTGTATCTTTCCGTCTTGGCAGTCGGAACGAACGGGTGCGTCTCCTTTTTCCAGCTCTGCCGCACACTACCCGGGATTCTGACATTCGCCACGCTTGTCTAACCCAAAGGTCTCAGTTCTTCATGACCTTCCGGAAGACACCGCATCTCGACAACAAGCACACCGTCTTTGGCGGGCTCGTCGGCGGAATGGAGGTGCTGGACAAGATCGAGCAGGTTCCAAGTGACAAGGCGACGGACCGTCCACTCCGCGAGATCAAGATTATCAACATCGAAATGTGTGTCTCTGTCAATCTCGTTCCTTGTTGCGCCATACAATCGCTGATCTGTTTCGTTCCATCCTCGCAGCTTCCAAGATCCTTACTCGACCTACCAGACCCGTCTTGCGAACAAGCTCGCCTCGAACCAACGTCAAGCTTCATCTTCCGTCCAGAAAGAGAAGACCCGTCTTGAGCGGGAATCAGATCGGACCTCTTGGTTTGGCGAGGACCTCGACAAGGCGAGCAAGAAGCGGAAGGTCGACGAAGAGGCGAGGAAGGAGCAGGACTTGCTTGCCGAGGCGAGCGGGGCTGGTGGGGTTGGAGCTGGAGTAGGGAAGTATCTCGAAGAGCAGAAGAAGAAGAAGGCCGAGGCTCCGGGTGGATTCGGCTTTGGCGGAGGAGCAGCTGGAGGAGCACCGGCCAAGAAGCGGAAGGGTGCTGGTGGCTTTGGAGACTTTTCGGCGTGGTAGGCCAGGTGCATGTCTGTACTTCTTGCTTCAAGCCAACATGTCTAGGAAGAGCAGATAAGATACCCAAAACCAAAACAAGAGCGCACCTCTCCCTCTCTTCTCGTCTAAACATCATACCCCGCCACCCTCGTCCCGATCCTCTTCACCTTCTCCTCGTTCCTGACTCCCATCATCTCCCTCCCTCCTCCGACCCTCCACCAATAGTCCAACCCAAACCCACTCGCGATCAAGCCACCCAACCACTTGTTGCTCTTGAACATCCTCCAACAACTACTCCTCACATCCAGATCCACATTCCTGATCTGCCACGCCAGATGCGCCGCCGTCCCCGCCACACTCACCACAAAGTAACCCGGCGAGCAGCCCGCCAGGTACCCCGCGTACGCCAAGCTCGAGACGAACCCTGCTCCGAGGAGGGTAAGCATCGGTTTCGTGTTCTCGGCAAAGAGGAGGGCGGTGGACTTGACGCCTGCGAGGACGTCGTCGACCTTGTCCTGGTGGGCGTAGATGGTGTCGTAGAGGATGCCGTAGAGGACTCCTCCGGCGTAGAGCGGGAGGGCGGTGGACCAGGCGACGGCGCCAGAGGTGGCGGACCAGCCGAGGAGGATGCCCCAGTTGAACGCGAGGCCTGGGAGGAGAGAGTTAGACGAGAGTCAGAGGGATGCAGGATGGTAGAGGAGAGGACTGGACGGACCGAAGGTGAACTGAGGCCAGTTTGTGACTCGCTTCATGAACGGGTAGATGAAGACGAGGCCGAGGGAGGAGGCGCCGAGGACGATCCTGCAGGTCAGGCGCACGAAGATAGGCCAGTCAGCATTCTTTCAAGGTATAGCAGGAGCGATGCAGCAAGTAGACGGAACGTACGAGTAAGGGTTCAGCTGGGTGAGGACGGCGAGTCCTCCGGCAAGGTTAGCGACGAGAAACGCCCCAGCCTGGGTGTTGGTCACGTCTCCAGCGGCAAGCGGGCGGTGCTTGGTCCTCTCTGATGACGGCAAAGAAGGTGACGGTCAGCGCTGTTCGAGATGGGAAAGAGAGAGCACGAGAGTCGCTTCTCACCGACGGCGCGATCAAACTTCTGGTCCCACATGTCGTTGATGATGCACCCCGCTCCTCGCATGATGAGCGCTCCTACACCAAACAGGGCGCAGTAAAAGACGGGCGTGGAGGCTGGGAGTCCGTTGACGGTCGAGGAGAGGATGATCCCCCAGGCTGCAGGGACAAACGCGACGCGAGCTCGAGGTCAGCCTGCTGGACTGAACGTGGACAGGCTGAGCCTGAGGTTGGACGTACCGCACGGCCAGAAGAGGAGCCATGTTCCGATGGGCTTGTCAATCCTGATGAGGTACAGGTACGGCTTGACGGCTTTGGGCATGCTCTCGACCCAGGTGACCGGCGGGGGAGGCTCATTCACGAGCACCTCAACCACCGGGTTCGCAGGCGCGATGGGAGTTGAGGGTGATGTCGATGAGGAAGTAGAGGGTGTGGGGACGGGAGGTTGAGTCGATGCGAACCGGACGAGGGCGAGTGTCGACGGGCGAGGGAGCCCAGACGGAGGGGGAGACCGGAGCGAGGAGACGACCGCCGGCGGAGGTGAGGATCGCTGCGTGTGCAACGTCCGCGCAACACATGAGAGTGAGATGGTCGACCGCGAAGGGAGAGATGCGAGCCTGCTTCCGCGGCGGAGGGAGGACAGCATCCCGGGAGATCGATGGACGGGCAAGTCGGCGTTGAGGGACTGGGCAGGAGGAGGAAGAGTGAGCTCGTGCTTTCTTCCCGCGAACACCCGGCCCATCTCCCCTTCGGGCTCCACCGTCGCTTCCTACGTACAACATGGCACCTCTCTCTATCGCAGCTATCGCATGGGGTATCCAGCGTATGTTCCCAAAAGCACATACCGCGGATGGGGAAGGTATCAGGACCCACGAGCTCACCCCGTCGCCTCGCGGCCCTCTCAGTCGAGATGATCCCTTTCATCCTCGGTACGCCCGCTCGTTGCTGCTCTTGGATACCTCGTGCTCTCGATCCCATTTCTAACATGCCCCGTCCATCGTGAACAGCCATCAGAGCGTACGATGCCGCGGAGCCCGTCCGATCGTTCTTCTCCGCCCTCTCCCGTCGAGCGTCCGTGCCCAGGGGAGCGATCCCGTCCCTTCCTGCAGAGGTCGTGGACGAGATCCTCGCTCATCTCTCGGTGGACCTGCTCGAGGTCGCGAGGCGAGGCCTCATCAAAGAGATGGGTCCATGCGATTGCTCGAACGGCAACGAAGCCAAGCGACACCAGTGCGGGATGATGGTCACGTGCACCTCTTGGTACGAGTGCTGCCCAGAGTACTACTACGAGTCGGATGGCTGGGAGAAGCACCTCGAGAGACTCAACCACTTCGAGGAAAGACTCCACACGGAATGGATCCCAAGAGTAGGTTGAGCTCTACCCTTTCGCTCTGACGACACATCGCATGCTGACCCGCTCTCTGTTGCACACTCGACGACATAGATCGAGGCGCTGCTTGCCACCTTTTCCCTCGAGATTGTCCTCGGACCTAGAATGTGCCGAGCTCGAGGGGTGGCCAACTTTGGGTCGTGTCTCGACATCATCGTCGGCTACATCTCGGCCAAGCTTTCGTTCGTCAACTTCCCCACAGGAGATGATCTGGACGACTTCCCGGACGACCCGACGTTCAAGCACAGGAGGCTTCGACACGTCATCCCGGGAGGCCTGGAGCTTTCCGACGAACAGAGGACGAACATCAAGCGGTTCGTTCGCGCCCTCGGTCTCGAGAGCAGCGCCGCTCGTCGAGTTCGAATGAGCAAGAAGACCAAGGTGACCCTCGCCAAAGCCGAAGCGCTCGAGACGGGCAAGATGCCAGCCGCGCACCAGGCGACCCCGAACGACCTCGTCTGGGACGGACGAACCCCAGAGAAGCCCAAGCCGAAAGCGCCATCTTGGTACGACGAGTCGACCGAGATTGGAGGTGGCAACGTCGGGACGGGTACCTCGTATCTCGAGCCCAAGCTTCTGGTCGTGCATGCCGCGAACCGAGCCGGCTCGGCAGCCTCGTCCACGGACTCGGACTCCGTTTCGTCTTCTTAAGCCTCTGGTCAGCCTCTTTCATGACGATACCATGACATCCTTACGCTCACCTAGTCGGCTTCCTCTCGCGAGCCCGGGTCCTCTATCTGTGGCGTGTTTGGCTTGCCCCTGACGGGGCGGAGCTGACCGTCGAGCGGCGGACCTTCACGGCCTGTTCGATCCTGCCTTGTTCACCTCACTCTCCCACACCCTTCCTAGAGCACCCAGCACGAAATGACGTCTCTCTACGGACTTCTGGGTCTCACCAAAGAAGCAACCAAGGCGGAGAGTGAGTCCTCCCGACCTCTCGAAAGTCTGCGGTCGAGAGCTGACCTTGTTCCCTCGGCCTCTTTGTCGTACGACCACGCTTCCCCAGTCCGCAAGGCATACCTCAAGAGGGCCCTCCAGGCGAGCTTGCTCTTGTTGGATCCTGAACCTGTTGGCCTGCTGACTGATGTGTTCATTTTATCCTCAGACGCATCCTGACCGCAAGACGGACTGTTCGCCCGAGGAGGTTGAGCTGTTCAAGGAGGTTCGTCGTTCGCCCCGATTCGGCTCGTCATCCTTGCCCCGACTCGAAGCTCACCTGGCCCTATGTCTCATGCTGCTTTACAGATGAAGCATGCGTACGAGATACTGTACGACGACGACAAAAGGCAGCAGGTCAGCTCGTTTCCTCTCTCGCTCGGCATCGCTCCGTCAGCGGAGCACAGGATGGAGCTTCGTGTGTTTGTCCAAGCTGAACAGCACGCTCACCCATACCTTTCGATCGATCCACTCCACCAGTACGACTCCAGCCAATCAGCACACCACTTCTCTCCCACTCGTCCCGCCTACCCGTCCAGGCACGGGCCATCGTCGAGGTCTGCCCAAGGTCCGACCTACTTTCGACCGTCGGATCATCGCGAATCGACCTATGGCCCCTCTCCTCGCCACTCGTACCCTCAACCTTCAGAACCCCTGCCGAGGACCCCTACCGGTTCGAGCTCATCCGACGAGGACGATTCGGACGAGGACGCCGCTTCGACCGCGTACACGAGTCTGTCCGAGCCGGAGGACGAAGGCGACATTTATCCCCATCACCGTCGGTCCCGAGCTCACGACTCTCACCCTCAGCGTGGAAATCTGTGGGAAGAGCCTCGTGGTCCAGACGCGGAGATCGACGAGGGTCTGGTCGAGGAGCTGGAGCGCAAGATGGAGGCCGACTGGTCCGCCGAGGACGAGATGACTAGTCGCCGGCGAGCAGAGATGCGAGACGACCTCAGGAAGGGTCGAGCTACGGACACGCATCCGATCTGGACGTCGAGTCCACGTCAGTCAAGACCCGCATCTCCTTCACACGCCCACACTCGAGAGAGGTCGAGGTCGCGTCCGGCAAGTGACACCCGCTCTGAATCGCACCCTACTTCGTTTGTGGACGACGCTCGCTCGAGACGGACGCAGTCTTATCCTCAGCCGGAGGATGTGGAAGAGGAGTACTGGAGGCGAGAGCGCTGGGCTCCGACGGAGAGAAGCAGGACGCGGCCGTCCTCGCCACATCGCGAGCGAGCCTGGAGAGGAGAGCCTGTCAGGTTCGCGCCCGGACCAGAGAGGAGAACGTCGTACGACAGGTCAGTCTTGAAGGAAAGGCATTGTCGGTAAAGTCAGCGTGACTGACAGATGTCGGTCTGCAGTCTTCCTACACAACCGATCCCGCGATCTCGACCGACTTCCTCGCATCGCACACGTGCCCAACCTCCTCCACTGGTCTCATACTCGATCCTCCATTCTGGTCCTTCATCTCCCTATCACGCTCCACCGCTCACTCAGACATCTCGAGGCTCGCCACGTCTCCCCTCGGCCTGGACGGCACACGACTACGAGCGTGGCGGACCACACGCCGTCAGTATCACACGTTCTCTGCTCGTCGGCTTGGCACACACCGCGACTGACTCTGGATGATGTTGTTTCTCATGCAGACCGGTGCTCCACCGTCGTCCTACTTTCCTCCGTCTCCTCGACACCCCTCGCTCCAGCGTTCTTCGACGGCGTCGCCCGCGTTCACCCCTCAGATGGCAACTCCTTCTCCTCTGATGCGGTCGCCGAGGATGACCCAGTCGATGCTGATGCCTGGCATGAGCGGAGGGCTGCCAGGACGCGGGGTGCCGGCTGGAGGTGGTCCGGGAAGGAGGAGATAGTCGCGCGAGGGACGATCTTGCTTTCTCCATCTTGTTTCTTCTGTTGTTGTTTCTTTCCGCGTCTGCAATGCCTCTGCTCCAACGCGAGACGAGAGAGACTTCTGCTCAGGGTCAGGAGGGAAGGCCACATGGATCATCCAAATCCCCCATCTACGCGTCCGACGATCTAGTTTCCTCCGGCAGCAATGATCTTGACCAGCTCTGTTCAGACCAAGCAAGACAAGTGTGAGCAACCCTTTCTCAAGGCGCGACGAAACGTCGACGTCAGCGCTGTGACAAAAAAATGACTCACGGTTCAACTCGACGACCTCTCCGATCTGCTTTCCCTTCACGGCGTTATCCTCGTTCACCGGCACCGACAGGATCCCCTCCTCAACCTTCCATCCCAGCTCCTCCTTGACAAACTTCTCGCACTCTCCAGCGTCGAGATCGAACCACTTGCTCGCGAGCTTGATGCTCAACCTCTGGTGGGTCGACGCGATCGCCCGTGCGACGACGTTGGTTCGGACGAGGGAGGCGAACAAGGGGTGCTCGGCGAGGTGGTTCTCTCTGAGGGTGGTTGCTGCGTCGTCTGAGGAGGAGTTGAGGGCTGCCCAGAAGGCAGAGTACTGGCACGTTCGGAGGAGGGTCTGGAGCGAGGTGAGGAACGGGAGGAGAACAGAGAGCTTGGGGGAGAAGTCGTCGTCCAAGTCGTCGGCGGTAGGAGTTGAGTTCTGTGAGGCAGAAAGTGAAAGCGAAAGGGGCAAAGTATGGTCAGCGACGTGCTTGTTTCTGAGCGGAGAGGGCCGAGGGTGAGTCGAGACGGGGCGGTTGAGTTGAACTGACTGCTCGGTCTCCGATGATGGCCATGGCGAGTCCAAAGTCGGGTCCGGGGGTGGCGAGGATGGCCTTGAGCAACAGCTGGACGACGACATCGGTGTTGAGCAGGAGCGGGTTGAATTGGTACCTAAAAGGCGCGTACACAGACGAACCCGAGGGAGGGAGGGAAACCGAGGTCAGCTTGAGCTCAACATCTGCCATGAGCTCACTCTTGAGCTCCCAGAGCTCGCCATCCGTCCTGAGACTGCTCCCAGTTAGCTGACAGGCTAGGCTCGTCTTGCCAGCGAGCCGCATATGTCCGGTTGATAGCGAGTGGGGGTGTACTTACAGCTTGAGGGTGGCCAGGTTTGACATGGGGTCGTACGTGCCCTTGTTGACCTGCTCGTACAGGTAGTCCTCGAGGATCTGCAGGTTCGCAGGGTTGTATCGGTCTGATCACGTTCGCGTGCGCGGTGGACCAGCAAGGAGGACGAGAGGCGGATGAGAAGGGAGGGGCAAGGTCAGCTCGTCCCAAAAGACGTCCGAGCTCACATCCTCCAGAGCACGCGACAATGGCCTATCTACAGCGACACGAGCTGTGACAGCTACCCGTACGACAGCCGTCATCAAAGAAAGGATCTCTGGACTGACCGACACCTGCGATGAGCTCGCCAATCATCTCTGGCCGGTCCGAGGGGGAGACCCACTCGGACGTCGTCGTCGGGTACAAAGAGGCAGAAGCATCGGCGGAGGACATGGTCGGGAGGTCTCGGGAGGGATGTGAGAAAGGAGAAGAGAGAAGAGCGTTGATGAGGGGACGGGAAGTGTGGTGTCCGAGGTTGCTGGTCGTTGGCAGCTGTACCGACCGGGGAAGGAGAACGCCAGGCGAGCTTCGACTTTCCAGGCGTTGTTCCCGTTTGGGCCCGCAGGCGAGATTCTCAATCGTCTACCCTCGCTCAGCTCCCTATCTTGATCAAAGTTTTGGTTGCTGTCATCGGCTCAGAAGACGAAGCAAGATTAATCCGAGGCCGGAAAACAGCCAGGTTTGATCGACGGTCAGAAGGACAGGTCGGTCTCGCTCCAGCCTGACATGACCGAGATCGCGTTCGCCTCACGTCAAAGCAGCAGAACGCACATCAAGATGCAGCAGAGAGAGAGAGCGATTACAAAAGCACGATTAACAGGAAACATAAGCCCGACATACACTCCGCATCGACACGACCTAGATCCCTCCCACTCCGACCCCACCGAGCGTACTCTCGCTCCCTCCACAGCCCAATCCTTCCGGGACCAGCTTCTCTGCCCGATCGCCATCTCCGTCGTCTTCGTCAAAGTGGTCAACGAGGTCGCCCTCCGCGGACCCTTCGTCCCCATCCGAGCTCCCGCACGACAGTGCAGGAAGCGAGGTCCTGTTCGGTGGGGGCGGCAGTCTCATCATCCCAGGGAACCCAAACGCTCTGGGCTGTCCAGACGCATCCCGTGGCGATGGGGAAGAAGACGTTGACGTGATCGAGTCGGACCCAGGTGGCGAGGGAGAGGCGAACCGGGGTTCTGACCGCTGAGGCGGCGTTCGACGGTCGTGATCCTCCTCGTCCTCCTCGGCTGTCTCGTCGAAGCTAGACCCGATGGGTCCTTTGCGACGTCGGAGCTCGCCCATGAGCCCCTTAAGCTCACTGACGACGTCTCCGAGTCCGACGACGCGCGGACCGCTCTCGACCTTTTCGGCTCGCGAGGACTTTGCGAGCGCGATCCGTTCGGCGCGAGAGAGGCTGGATGCTGGACGAGCGATGACGGCGGGAGCGGTCTCGCCGGCGAACAGCTCCTCGCGACCGATCGGCGGGAGCGCGCTTTGAGTGAGGAGGTGGAGGGTCACGTCGTCCTCGCGGTCGGCATCCTCTCCGCCTTGCGACAGGTCCGATGGTGGCGGGTCCTCATCATCGAGGAGCGAGTCAAACTCAGTCGCCGTCGTCGGTCGGACAGGCGGCGCGCGGTTTGAACCAAGCACGGCGTTCCGGTGGGTACCCATCTCGTCCCTCGCTCTCTCCCAGACTCGGACCAAGCCGCCAAGATCTCCCCTCAACCCTTCCCACCAGTCCTCCCAGCGATCTTCCTCCTCACCCCGTCGACTCCCCTCGCGCAGCCTCGTCGAGAGCTGCTCCAGCTCCGCTTCGAGTCGGCTGACCCACTCTTCCCTACGAGCCTTCCCGCTGGGCGCCCATCCGACATCGCCGCCACCTCCGAGTTTGCTCAGCGCGACCGCCCTAGCGAGCTCGGCCCTTGCGTCCGCGAAAGCAGTCGAGAAAGTATGTACGAGATGAGAGAGATCTTCCCAGTGGTTTGGCGAGCTCTCCTTGCGGAGGGCGAGCAGCGAGACGAGCGTGTGTCGACGGCGGATGTGGAGGGTGAGGAACGACGAGAGCAGATGGCCATGGCTCATCGGGCATGGGTCGTCGTCGCCCTCGTCGACTTCGTCTTCGTCCGCTTCGGAGAGGAGGAAGGGACTAGGAGAGTAGAGAGAGGACGAAGGCCGCGGCCGAGGGAGCGGATGCGAAGTTGTCCGCGAGAGGGGAGAGCTTTTGCTCGCGTACGGGACAGGTACCGTCGAGTCCTCCCAGTCTTCCGACTCCTCAGACTCGACAATGATGGGCCGTGGTTGAGAGGGAAGAGTGGTCCGTCGAGTGCGTGTCTGGGAGGGAGTGGTGTTGTAGTGGCCTATCGGGGACAGGGGAGACCGGATCGGGGAGGGTGGTGGCGGCTTTCGCACGGACGGTGACGACGGATGCGCCGCGTACAGCAGACCTTGGTGGGAGAGCCTCTTGGTGATCCGGATGCCAGGAGATGGACTCGCCAGGGTGAGGTCCAGGGACGGCATCCGCCGGACCGGCGTCAGCAGGTCCTCCTCGTCGGACGGCAGCAACGACGGCAGGAGGGACGAGAAGTTGGGCGCTGAGGAGGGAGGAGAGAACGCTTCGCCTCCTCGCGTATGACCTCTGGATGCGGAATTCGGAGTCCACGTCTGTCGCTTTGTCGACCTCGGTGTCCGAGGAGGCAGCGCGGTAAACTTGCCGGGCGAGTAACGCGGCTCGCCAGACTCACCGGACGAGATTGTGCTCGACGCGCTGGTCTCCCTCGACCGCGGCGGAGAGACGAAGCGATTGGGGTTGGACCGGACCGGAACGGACATACGCTTGGTCGCATGAGGGCTGCTCGCGAATGGTCGGAGGCCGGACGGAGTCACAGGCGAGGGAGGTGGATGAGAGGGAGAGGTTGAGACGAGTCCGTACATGGACGAAAGGATCGAGAGCTCAAAGGGTGACGTGTAGGGAAGGAGGGCTGTTGCAGTAGTGTTGGCGAGAAAGGAGAGGCTGGTGAGGTGGGACAGGAGGGTCTGGCGGAGTGGCAAGAGGGGTAGTGGGGACAGGTCCGAGGGTGATTGTGGGGAATACCTGGCGATCAGAAGATGAACGTCTACGTCAACATTATACGTGGTACATGCTCTCTGGTTGTTGTGCGACTCACGATGCCTTGTCTGCGTCTGCGACTCTTCGCAAGACGGCGTTGACGGTTCTGTCGAGCCCCTCTGCCTCAGCGACGAGCTCTCTGAGGCCGTCGACGAGCTCCTTCTGCGCCCGTGCACCTTCGCCCTGGATCTCCTCCAGTCTGTCCTCGAGGGTGGAGGGGACGATCTTGACGAGCAGAGCGAGACTGAAGGCGACCACGGCGAAGACGATGACCAGAGCGGTCCGCCAGAGGCCGGAGATCGGAAGGAGCAGCGGGAGCAGCGGAAGGCATCCGAACAGCACCAGCTGATGTGGATTCGGAGGTGTGTCGGCTATCACGCCGTCTGACGAGACCTCGGAGGTGAGGTTTGAGTCGGCCGAGGAGGGTCCAGAGTCGAGGGCGGTGGACGAAGGGGTGTCGGTGAGCTCGGGCTCTATCGCTCTGGGTAACGACGAGTCGAGCAGGTTGGACGAGCACAGCAGGTACCGTCCTCGCTCAGTGAGGGAAGTCCGTTTAGGGGCGATGGGCGTGAGTCCAAGGAGGAGGATCTGGTCCAGATTGTGACACGAGGGGGGAGGTCAGTCGGGAGACAGACCGAGCTCAACCCCTGCTTGGGGATGGCTTCCTAAACCGCACTCGTACGCCGGCTGGGGACTCACCAGATCCACAGGGAGGCACTCGACTATCCTGAGACACACATCCTCCCACGCTCGCGTGCTGCTCAGCTCGGATGATGATTGCTGAAACGATCCTGGCGCCTCGACCTCGCGAACGAGCTCCTGTGGGCACTCGGATGCCTCCTCAATCTCGGATTCTGCGGTTCGCACGACATCAGATCGTTAGTCAAGACGGTCGTACGGGATCGTATAAGACACACTGACCTTTGAGGTATTCGTCCAGGGGCGAGCCTTCGTAGAGCACGCTCGACATCGATGGTTGAGGTACGACAGCAGCCGACCGAGGTCCAGCCTTCCGACCCCCGGGCCTCGGCGCGTCAGACCTGAGGCGTGCTTTCTTTTCCAGGCGATCGAGATCTCGACCAAGCAGGCGCGTGGAAGGCAGCGGTAGCTGTGTAGTAAAATATCGAGAGAGAGAGGAAATCAAGGAGGTATGTAACTATATGGGATGTTCGACAAGTCGGCTAAACTGGACGAATCAAGCGTGACCTGGGCCGGCTGGCTTCTGCTTGATCCCACAGACACACCGGAAGATCAGCCGATGGAGAACCCTCTAAAAGCTGATCAGTGCTCACCTTTTCGTCGTCCGGCTGGCTCGGATGCTCGTCGTGGCAAAGCCTGTCGACCGGCGTGTTCCAGGGATCGGTTCGTGTCGCGTTGGCGTCGTCCCGCGGTCGCGTCGACGACTGCTTGGTGACCAGCGCAAAGATAAGCCCGACGTAGATAGACCTGCATTCCAGCAGACATCACCGTCAGCCACGCGAGAGAGTACACGGAAGTTCGGAATGGGTGACTGACATGAGGATGAAGCTGACCCAGCAGAACGCGATCAACGCCTTCCATCTTCCTCGGCATCCATCGGGGAACACTCCAGAGTTCGGGCAGTTGTTGGGGCCCTTCCATCGGCGAGCACAGTACGAAACTCCCAGAGCTGTCGGCGGAACGGAGCCCATCACATCGTCAGCCGACTCGCCTCCACCGTCTCCTCGACACGAGACTCACCGAACACCCAAGCGATCAACAGCCCGACGACGCCGACGACGTGCTTCGCTCGGAAGAACGCTGTGTGTCCGATAGTGACGACTTGGACCAACGCGGAACAGAAGAGAAAGAAACGGCAACACGTCAGCTTGTGTCCCCTCTGACCACCGGGACAATCCTGGCCCTGGACTCACCTCCAAGGAACCAAGCGCTCGCGAGAACGCCATAGACGAGCATGGCCGGGTCAATTTTGGCGTAGTCGGAGCGGAAGGCGATCATTCGTCGGATGTTGATCGCAGCTAGGACCCAGGAGCTGTTCGGCGACCGGTCGAAGAAGAGTCTGATCAGCGGCGTCAGGGAGGAGAGGGATGAGAAGACGAGTGTCTGGCTCACGCGAAAGACATGACGAGGCATAGAGCCGAGATGAGGAAAGCGGCGAGGTGGAGGGATTCGCTGGTTGGGCCGACAGACGGAAGAACGGATGGGCGTCAGCGTCGGAACGAGTGCTCACGGGCCAGGCCAGGGACGTACGACATGATGGGCAAAGTCACTCGAGCCTGTGGACTGTGAGGGTGTGGTGGTGGTTCAGAGTCGGGTGGAAGGTGAAAACCAAAGTGGAAGCGAAAGTTGGCGTTGACGTCAACCTGTCCGTCCCGTCGGCGGACCTTCTTGCCGTGCCACCTCAGCTCCGGGCGGGTCTTGATCAACCACAGTTTCTATAAAAACGGCATTGCGGCACATGCAAGATAAGTCTAGAGGAGCAGAGGAGCAGAAAAAGTGTGAGCTAGCAAGATGCAAGTGTCCGAGGGGCAGATGGGGTGTGAGAAAGAGACAATGTGGAGGGGAAAGGGAGAAGATGCTAAGAGTGAGGCATGGAGAGACGTGTCTAGCGCGCAGGAGTGCCTTGCGTGTTGACCGAGAGAGACGGGCGACCGCTGGAGAGCAAACGAGATGAGCTGTCAGAACGTCGGCAGAGATAGGGCGAGAGGGAGAGGGAGCTGACTCACGCGCCGGGAGGGAAGGGGTTCAAAAAGCCGCTTGCGCTGTACGGTCCACCCGAACCAGCATTACCGAACTCGAGAGATCCGATAGGGAAGGCTGCAACGCCAGAAGACGATACCGAGGGTCAGCTGGGACGAGATGAGATGCAAAGTGAAGCATGGCGCACGGTTTCCACCCTCCATAAACACCGGCTGAACGGGCAGAGAATACGAGACCTCGAGCGCCTCGAGCATTGACTTCAGGGCCTTCATGAACGCGGTTCGGCGTCCCCACTACAAGATCAGGCGCAAGAGTTGGTCAGTACGTCTGTGACCAGCCACGGTGGCCGATTCCGAAGAGACTGACCCTTCCTCCCCAGTCGGACCAGTTGTTCTTGTGCTCGATCGCGATGTTGACGTTGATGGCGTTCTGGCGGGTGATGCTGTCGATGTCGAGCTGCATGCCGCCACCCCACTCGCGCGAGTTGTCGACGAGGTACGCCTTGACGCGCGTCTTGAGGTCCTCGATCACGTCCAGAGGGGTGTCGTACGAGATCTGAAGACTCGTCACCTCCCACATGGCGCGCGAGCGAGCTGTCAGGCACAGGAAGAAAAGTCGTGAGTCGCTTGCACTGCCAGAGAGTCGGATCGGCCGCTGACTGACTGATGTTGTGAATGAGCTTGGACGAGGCGAGAAGGGCGTTGGGGGCAATGATCTCCTGCCCATCGACCCGGCGGAAGACGGTCGAGACGAGGCCAAACTCTTTGACGAAGAGCCAGTCCTCGTCGATGAGGACCATGTCACCGATGTCGTACGCATCTGTCGGATCGCAGAGAACGGAGGGTCAGCAGAGGCGGCCAAAGAGGTCGTAGATTGGTAGGGTGCCGCTCACGAGTGGCAAAGATGAAGATCAGACTCTCGAAGAGCGTCCTGTAGAAGCGAGCAGAGAGGTCAGACTGGTCTGACTACACGGGAAGCGAGGATCAATGAGTGACGTACTTGGCGCTGCTGGCGAAGATGAAGGAGAACCCGAGGACAATCGTGGACATGGGAACGAGCGACGAGATGGTCGAGGTTCGATTGAAGATGAGCATGACCGCAAAGATGAGGATCACCAGCGCGACTAGAAGAGCGAAGGAGGGAGATACGGTCAGTTAACACGAAAGCGGTCCACTCGCTGATGCCAAAGAGCTGGTACTGACCACCGAGAAGCACGCCGTCGAGCTTGCTGATGGCCGAGGACATGTCGGCCAGCGAAGCGGTGAGCGACTTGCGCTCCCGGTAGATTCGCTGCACCGCAGACCGCATCTCGCGCTTCGAAATGTCGCCGTTGTCGTCAGAGTCAAAGTCTGCGGCGCCCATAAGTCAAAGTTGGGTCAGTCCAGGTTGAACGGGAGGAGAATAGAGGAAAGGTGCGCACGTCTGAAAGCGCTCTTGGCGTCCTCCATGTTGCGGAAGTACTGCGGTATCGCGGAAAGGGAACTGTGAGTATGTCGGCAAGGTGGACGAGGGGGCTGATGGAACGTACGGGGTAGAAGTCCTCGACGAGCAAGACGATCTCGCCGTCGCCGTTCGGAGCGCGGCCCTTCTCGAGGTTGCGGAACAGCTTGCGCGCGAGCTGACGAGCAGAGGCGAGAGATCCTATAGGACGGAAAAGCAGTTGGCAAAGAAGATCAGCGTCCGCGTGCAGCCCGAAGAGAGAAACAAGACCACTGACCGATCTCAGGTCCCTTTCCGAACATGCCCTCCATCGCAAACTCCTTGATGTTCTTGCCCAGCCCAGCGACGAGCTTCTCTGCGACGTTCTGGTCCTTCTCCTTTTTGTCCTTTTTCTCCTGCTTGCGATCCCGCCGCCTCTCCATCACGCCCTTCTTTCTCTGACCCTCGGCAGTCATGACCGCCCCGTCCTCGTTCGCGAGCGGAGAGTGCTGGTCAGGGTTGGACGACTTTGATCCGGTCGCATAGTCGATGGCCTGATCCGGTCCCGGAGAGTTGGGTCGGGATTGGCCGGGCGTCGGGTTGGCATACGGCCGGCGAGAGCTGGACGAGTGGCCGGCGCGCTTGTGGAACGGACGGGCGTAGACGGTTGGGACAGCGTTGGACAGCTTGTCGAGCGCTCGGAGGGCAGACTCGTTCTCCTCCAGACGGTCCTTGAGACTCGTACGGTGAAAGTTGACGGCGACGAGTTGGAGGAGGAACTTTTCGACGAGGAGGATGAGAGCGGCGGTGAAGAGGGCCTGCATGACCCGGTTGATGTAGATCCAGTAGCGGCCGGGAGGCTTGACAGCAGCACGGACGACGCTGAGAACAACCCAGGCAAAGACGACCTGAAGAAACAGCTTGATGTAGCCGAGGATGGCCATGAGAAGCTAAGCGGCCGATTTAAAACAGGGGCGGTCAGAACAAGGCTGGGACGGTGCGGAGGACGTGCGGACGTACCTCGACGTAGGACTTGACCTTCTCTGGGACTCGACCCATCGAGTACAGGATGATTTTGACTGTGAAAGAAAGGATGGCGAGTCAGAAGCCTGCCGAGGGTCTTGTCTTGCCTCTAAACGGCAAGGGGGCGACTCACCGAACAGATGAGGCAAAAAGTCGACGATCACACTCGTCACGCATCCAACTGCCCATCCGATCGTCAGGAAGAGGGACCAGCATTGTACTTCGATCTTCGCCGGGGTGCCTTTGTACTCGATTGTGACGACGATGAACGGCACGATCGCGACAGCGCACCCGAAGAAGGCAATCAGGATGGTCCTGAACCACCGGGACAGCGACATGAGCCAGAGATACAGCTGCGAGGAAATGTCGCCACGAACGATGATCAGCATCTGCGCCGTACTGTTCCGTACGGAGATGGATAGACGTACCCTCCTGCCTCTCCTCGCCCGGTGCTTGCCCATCTCGGTCGTCATGCCCTCGTCCGTCTTGTCCTTGTCTGCCTGTTCGTCCTCGTCCCAGTTGAACTCATCCTCCGAGTCCGTTGCAGTCATATCCGCTCCGTCGGTGACCTCTCCCACAGGCTGGGTGTAGTCTGGCCGAGGAGGGTACCATCCGTCGTTCTGGGTCTGCTTCTGAGGAGGGTAGGTGCCCATCTCGTACGACCCATCAGCAGGATCGACGTGCGTCCCTTCTGGCGAGTATTCGTGCAAGGAAGAGTACGACGCCTTGTGTCCTCCTTGATTCTTGTCGGTGAAGGAGGGAATCCGACCGTGAGCTGAGGAGCCGGTCGCCTGATCTGGCCGGGTGGGCTGACCTTGACCAGAGTTGAACATGGTCCGATCAGAGTCCATCGTCCGTTGGGCGCGGGACCGGTCGAAAGGGAGGTCGTTGGACAAGGGCGTGGGGGTCGAAGGAGCTGAGATGCTCAGGCGAGAGTGAGGGAGGGCGAAGACCGCGGCCGAGGTTCAACGGTCTAGGCAGCGAGGGGAACCAGGGGTTCAAAGGGGAAGGGGGTGGCACAAGTAGAGGCGGTGGAGGCTGTCTGCGGTACAAAAGATCATCAGGGACGGGGTCAGCTCTGCAAAGTCGACTTGGACCATGTCGTGGATGACGCTGGCGAGCTGTCTGGGCTCCAGAGGGGGAGGTGAGCTCGCCGGCGATTTGACGAGCTCGACCCTCCCTCCCTCCGACAAGACGCCCTAGGCCAGCCCAGCCTGTACGAGTAGTTCACAGTCACCTCACCAACTCCGCTGATACTCTATCGAGCAGTGCTCCACTGGGGCAGCCCGCCAGAGCAGGGGACCGACAGGAGACAACGAGGCGGAGGGCCCGCCGGCAGCCAAGCTCAGACCTCGTCCTCCCGGCGTAAAACACCGTTCGCGCCTGCAAGAGTCGAGCGCGCCTTCGCACCTCAAGCCGCTGCAGAGGCGATAGTAAGACTGACCTGGTATGAGAGTCGCAGGTGGTGGGCTACGAAGAGGGTCGGCGTTGGGGAAGGCCTCGAAGGGCGGTGAGCTGGCCGCTGTTCTCTTCGGGGTCTCCGAGACGAGAGAGAAATCAAAGGCTCGCACCCAAAGGATGACGATCAGGGTGGTCAGACCGACCACCAAGAGATCAGACGAGATCAAGATACCCAGTGAAACGCCTCAATGTCGCTTCAATATGATCGCACGCCACGACAACTTATCGAGATGGTCGAGGGCGTAAAAGTCATAAGTGGGATCCGAGTCGGGTGTCCCCTCGCGGGGACTGAGCCTGTCTGCTGCCAGCACCTAGATATCTACTCGGATCTTGGAAAGCACAGGTATCACCTAAACAGGAAAGGAGGTTAGGTCAGATCTAGGCGAGTGCAACGTCCTATCCCACTTCGACGCACCTTGTCCCAGTCCTCCATGGCCGACTTGTACATCATGATCTGCGCGTCTGCAAACTCGCCGAGGAGTTCCTTCATCTCCTCCTTCTTGGTGAGCTCAAAGTTTGCGTGCTCCTTGAGCGTCTCGTCCGAGAACGCAGTCGAGGTCTCGACCGCCTGCGTGACTGCGTCTTGCAGCTGCGAGATGGTCCGAAACGATCGAGAAAGCAGTCAGCGAGACGCCCGTACACTCAGGTGGCAACAAGATAACGAAAGAAGAGATAGGGACTGACCTCCTTGATGCGTCCGTCGAGCCGCTTCATGCGCTCTCTTCTGCTTCCGATGTCGTCTCGGCCCCTTAGCTTCTCGACCCGGTCCCTGAAGTAGGTTCCCAGTCCAACCTCCCCACCAGGTACACCTCCAGACTCTACCAGCGCAGCCAGGCGGTCCCGCTCGAGGACGACCGATGTCAAGTACTCGGACAGGATCTCCGAGTCGAGCTGCTTCTGGTCCCGGAGGGCGAGAAGCGACCGGTGCGTTTGAGAGTAGAGCAGCAGAGAGTGTAGGTGCGAGATGAGGGGAGGGAGTGGTGTGGTAGACTGTGGTGGATGAGAAGAGATCGGTCAGCAACGGGGATCGCGCCATCACATTCAAAGGGAAACGCGACTGACGATGTGCTGGAGGACAGAGGAGAACTCGATCATTCGGTCCGCGAACCGGTTCAACGGGTCTGTGATGCCGGACTCGAGGTAACCGAGGGCTTTGACGCTTTGCGCGAAATCGTTGTAGTCCTCGGACAGATCTGCACAAAAAGACGGCGGGGCAAGGGATCAGCCTTAGCGTTCGTCGTCCGTCCAGCGGCCCTGCTTACACCATCTGGACAAGCAGATCACAGCGAGCTGCCTGACGTACCTCCTACGCGACCCTTGACCTTTCCTGCTCCCCTCTCCATCCCTGCGAGTCCGTACTCGAACCGTTCCATCTCCTCGCGCATCTCCTCAAACCGCTCGTCCGGCTTGCGGATCTTGCCCGACGTCAGGTTGACGATCCCGTCCGACAGCGACTCAATCAGCGTAGGCGGAGGGTCCGGACCTGGAGGGTGGGCGAGATGGCGGTGCATCTTGATCGTCTGTGAGGGACCGGGGACGGGAGATGCGAGGGTCAGCGACGAAGCGAAAGGGCCGGGAAGATCAAAACAAAAGACCGACCCAGTCTGCTGCCTCGAGGAAGGACGACGTAAGTGTTGCTCGGCGGAGGGTCGGGTGGCGAGTGATGCGGGTGAGGAAGCGTTGGAGACTGGCAAAGGGACATGGGACAGACACGGTCAGCTTGAGCTCGTCCATCGGTCTCTTGGCGGCTTGATCGAAGGGAGGCGACTCACTCCTCGACCCGCTTCTCCAAGAACTCGGCTCCGAACCTGTCCCTTCCCGGAAGATACTCTGCATAAGGTCGAGGGAGCTCTGGTCAGCTCGGTTGCGGCGGTGACGCCCCGCTGCGAGCTCGGTTGGTGGGACGGACCTAGCCTGTGCTTGTCTGGCAGTGGGGGGACGATGCATGCTGGGAAGTCCTTGACGAGGTTGTTGTGGAGGAACACAAAGTCCTGGAACCGACGTCGGACCTTGATCTGCTGTTTTGAGAACGTCGGCAGGTTGGTCTGGTAGGGCGGGAGGGGTCCGAGGTCAGCTCGATCCGTCCAGCTCACACGCTGATGGGCCGTCGACTCCTGCCCGACGCTGGCCAGACGAGGAGGCGCAAGCCAGACGAGCAGACAGTGACGAGAGCTGATAGCGTCGAGAACGACCACCCGTCCTGCAGGTTGCTCCGATGCATGCTCTCGATGGACCATCTCCCCTACCCGAGCTCGCTACCCCTGCCGAAGCCTGGTGGGACTGACCTTTGTCTCGACCCCAAAGCTAACGTAGCTCTCCTTGCCGTTCTCGAGCTCCTTCTTGTAGTCGACGATCTTGACGTCCAGCCAGCCATCCCACCGGTCGCCCTCGCCCTCGGCCGGACCCGCCTGGCGCTCCTCGCCGAACAGGGCAGACGGGTTCGGGTGCTCCTCGGGCGTAGGCGATGTGGCCGCTGGAGAGGTCGGGCGCGAGTTTGAGTGAGTTGCAGTGTTCCACTCGACAGATTCAAAGTCGTCGAGAGGGGAGGTTGCAGGAGGGGGCATGTCGGGTCGGTCGTGGACGTTGGTGAAGCGGATCAACGCGGGCGGACACAAGCGAACCGACCTCGTTTCGCCGAGCCATCCTTGCCATATCAGCAGCGAAAGATGGGTTACATGATGTCTCCAACTCAAGTATAATCCAATTATAGACCCAGCTTTCATACCCAGGCGCTCCTGCTTCTCGCTATCTCGCAACCTCTTTCTGGCTACTCGCACTGGTAGACTGCGCAGGTCGTGATCATCATCTATCCGTCCCACCAAGACCTCATTGGCTCTTGAGGAAGCCGTCGAAGAGCGCCCTCCTGCTCGACTCGTCCACCGCCTTCTTGCCCGAGTACATCTTGACCAGCCAGCTCGTGGCCAGCACCTCCATCTCCTCCACCTCCTTCTGCTGCGGAGGCTCCACACCCGACGCAGATGGGATCGGGAGACCCGTAAACGGAAGAGCGAGTATCGCGCGAGTCGTCTGGTCCAGATCCACAAGTCAGAATCAGCCATGGCCAATGCAAGGGCGTTCAGAGCGATGGACGAGCGACTCACCAGCTTGACCGCCCACCAAGCCCGTACGGCAAGTCCCTTGCCCTGGTCCTTGGAGCCGTCAGGAACACGTTCGGTGAGAGACAGACAGAGCAGGTAGCTTTTCAGGGCCAATGGGAGGTCGCCCATCGTGTAGGCCGTTTCAGCGTGGCGAAGGTAGTGAACAGGGTTTTGCGGGGCGAGGACGAGTGTGTGCGAGAGCGAGGCGAGAGCCGGGGTGTACCTAAAAGTCGGGAGCAAAATCCGAGACCAACTTCAGCAGAGGTCCGTGCAATGAGGGCGCACGGTAGAAGATCGCCAAAGACACGAGGCTCCGAAAGGGATGGATTGGAACGTGGCAGGAGGCCTGTACTCACAGTTCTAGCGAGGCGTACAGTTCCGAGAGGAGTGCCCACGCGTCGATGTCTGTGTAGAAGGTGTCGAGGTATTTGAGCAGGAGCGGGATCCGTTGTTCGGTCGTGAGCGAAGGCAGCGAGAGCAGTCGGCGATGGGCGAGCTGGGCGGGGTACAAGGGCAAGCACAAATGTCAGCTCTTGCTCTTGCTTTGTGCGAAAGTACGTTTGCGCTGGATGTGTAGACTGCTTACGATGTTTGTCTCGTCTACGGCGAGCATCCTCTCGTAGTGCTTGCGGCTCTCGCTCTCTAGTCCGCGTGCCTCGAGCAGCATGCCCTCGAGCACAACCGTCCGCGGTGAGCCTGGGAACCGCTTGTACAACTCCTCGATAGCATCCTAAGGACGAGAAAGCAGAGATGCACTGTCAGCTGAGCGCTTGAGAGTCTGCGACTGTCTGCCCATCCGGGACTAGGCGAGATGGGAGCAGGCCGGACGAGGACGAACGTGAGCTTCCTGAACCCGGCCGAGATCCAGCGCGGCCACCGCCAGCTGCTCAATCACGTTGAACTCTGTAGGGCTCAACAGAAGAATGGGACAGGAAGCAGAGTCAGCGCTTGAGTCTGTCTCGCGCTGCTCAGCTCAGGCCGGCCGGCGGACTGACGGTCATCTCCCTTGAAGGTGGCCTTGCCCTTGCCCTTGAGCGTCGACTGGGCAGTCTCGAACGTGGCGAGCGGGTTCCTCGTCTGGAGCACCCTCTGGTTCGAGAGATACTGGAGGCTGTCTGAGATGGGCGGAAACATGTGGGCGAGGTTGGCAGGTGTCGTTGTCGTTGGAGGCCATCATCCAGGCGGCCTCTCGCCCCTGGGTCATCCTCCAACGTGCTCCTTCCTCGTCCTCCCACTTTTCCCAACCCTACCCCGCTTCAAGCTCTCCTCTTTCGCCCATCATGGGTAAGTACCTCTCATCCTCTTCCATCGATCCCACGTTGCTCGGACGCCCAGCTTGAGGCAGGAGGTTCAGGTGGGCGGAGGGCTCCGAGGGGTCGACGAGATGAGCTGGGTCCCTCCCTTCGCCCCGTGATCCCGTACGCTAGGCACGACCCAGACCTCGGTCTGGCCCAGCCTGGTGTACGCTACGCCTCGCGTGCGATGGTCCGCTCTTTTCCGTAGCAGCGGCTATGAACGTGAGCTGACCTGGTCCTTCCTTGCGCTCTCCCCCTCTCGCTCGTCCCTCGTCTGGTGGCCACCGTGTGCTTCGCCTCCCTCAGCCATGGTCTTCCAAGAAGCTGCTATCTCCCAGCTGTGCCCCGCCTACGCTCCGTTCTTCGTGAGTGACCAGCGCTGGCGATCATGTGTGCAGGGCAGAGCTGATTGTCTCGTCTGGCTCGTCCTTTCCTCGATCTGCAGGGAGTGATGGGTTGCACCGCCGCCATCGTCTTCACCTGTGAGTACACACGTGTCTGTTGCATCGCGCTCTTCGTATGTGCATCATGCTGACAACGCTTTGCTTGTGTCCCCAGGCATCGGTGCCTCGTACGTGGTCGCAGACGTCCGTGCCTGCGAGCGTCGACGACAACTGACCTCGCCTCCTCCTCCCTCCGTGTTGCCTCTGTCCTTCGTGCCCCCTCTAGGTACGGAACTGCCAAGTCGGGTGTGAGTCCGTTCTCTTCTGCCTATGTCGCTCCTGTTGCGGGAGATGTGCGGCCAGTCACTGACGTTTGTAATGTCTGTACCCACGCTCGATCCTCGACTTCGCCCCTTCCCTTCCATCTCGCCCTCGCCCTGTCGCTCTTCTCCGTTCATTCCTCCAGGTCGGAATCACCGCCATGGCCATCCTCCGACCTGATCTGATGATGCGTAGTGTCATTCCCGTCATTATGGCCGGTATCATGTGAGTACACAAACTCCAACCGCGGCTTGCGAGCTGGTTCCAGGGCGAGTCGTCAGGTCCTGACCGCTGACCTTCCTGCTATGCTTCCCCTGCCGCTTCTTCTCTGCCTTCGCTGCCTTGCTCAGTGCCATTTACGGTCTCGTCGTCTCGGTCCTGATCTCGTCGTCGAGTACGTCATCATCTTTTGGACCTTTAGCTTGTCGGACCCGTCTGACTGGTTCCCGTCCTGCTCTCATGATCCACAGTCCAGTCGCCGATGTCGCTCTACCTCGGATTCATCCAGCTCGGAGCCGGACTCTCTGTCGGACTCGCCGGACTCGCTGCCGGGTTCGCGATCGGAATCGTTGGAGACGCCGGAGTCCGAGGAACCGCCCAGCAGCCCAGGCTGTTCGTCGGTATGATCCTTATCCTCATTGTGAGTACATGCTCTCTCGTGCCGAGACGCATGACTCCTTGCCTCTTCCGTCTGATCGCTACCTTGACGCGACGCTACCACGACGCATCGCTGAATCCCTTGCTCCACGTTCGCCCTCTGCGCGTGTCTTTCCAGTTCGCCGAGGTCCTGGGTCTCTACGGTCTCATCGTCGCCCTGATCCTCAACACCCGAGGATCCGAGGCTCCCGACGTACGTTCACGCCTACTTTCTTTGTGTATGAGCCCCCAAGACGTGATCTGACCTTCTGTGGCGTTTCGATGATGCTTCATCACAGTGCATGTAAGCACGCTTCCGAGCGTGTCTACACTATGTGGGAGGACGAAGTAATACAGGAGCGGAGCAGACGAGGAGGAGTCTTGTGGTGAGCGGAAGTAGAAGAGCGGTCGTTGGCGGAGAGGACCTTTGCAAGGAGAGGAGCGTTTGTCGAGTAGTCTAGTGTCGTCCCTTTTTGAGTATGGCTCTCCTACCCTCTCGTGTCGTCGCATGGAAAGCCTTAGCGGCCGTAGACGGTTTGGACTTCCTGAGCAAGAGATGAGGATGGTCTCGCCGAAGGGAGCGGTGACGCCCTTGCGGTGAGCTCGCAGTCCGTCTCTGCCGACCCCCCTGTGGATGATCCGCACACGACCGTCACTTTGGCTCTCGTAGCTTGACGTCCTCCTCTGCTGGCTGCCAACAGTCATCTCTGTCGCGACCTGATCGCGAGCGTCCGCCTACCCTCGCGTGCTCATGACCGAGCGTCCGACGCCTGCTGGTTTGACGGAGGTGAGCTCGCTTCCTCCGGCGACCTCGTCCTCCTCCGACGCGTCCATCACACCCACCCCTCCCGTCGCCCCTGAACCCTCGACCCATGCTGCTGCTCCACCGGCCCCTCCTCCTGAAGCTGGTGTGACCCCGGCTCCTATGCGCAAGCAGACCGAGATGGACGGCGCGGGCTGGGTGGTTGTCTCTCCGCCCGGGAGCTCGTCCAGTCCGCCGGCCGTGTCGGCTCCGACTTCACCCTCGAAGCGGTCAAGAACCGACAAAGTCGTCAACAAGATTGCCAGCGTGCTCTCGGGAGGACCGTCGGTGAAGCGCTCGGCTGAACCACCCGCCCGAAAGCAGGACCGACCTTCGCTGCCTGGACCGTCCGAGGGCGAGGCCGCCACGTCCAAGCTCGCCCTGTCGCCGGTCGTCATTCCGCAAGATCAAGCGCTCCCACCAGAGCTCCGTCAGGTTGAGACGCCCATCCGGTCCAACTCTGTGCAGGAGACGGACCCTGACCAGCCGCCAAAGGACTTCGCGGTCGCCCCTCCGCTCAAGGACGACACCCTCGTGCTCTCGCTCGACCACCCTCAGTCAGCACCGGCAAGTAGTCAGCCGGCTCGGAGCGACACTTCAGTGACCATCACACCCGAGTCTCATGCTAAAGGCCGGGCGTCAGGCACGGGCGTTCCGGCGGCAGGCGGGGGGATGAGGACCGCCCTCGGCGATGTGATTGTCCCCCAAGCGATGCAGGACGGCATGACGATGCTCAAGGTGTCGGCCAAGAAGATCCAGCAAAAGGTCTTCAAGCTCGACCCGGACAAGGGCACGATCGAGTGGGGCAGTCGGAAGGGAGCGTTCGGTCAGTCGCTCTCCTCCAGTCGATTCGCCCGACGATGCTCTTGATTTCTGACCCCTTTGGTCACCATCCTCTGGCCGTCTGGCGTCTAGTCAACATTGAGTCGATCCGAGAACTTCGGCTCACGACCTCTGCGCGATCGTTCATCGACCAGCTCTCGCTGTCCTCTCCTCTGTCCCCATCGTACGCATCCCGGTGGATCACCATCATCTACACCGCACCGGACACATCCTCCAACAACGCAAGCGGATCGATCGCGCTCGCTGGAGATCTTAAGTGGAAGACGCTCCACATGGTCGCTCCTTCTCCGCGAGCGTTCGACGAGTGGTCTCGCACGCTGCAGGCGCTGTGGGAGGCGAGGCGGGAGCTCATGGGTGGCATCGGAGCGCTCGACACGTCCGGCGGGGATGGAGGCCTCGAAGAGAGGAAGAAGAATGTGTGGATGAGAAAGCAGTGGAGGGAGGCGGAGGTCAAGGGAGAGGTCAAAAAGGGCGCCAAGGGTCCGTCTGCGGACCCGCCTCGCGAGGGCGAGAAGGAAGGCTGGCTCGACTTTGAGGGCGTCGTCAGGGTCTGCCGAAGGCTCAACATCGCAAGCAGTCGGCAGGATCTGCTCGACAGGTTCAAGGTCAGTCCCGTCTGCCTCCTCTGGTGCTTCTGGGACCACGGGCTGGTTCGCTAACGACACCGTCACGTAACTCGCAGGACGCCGACACCGCCCACGCTGGCCATCTCGACTTTGTCGCCTTCCAGCGATTCGTCCAAAAGCTCAAGCGACGGGTCGAGATTGAACATCTGTTTGAGCAGATGACGTTCATCGCAGTGGACGGCAGACGAGGGCTCGACCTCGACCAGTTCACCGACTTTGTTCGCCAGGTGCAACGGGTGAGTCTCGACATCGGCCTAACTGCACACCAGATCCCTCTAGCTTCAGCTCATCAAGATCCTCTTGGTGCTTCAGTCCCCGCTGTCTGATGCCGACATCGCCAAGCTGCACACGCGTTACGCCACTTGCTCTTCCGGTCCGACCTCGTCGACCGATCCTTCACTCGTGCCGGATGATCGTTTGCTCCTCCTGGACGGGTTCATCTCCTTCCTGACGTCGTCGGACAACAGCGCGTTTGCTGAGCCGGCGTCCAAGGTCACGCACGACATGACTCGGCCTTTGCCCGAGTACTTTGTCTCGAGCTCGCACAACACGTACCTCATCGGACATCAGCTCGTCGGAGACAGCACAGTCGAGGGTTACATCCGGGCTCTGCTGCAGGGCTGCCGAAGTGTGGAACGTCAGTATCATCTCGCTTGACTCCACGCATGCTATGTCCCCCTGACTGACCCTTCCCGATGCGTTTCTTGCGCAGTCGACTGCTGGGACGGCGACGACGGCGAGCCCGTCATCTACCACGGCCGCACGTTCACCGGCAAGGTGACGGTCCGCGACGTTGTCCATGCGATCGGAAAGTACGCGTTCGTCGCGTCGCCGTACCCGGTCATCATCTCGGCCGAGATCCACTGCGACGTCAAGCAGCAGGAGGCACTGGTCCGCTCAATGAAGGAGATCCTGGGCCAGCGTTTCCTGGACCGACCCCTCGAGGGCAGGACAGAGACGGATGGTCTGCCGAGTCCGGATGAGCTCAAGTACAAGATTCTGCTCAAGGTACGCGATCAGTTCCTTCGGACGCTCGGTCACCGACGGAACGCTGACCTACCCGGAATCCCCTTTTGCACCGCAGGCCAAGGTGACTTTGCCGACGGAACGAGGAGCAGCTGTCGCAGATCTGCCTCCAACAGAGCAGGTCTTTTCCACCACAGACACAGACTCTGCAAGTGGGACCCGCGACGACAAGTCCTGTACGTCTTCTCGGCTGGCTGGCGCAACACCCAGACCTCGCTGACAGACATCCGTCGACATTGCCTTTCCAGCCCGACGTTCGTCAAACTCGTCCAATGGTCTTGTGTCGCGCGTTCGTCGGCGGCTGTCTCTGCAGTCCTCGTCTTCGTCCGAGTCGTCGCACGACTCGTTCACCCTCGTCCACGCGGCCACCTTCTCGTCCCTCCCTCCGGATCGATCTTCGTCTGGCTCGTCGGCGAAGACGAAGCCGTGCTCGCCTGCGCTGGCGGACTCGCTCGTGTACACGCTCGGCGTCAAGTACCGCGGGTTCAACAAGAAGGAGACGTACCTGCCGTCACACATGGTGTCGCTGTCCGAGAAGACGTGCAACAAGGTGCTCAAGCAGAGCTTTGCGGACGTCGTCAAGCACAACCGGACCCACATGATGCGGCTCTACCCGAGCGTGACACGCCTGACGAGCAGCAACTACGATCCGATCCGATACTGGGCGGCTGGAGCGCAGCTGGTGGCCATCAACTGGCAGAGCGCAGACCTCGGCTACCTGTTCAACGGAGCCATGTTTGCCAGGAACGGTCGAGCCGGATACGTCCTCAAACCTGCCCCGCTCAGGATCAAGGCCAAGGAGGAGAGCTTTGGGCGTGTCAAGCATCAGCTCAAGATAAAGGTCAGCCTGCGTGCACTGACCCTTGCCGCCCTCTACCTAGCTGACTCGGTTCTCTCGCTCTTTGGCCTCTGCGACGCAGGTCATCTCGGCCCAACAACTGCCTACTCCCGGCGACTTCCTCAAGCGCGACAGCATGATTGATCCGTTCGTCGAGGTTACCGTCTTCATCCCGTCGCTCATCCCGCCTCCGCCTCCGCCATCTTCCTCGACGGGCCTCCAACCACCACCCGACTTCCCTCCGCCACCGCCATCGAACGTGTCCAAGCCATCGATCAAGCTTCGCACGCGTACCGTCGAGGACAACGGCTTCAACCCTGCCTGGAACGAGACGCTCTCGTTTGACTTTGACGGCGCCGAGGGGATGGAGGACCTCGTGTTCGTTCGGTTTGACGTCCGGTACGAGGGAGAGGTCGTAGAGATGCTCGACAAGAGTGTTGGAAGCTACTGCGTCCCATTGGGCGCCTTGAACATGGGTGAGTCGAACCAGAATCAGAAACGGAGAGGGGAGCGCGAGACAGACCCGGAACTGATGCTCTCCTGTCGATTCATTGGCTGCACAGGCTACCGCCATCTTCCCTTGCAGGATCAGCACCTGAACCAGTTCCTCTTTTCTTCTGTTTTCGTCCATCTCGATCTCGTCACGACGCTCGTCTCTCCTGCTGCGACAGCCCCACGATCTCCTCGTCTGAACGCATCCCCTCGCGTCGCGTCGCCTGCTCCCCTCATCTGATTGCCTTCTCTCTTCTGACCTATACCGCCTCGACGACTTGATACCTTTTCTTTTGACGGACCATCCTTTACGATTTCATGCCGCGATTACTCTGTCTCGGCGTCTTGAGCCCGGATGCCTTTCAAGGGGATGGTCAAGCGTCGTGCTCGACCGAGGGTGCCAGATGACGACGACCCAAGCGATCTCGAGCCGCTCGATGTCCCGGCTGGGAGGCCACCTGGTCCGTCTCCCTCCCACCATCCATGTCCTTCACTCGAACGCTCCTCCGAACCAACGTCCCCAGATCCCTCAGGTGAGCTTCAGCTGTGCATATGCCTTGTCGCGTCGGTGATACTGATGGCTCGCTTCCCCGCGTCGGCTTCCTCCGTCCCTTGTCCATCTCCCTCGTCTGAGCAGACTATTGTCCACGACCCCGATCCTCGCCATGCCTTCCTCCAACGAGAACGCCCTCAACGCATCTGGGCTCACGCCTGCCCAGTCCAAGGCTCTCCCTCGACGAGAGCCTACGCAGGACGAGTCCAAGGTGCTCAAGTCGATCAAGGAGGTCAGCTCGAGCCAGCCCTCCACTCTGTCCTCTCGTGCCGTCGCTGACACCATCTCTCTCTGTGTGGTGTCTCTTAGCTCTACAGCTGCGACCCTTCCAACTCGACCTACGACGTCCTCGCCGAGACGGCTGTGTTCCACGACCCTGTCGGGTACGCCGAGGGCAAGGGATCGTTCAGGGCTCAGTTTGACTCGCTGCCAAAGTGAGCAAGCCCTGCCTCCGTCCCCCTGCTTGTTTCCGTCCGCTGATCGTGCGATTTCCCTGCAAGGCTCTTCGCCGGCAAGAGCGACATCACCAAGTTCGAGGTGCTCGATCACCCGAACGGAGGAAACATCCATACGATCCTCGTCAACCAGGACGTCGACTGTCAGTCTCGTGACATTCCTTCTCGCATCGAATGGATCACTGACTCCTGTTGGCCTCATCATTCAGACTACCTCAAGGAGCGATCCAAGTCGGACGGCCCTACCAAGACGATGAACTCGCTCCTGACGATTGAGCGAAACGGAGAGGGCCTCATCACCCGAATGACCGAGGAGGTCAGTCCCGCGTCGTCCTCCGCTCGCGCTCCAGTCGTCTGACCTGGCTACTTTCTTCTTTCAGTGGGACCACAAGAAGGAGACCGACGCTACCGACGGGTTCTTGGGCACACTGAACGAGTGGCGCAAGAAATCGACCGCGGCCTTGACCGCCGCCTACATCGGAAAGGGAGACAAGTAGCCTCTCGAAAACTAGCCTCGCCACTGTAGCAAATATGTTTACGATGACCGTTCGTCTTGAGCACCTGTGTACTCACGCAGTCTCGGAGAGAGTCGTCGACGAGCTTCTTGATAAGCTTGTGGTGGAACGTATGCGAAGGAAAACTCTGAGCAAGCGACCAGGCGCGAGATTGAACGGTAGGGCATCGGAGGAAAGGCAGGCGCGGAAGGGACGAGTAGCAAAGCCAACACCATTGAGAGTCTGAATCTATGTACTAACAGATCCCTACTCCGTACAAAGTCCCCAGTCCTCTCAAGATACAGTACGATGATGCGTGCATCGCAAGAAGTTTGATGCCGGCGTTCGGCGCGTGCGATCCCGGATCAGCGGCTCTCGTCCGGGAGGGGTCATCGAGGGTTCACGCGTTTTCCTTCGCGTGAGGGAAGAGATGGCAGGCGAGCAAGCGAGGCAAGACCGGCATGGATGGATAATTCACTGCTGAAGGTGATTGTCTGTCTACTCCGCTGCGTGGTCTGCTCCTATCTACTCGCCGAGCAGAGGGGTTCTGCTTTTGTTTGAGGGTGCGCGGAGGAGCAGGCGGGGACGCTGGACGCCTGATCCTGATCGTCCTTCCCAACAAGTTGCACTCTGACCCTTCCCTCCCCTCCCTTCCTCTTCTCGGTCGTTCGCCTCGCTCGCCGTCCGTACCCCCCCAGGTCTCTTCTTTTCTCCTCTTCGCCTCTGTCATCGCCCTCGCCCGCTCCTCCACACGCCCACCCGGCACCGTTCACGCTCCGTCCTCGCGAGCTCGACACGTCCCTCCGTCCCTCCTCGTTCTCGATGCACTCCCCTTCTCACAACAATGCGTTGCACAAGCAGATGATCAAGAGGCAGCACTTTGCTCCTCCTCCTCTCGGGGACCCTAACAGTGAGTCCCTTTCACTGTAGTGCGTCAGACTGAAGTGCATCAACGGGAAAGGAGCGGCGACAAAGGGGGGACGCGAGGGGCCAGCATGGGCCGCCCTCCTCGCCCTCCTCCCCTTGTGCCGGCACACCTCGCGAGGGAGGGCTCGTCATGGGAGGTGCTCTCCAACGCCCTCCCATCCTCTCATCGTCACCCTCCCTACTCGTTCTCTCCGGCACATCGTTCGACACGATCTCGCCCTCTTGCCTTTGAGCTTCCCACTCTCCCCCGTCCGGCCGGCCGACACACACCTCGCTTCCCGTCTCCTTGGTTCTCGCCTCGATGGCTGACTTGTTCTTTGGCGACCTGTTCGACCCCTTCTCCGATGACCCTCCTCCCTCGTTCGTCACCTCGCGTCGTAAAGAACCCGCTACTACCACCACTGCTGCCACAACCGCCCAGGCGAAGGCCACAACCACCTCCTCCCCGGCGGCGGCCGTACCCGTGCGTGCTCTCCCTAAGCCTCTCAACCTTGAGGACTCGCTCTGACCTGCTTCTTGTCCCTGTTGCAACAGACGACGACTTCCGCTCCTGCTGTCAAGCCGACCACCACGACGACGCCTGCTGTAGCTGCCCCGGCGACGACGTCAAAGGCGGCCTCGACCTCGTACGCCGACGTGCCTCCCCCGTCAAAGGAGACCACCGGTCAGTTTGAGCGATGCCGTGTGGCACCCATACTTTGAGCTGACTGGTTTGGTGCTTGAATCATCCAGAGGCGAAGGAGAAGGCGACGCAGGTGTACAACCCCCAGAACACGGTCCCTCTCGTCGCTGCCGCCACCTCTGCGACTCCCTCGATCGTGACCATCAAGACGTCCGCCAAGGCTGCTAGCCTGTCCCTGCCCAAGCTGTCGGCCTCTGCGTCCCAAGCTGCTGCGAGCGGGCTGACCAGCAAGTCGGCGGCAGCGCAGACCACCTCGTGAGTCGTCAGCCAGACACGTCTCCCCTTTGTCAGGGGGGTCACTTTAGGCTCACACCCTTCCTCTGTTCCCCTGTCTCTTCTCAGCATGGGCACCGGCTCGATCGCGGGTATCGCTGCTGCGGGAGCGTGCTTCCTGATTGCGCTCCTGGCCATCTTCTTCTGCGTGCGCAAGTAGAACCGGCGGGCCCGTCGGGCGCAGGCGGACGAGAAGTTTGGTCGACCGGGGTCGATGTACACCTCGTACGGCGCTGCGATGGAGAACGACGGCATGGGTGGACCAGCGGGAGGGATGGTCGAGAGGAAGAACAGCTTCAACTCGTTCAACTCGAGGGAGAATGGAGGACCGAGGCCGCCGACCATGATTGAGTCTGGGCGAGCAGGCATGGGCGCAGGACGAACCACCTCGTGAGTCAAGCTGTCCCTCGAACGCTCTCTGTGGTCTTTTCTCACATCTCATACGTTTCTCTATCAGCCCTGTCCCTCCGATGCCCAACCCTGCCTCGTACTACGCGTCGCCCACCGGCCCTGGCTCGATCCCTCTACCTTCCACTCCCGTCTACGCGACCCAACCTGGCGCCGCGCTCCCCTCTCCTCAGGTGTTCGCCATCGGTTCGGTGATCCCCCCTCCCCAGCTCAACCAGCCCCCTGTCGCCCGATCGTCGTACCCGGACCAGCAGCAGTTCTACCAGTCGGCAATGTCCCCCCCGCCCGCCACTCAGTACGGCTACGGCGCCGAGCCGCAGATGTACCAGCAGCAGTCGCAGCCGTACTACCCTCAGCAGCACCAGCAGCCTCAGTACGACTACAACGGCGCCCCGATCGCGCAGCAGATGGACCCGTACGGCGGAGGAGGTTTCGTGACCAGCCCGGGAGCGTACCCTCAGGCGAGCCCGATCGATAGGCAGCCGCCTCCACCTGCGTTCATTCCTCAGCAGCAGGGACACCAGCAGATCCAGCACCAGCAGCAACCGCAGAGGGTCCAGCAGCAGCAGCATGACCTGGACGACGCGTACGGGGGCATGTAGTCTCGCTCGTCTGTCCTCTCTCTTTCGCTTTTGTCCCGCCTGTTTTCCCGTTGCTTCCGTTTCCCCGTTCAGCGTTCTTGGTCCTTCAAACCCATCTCCACCAGCCCTAGCCCACCTAGTCGCTCTTTTCTCCATTTACGCTCGTTTGCCACCGTCTGTTCTCCGGCTCTCTCCATCTTGGTCTCGCTTTCTCCTTTCTCCCACCTCACCCGGACGCTTCGCTTCCCACTCGTCCACTGGTCTCCCCATCTTTGTATTCGTAGTCTTTCTCCCACTTCCATGGACGGGACGGTAGACTCTATCCATCGGCAGGCTCCCTTGCATCGCATCTCCCCGCCCCCATCCACCTCGGCGCTTTTCGTTCGTGCGCTGTTTTTGCTTTGCCACTGGCATGTTTCTTTTCCGAGTCGCTTTCATGTTCGGTCGACTTGGATGGGATGTGCACCAACCTTTTTTTGACTGGTTGAGCGTTCGGTGAGGTCTTCAGCAGCGAAGGACCCTGGTCCGGGCTATAGCGACCAGGACGCTGTCGACGAGAGTCTTTGTTTCTGTAGCTCGGGTAAACCGTTCTGGGCGATCTCTCGCCTCGGATGAGATGTCAGGGACGTCAGGTAGGCGTCTGGGTCCGCCGGCGAAAGGCGGCGAGTGTAGTCGAGAGGAGCTCATCCGCTCGTCGTGTCTACGTGACCGCCAAGATGTGATGAATTGCGCATGACTTGACCACTGACACCTAGTCGCATTCAGTCTCACCAAGCTATCCCGAAACCTGCACTGAAAAATGAACGGCTGATTCTGGCACAACAGAGTCAAGACGGGGGGGCGAGCTCGGCGGCGCCCTTGCCTTCTCCGACTCAAGACGACGACCCCCTCTCCCTGCCCCTGGCAACCTCGGCGTCTCATCTTCCAACGTCTCCCCTGAGCGCAGCTGACCATCTGCTCTGATACCGAATCGACGTCGGTACAAAGATCGAGGAGGAAGGCATGAGCTGCTGCCCAACCACAACACCTCAGCTCGACTCTTCCTCGCCCTCCTCCGCCCTCTTCCCCTCTTTCCTTCGTTTCTCTCCTGGGCCGGCCCCTCGCTTCATCTTCGACACCTCTCGCCTTTACGCTCGTTCTATCAAAGCCAGTCTTTACCCCTCGTTCCTTCCCCACACTCACACCTCAGCTCCCTCGCTCTTCCTCGCCATGCTGCCCATCACCTCCCTCCTCGCCGTCGTGCTCGCCTTTCCCTCCCTCCTCCAGGCCGCGCCCATCCCCTCCAACAAGCTCGACGCTCGGGCGACAGCGTGCTTCCTTCCGGGCTCGACCGCCCTTCCTGCCGAGGTTGAAGCAGGCATCCCAGCTCTCGAGGCTGCCATCACTTGCGACCCGACTGTGAGTCGTCCATCTCGTCCCATCCTTCCTGTATCTACTGACTTGACCTCAACTCGCTCTTCCAGGCCAAGGTGTTTGACACGATCCCCGACGTCTCGTCCGGCGGGGTGTCGTTCTCGTCGATCGACTTCCGCCAGTCCAAGCTGTCGCCTCTCGGCTTCTCGCTCGCCACCTTCACCGACCTCGACCTGGCCGTCGTCCAGAACCAGCTCAACGCTTACCTCGCCGTCGAGGCAGGCGCTCGCTCTCTGGGTGCACCCGGCAACGCGTTCCTCGCCCAAGTCAAGCTGCCGAAGGTCAGTGCAATCACGCCCCGGTCCTTTCGGTCTTTCGCTCCAGACCACTGATTCGCTGCCTCCCTTCATCCAGTTCTTCCTCGGCTTCCAGCAGGCGAGGATCAACGAGGCCAACGGCGTCCAAGTAGGTGCGGCGGGGACGGTCGAGCACCAGCTCGGGAAGGTGCAGAAAAACGCCGGCCGGGCATCCAAGGCCGACCTCGACGCACTCGTCGCGCTGTCAAAGCAGCCTCTCAAGCGGACCGTGATTGTGCCCAAGGCGCTCGCTTTGGCCAAGTACGCCGAGTTCCAGATCAGCTCGGACACTGCCGGAGTGAGTGCATCCGTCTTTTTCGACTTGGTCTCTGACCTGTACTTACTGGCTGTGCATCTCTTACCTGTCGTCTTCGCAGACTGCCCTCGCCAAGGCGCAGAAGGTGTTCGCCGTCCCCGGAGGCGACGCAAAGACTGTCAGTCAGGCTGACCTCAAAGTCCTCGTCAAGATGGTCAGTCGTGATCCACCTCGCTCTTCCTTACACGGCTCTGCTGACTTTTTCTCCGATCATGCAGAGGTCCGCTGCCGAAGCCGCTGAGACCGACTTCAACACTGCTATCGATGCTGCTGGAGGGACCAAGACCGTTGCCGGAGCCGCCCTTCAGGTCGGCAAGATCCAGAACAAGGTCCTTAAGCGTGAGTCCCTGTGGCGGCCGACACGTCTCTCCCCCCGACCTACTGAGCACCCTTTCGTGTCCATCTAGTCTTTGGCCTCGTCCAGATCAACACCATCAAGCTCGCTCAGGGTGGCGACGCCAAGGTCCAGGCCGCGTTCGACGATGCCAAGTGAGTCTTCTCAGAGCACCACTATGAGGTCCGATGCGGTAGTCGACTAACTTCTATCCGCCACGCTTGTTCCACGCTACAGCAAGAAGCTCCAGAATAACGTCAAGGTGAGCTCTGAGTCCTCCGAGGCCTGTCAAGCGCTGTGCGAGACTCGACTGACATGTCCGCGGTTCTTTTCTCATCGCAGCTCGACACCGCTGCCGCCGGAAAGACGACCACCGGCCTCCCAACCTCTCAGGCGGCTACCAAGTTCGCTTAGAGCTCATTGAGACCTCCTAGCCTCGCTACGCTGCCACATCTTGAACAATGAGATGCTCGTGCTCTGCTCATCTGGAAAGCGCTCTCTGCCCAGCCACTTCGCTAGAGGCTTGAGTTCATCGGTCTCATGGCATTCTCTACTCCATCTTCTTCCCTGTCTCTGTGTCTTCGACCACCGGGCTGGCCACCTCAGACTCCGTGATCTGCTCCCCCACCTGCGTCGTTTGCTCTCCCGTCTCCTTCTTCACCTCCTGCTCGCCCTCCCCATCCTCAGCAATCTCCTCCTCCTCGTCCGGGTCGTAGTTCTCGTACGGCTGGATTTCCTCGCGCGGGTCGCGTCGCTGGGCTCGCGACGAGACGTACTCCTGCTCCTGTCGCTCCTTCTGGAGACGGTACTCGGTTGAAGGTAGGAGGACGTCGAGGGATTCTGTGTGATCGAGAAGCTCGGGGCGTCAGCATCGGTATGACTGGGCCGTGCTGCGGGAACGGGACGGGGACAGACTGTGTTCGAAGCGGAACTGCATCTGGGGGAAGGTGCGACCGTCGGGGATCGTTCGCGTCAGCTTGGGGTCCGCCTGCTGCTCCATCGTCGCGATGGCATGAACGAGAGACCTGTGGAAGGAAAATGGAAAAGGAGACGGGTGTGGGGCCATGGTGAGCGATCGACGCAAGAAGAGGAAGAAGAACGGCAGAGAGACGGGGACGAACCCCTTTCCGAGCTGGCCGTCGTGGACCTGCTGCTCGAGCTTCTCGACGATCGGACCGTAGAAGGCAGTCACCCGGTAGAAGGAGGACGTGACGTCAGAGCGGCCTTTGAGTCCTCCTGTGCGCGGCAAGGGGAGTTGTACCCGGGGTGTCAGCGGAAACGTGTTCGAAAGAGGTGCGAACAGGATGAGGGTGCCACTTACTTCGGTTGAAGGAGGGATTGTCAACGGCGACAGTGTACCTGTGTGTCGTCCACCAATCGCGAAGGAGAGCAGCCGATGGTCAGTGTTGGGACGTTTGTGGGTCGCGTCGACCGGACTGGCGCGAGAGGACTCACGCGGCGTAGGGATTGCCCGCCTGAGTGAAGAGCAGGTCCACGTCCCTGGTCAGACGACCGATCAACTTGACCTCGGCGACAGAGGACAGCGACTGCAAGCGGGGATTGGCCAAGCAGGTCAGCCAGTCGTCAAGAGAGCGGGGTGAAGCCGAGCTCAGGGGGGCTGCAAGGCGGAGACACACCCGGGACGCGAGCACAGGCTTGACAGCAGACCGGGACACTAAGGAGCGAAGGAACGACATGGCAGTGCGCAGGGGAGATGACCTTTGGGAGGAAAGGTGCAGGCTTGTGGGTGTGGGAGGTCAGCTCGTGATCCCGCGGAGGAGGGAATCCGAGCTCACCAGGCCATGCCCTTCCTCGCTGGCCCCAAACAGTCATCAACCACTCTCCTCGACTACCACCATGTCGGCTCTCAAGACTCTCACTACGTACGCCCCGTCCAGACTGGCCTCGTCGTCTGCCATCGCCTCTGCTCGCCCGCTCGGGAGGCTCGCCAACCTTCGACTCGCTCTTCCGGTGAGCTCGCTCGTTCCCCTCCCGCGCTCCATCGCCGTTCAGAGCGCTGACCTTCCAACCTCCATTTCCCCAGTCGTCACGCTCCTACGCAGATAAGCTCGACCCAATCCCTCGCCAGAAATACACCTCGAAATCGACCAACCCCGACGGACCTCGCTACCCACCGCCAAACCCGACCGCGCCTCCGCCTCAGTCCGCCAAAGCCGAGCCGGACCCGCACTGGGAGCAGACCGCAGACGTAGAGGCCAAGCCAGAAGAGGTCAAGACGACCGCTTGGGACAGGTACCTCCAGCGAGGACTCCCGAATTGGGCGATCGGGTGCATGTTCGCGTGAATACCACTCCTCTCGTCTGTGCACATGGACCGGCCTCGCAGCCTGAAGCCTTTCCCTAGTACATCGCACTGACACGTCTCTCGCATATTGCAGCTATTTGATATACATGTACGGCTACGAGAAGGCCGCGCAATGGGGCTTTTACGAGGGAGCCGAGTACGCCGACCGCGCAAAGAAGATGGAGCGCGCGACCGCGAGGAGGGATGAGTACTTTGCCAAGATTGAGGAGGAGAAGAGGGCTGCGAAAGAGTTGTGGGAGAAGGGAGGGGACGGTGGGCAGAAGGTGGCGGGGGTGTTGCTGCCTCCTGCGAGTGAACCGAGGAAGGTGTGAGATGGGCTGGGGGGAGATAGATGAGGATCCACCACTTTTGTAGAAGAGATATCGGAAAGGGAGAGAGAGATGGCAGAAACAAAGCGATACATATTCCGTGAGAAGCAGCTCCGACCCAACTGTCCAGCTCGTCCAGCAAGCAACCTCCGACTCCTTCCCTTCCAATCCACCTGCACACGCACCGCAGCTCCACCATCAGATACAACCCCCTCAGACCACCTCTCACGCCCTCTCATCCTCGCTCTGATCCCCCTCAGCTGCCCCCGATCTTCCACTTCCCCAACCGTTCCCCCAACATCCTTACGCTCCGATCGATCTGCCCTCGGATCCGTCCCCGCTCTTCATCCGAGACGCCTCCTTCGGCGCGTAAAAAGTCGTCCAGTTTCGTGGGCGAGTCCGAAAGGGCGTTGAACGAGAGGGTCTGGCCGTTGGGAAGTGGGATCGGGATGAGGAGGTTGAGCGCGGATGGGGAGGAGGCTGCGAAGGTCGGTGGAGCGGTAGGTTTGGAAGTAGAGGTGGTGGTGGGTTGGGATGATGAGGGGAGAAGTTGGATCGAGGAGGGGCGAGCCTGATCGATAAAGGAGAGCAGGAGTGTGCGAGTCAGTCGGCGTGTCGCGGCACACAAGCGGATCGGGCCAGCACAAGCATGTTCTTTGAGGGCTCACCTTGCCCTTCCCCTTTCTGCCAGAAGATGAGCCGGCCTGGGCTCCGTTCGTCTTGCTCTCTAGACGTCTCATCTCCTCCTCCTCGTCCAACAGGTCCTCCTCGTCGCTCCCGCCTGCGCTTCCCCTTCCTTCCGCGGCATCCTCGTCTTCGTCCTCGTCCTCTGCGCCTCCAATAATGAGGGGACTCCCGTTGGTGCTCATGGCGATTGACTCGTTCCGACGCGGTCTCCGGTATCCATTGGCGTTTGTGAGAAGAGGGGTGGACGGCAGATGGGGGTTGAACTTGAACGCAGACGAGGCGAACGGGGCAGAGGCGGCAGAGGTCGAGCTGGGTCTTGTCGGTGAGGCGTTCTTCTTCTTGCGAGATGGACCTGGAGTCGCTTGGGTCTGCGTGGCATCGGTGAAGGGGTTCTTGCGAGCTGCGAGAGACGGGTGAAGCCGAGAGAGGTGAGCTCGGTCGGAGGATCGTGGTCCCATCTGCATTACCTGGCTGTGCTTACCTGACTTTGGTAAGCGATTGTCCTTCTCTGTCGGCATCGAAAGTTGCGATGCGGTCGTCGGACGTTTGCTGTAGGAGGCGAAGAGAGGTCAGTCGGTCGTCGGCGCGTCTGGTGAGCTCACCCTGCCTTCCGTCCTCGCTCGCCCGGTCTAGGATCCCCGTCGACAGGCCAGTCATCCCTCGCCCGATACGACCAGTACTCTACACCGTCCGTCCGTCATGTATGAGAGTGTGTGACTGACCGCTTTCCTCCCTCCTTGGTCGCTGCGACGGCCTCATCCTGTTGGTCCCTGCCTTGCTCCTCGACCTCGAGCCTGCCCCGGGTGAGCCCGTCCATGACGCCTCGGATTCCACCTGACCACCTGTCTCCGATCTCCTTGACAGTCATGCGTCTCATCTCGAGTGGGATCCGTTGGATGGCTGTCTCCTGGCGGGTGAGGAACGACGAGAGCGAGCTCAGGTGGATCGAGGTCAACATCTCGAGCCGGTTCGCGACTGCAACAGCCACAACCATCCAGGCGAGGGACGAGTGCGCGGGGGAGATGGTTGATCGAGTCGTCGGCGTATCGGAAAAGGAGGGACAGAGCAAGCAGAGGCGTCAGTCAGCTCAGTCAAGGGCATAGAGAGGGGAGCCGAACGCATGGACCGGGACTGACCTTCGAGGTCAAAGTTGTCGATCAGGCCCTGCTTCATCTCGGCACTCATCTTGATCTTGCGCTTCCCATTCGGCTGATTCCGTGGCGGAGGAGTAGACATGTTGACGAGCCAGAGGAGGAGAAGGGTGCGTCGGCGTTGAGGGACGGCTGCAACAACACGCGAGCTCGAGTCGCCCAAAGTCAACGGCGCCCAGACCCGGTGACGACGCGACTCGGCTCGAAATCCCGCATCATAGTCAGATTTCGGAAGTGCGAGCAAGTCGAGGTCAGGCTGATATATAGATATCTCTTCGTCTACCGTCTGCCGTTCTCCCTGTCTTCCCCGCCTTCCTGGTCGAGCTCCGTAAGCCCACGCTCTTCCTCGTCTCGCCCGTCCTCGCCGCCTTCGCCTTCGGGAGGCTCGGTCCCGTACACCACCCGTTGAGCAACGATGACTGAAATTCGCACATAATGAGAGAGGACGGAAAGTCAGCAAAGTCGACGAAGGTGTCGGAGAGGTGATTCGAGGAGAACGCACTGCAATCGATGGTGACGGTGATGAGGCCGCAGATGATAAACTGTTTCGGAGCTCCCTGGAAGAAGAAATAGGCACACCTAGAGAGGAACGTGAGAATGGTCAGGTCAGCAAGCTGGGTCGCAGATGAAGACGGCTACATCTCCTTGAACGGATTTGTGCCGGCCCAGCGAAGACGAGGGAGAGTACGTACTTGAAGAGATCGCCGCCAAGCCAACCTGAAGTCCCGGATGGAGATGCAGACAAAGGAGACAGATCAGCCGCCGGGGATGATTCGATGGGCGAGGGAACGCTGATCTGAGCAGGGATGAAGCTTGACCCACCTGCCAGCGTGGAAACCCGCAGCCCGTAGGTTGATTTGCGCTGGAAGTTCGAGATAGCCTGAGGCGTTGGGAGTTGGGACTCGAGTCCGAGAGCTGCAGTTGCGACAGAACGAAGAAGGTCGCGAGGACAGGCGACTCATGGTCAGTACGGCTCTCGATTGATTTAGGCCCTTTGAAGTCATTCGAGCGGGCAGAGCACTCACCGACGAATCCGAGGGTGTCAACAAACCAGCTGTACCCGCCGAGGATAATGTAGCTTGTGCAGAGGACGATGATGAACATGGCGAGGAACTCGATGTATTGCCCGTACAGCGGCCTGAGGGGCACAGAATCAGGCGATGGGACGTCAGCAACCCAGTACAGACTTCATGTGGGAACTGAAGTGCTCTGACTGCGACGGCCAGCATAGCACGGGGTATGCTGAGCCCTGGTCGACGCGGAGTCGTACTCACCATTGCCAGAAGTTGAGTGGCCGTGAGGCCTGCTTGTCCGATGCCGGGGGCGACTTGCGGTACTTGAGGAGGATGTACAGGAGCACGAGCATCGCCAGAACGAGGTTGATGCTCTGCATCAAGAGTGCTGGAGATGCGTCGACGGTGGAACCGTCAGTGCCGGACCAGACGGGACGGAGGAAGGCGGCTGAGCTCACCAATCTCAAACCGGCTACCTGAGATTAACAAGACACGAGCGAGGCGGAGGTCAGCATGATACACGGTTTGCGGTTCCACACGTCTGCCCGGTCGGTATGAGATACGTTGGGAGAGGGGGCGGGCGATGGGACTGACCTAGCCAGAAGACACACCTCATCAGGTTGGACAGGATCAGCACCGCGCACACGTCCATGCTGAACCCGGTCGAGTCCTTCTTCTTGATGATGCTCCACGCCTGATCAGCATAGATCAGAGGAGGACCACACGCTGAACAAAGGGACGACAACCAACAGAGGAGGGAGCTCGTGTGAGCGTTGTCGGACATGGACGACAGCAGGACCCGAAGCGAGCTCACCCATCCCTACACCCGTCACGATGCCCAAGACGTTTCCCATCAGACTACTGGTATCTGCGTTGGAGACTCTGGAGAAGCTGTGGGGTCAAGGACGCGATCGGACGGACGGTGACTGGCTGGCTGGCTGAGGTGGTTTGGAGCGAAGGTGAGCTCGTGGACTGGCCACCGACGATGACCTGAGATGATGAACGACTCCCGGATCCTCTCTTCGCTCGGCCTCACGTACGTACACTTCCCTGCAGCCCAGCTGTCGTCCCGAGCTGACTCACTCCGTCGAGTAGGCCAAAGGCCCAAGATGCGCTCTCGTCGCAAGGGTACTCGATCGCGTCCGAGCTCACCACCATCCCAGCTGGCGAGCTCGCTCAAGGTACGACCACTCCGAGCTTCCATCCATCATGATCTACCGCCACGCTTACTGACGGCTTCTTGGTCCACGCGACTACCTCAACAGAGCTGGGCATGACTGTGGCCGAGGCTCAGGAGATCCTCGACCACGTCGCCTCGACCCCGTCCGCACAGTCCCAGAGCCGCGAGTGCGACTATCAGCGAGCCGCGTCTCCTCCCTGTCTGCTGATCACGACCAATGATGGCTCTACTTTTCATACAGACAAGTCGGTTGTCTCCTCGTCGCAAGCTGTCTCGGCCTCGCAGCTGCTGTCTCGCCCGCAGACGCTCCCGACCGCGTCGACCCTGTCGAGCTCGGTCGACGCGCTCCTGCTTCCCCTCCAAGGCGTCCAACAGCGCATGGTTGTAGAGATGGCAGGAGGTCCAGGAGTAGGCAAGACTTCGGCGCTCATCGGACTCGCGCTCGATACGAGGAGACAGGCAGAGATCAGAAGGGCCGAGGGAGACGTCGACAAAGCAGGAGAGGTCCTCATCGTCGGTCAGTCCAGTGACTGGTCCAAAGCTGTTTGGATCGACCTGACAGGCGACTGACGCAGCCTGTATGATATGCCTCACCAGACACGGAGGGATCGATGAGCGCTGCCCGACTGGAACAGGCAGCCCGCTCGGTCGCGTCCGACTGGGCCACCCCTGCAGGTACATACCACAGGTCTCTACGTTCGACCCTCCCCGTCCTGACGCTATCTTTGTATTCTTTCGAGCAGTTACACCAACCTCCCTTCTCCGAGGGATCCATCTCATGCGGATCCATACGCTCCCTCAGTTCATCGCCTTCTTCATGACGCTCGAGACCTTTCTCGAGGCAAACCCAAACGTACGTACTCTTTTCGCATCCGGAAGAACCCGGGCTGATCAGATAATGACGCTTTTCCTTGGATTCAGATCTCGCTCGTTCTCATCGACACGCTTTCGCATCCGATCCGGTCGCCTGCGGTCCCACCGGACGGCAAGTCAAAGGCGAGGATCGTCAGTCTGATCAAGTCGACGCTGCAAAAGTGCTCGGCGCTATTCGAGGTCGCTGTGAGTACCTCCTGTCTCTCCTCGTCGAGCTTCCCCTCCCGACAGCGAGACCTGCTATTTGCCAGGACGGTCGGGCCAAGCTCGCCACTTGCCCTTCCCTCTTTGCAGGCTCGGTCTGACTGAGCTCCGCTCCTTCTTTGTATACCAGTTTGTGGTCACAGTCCAACTGGCCACCAAGTTTGTCGACTCAGAGGGCAAGGCGGGCAACTTCGACGCGGACTCCCGGGCGGTCCTCGCGCCTCAACTGAGTGAGTGCCGTTTCGTCTCGTTCAGATTCACCTTCGTCCCGCTCCATCGCCTAGTCGGTCGGCGCATCCAGTCCGATCATGCTCATCGATCCCTTGTACTCTCCAGGCGAGGCATGGATGCCAGCCAAGACTCAACGTGTGCTCCTCTTCTTTGGAGGTGGCTCACCCATGTCTGCCGGGATCAGACGGTATGTGACTCCTCTCATGCAGCATGTCATGTACTTTAGGTGACTGATCGGCATCTGCTCTCGCCATCTTGGTTCCTGTGTGCAGATATGCAACCACGCTTCCTCCTCCGAACCCAAACGCCAACACGTTCTCGAGCCTGTCTTCTTCCTACCCACAGTCGCAACAGTACTCGACGCAGCCTCATCAAAGAGGAGGATGGATGCAGGGCAGCGGCATGGCTAACAAGCTGAGGAACGGGTCGACGACGAAGGAGACGGAGCAGGCGGAGGACTTGCGGCTGTGGGCAATGTTCGAGATCTCTGTCAGTCATCCTCTATGTTTTCCTGGCTCGGATGGCAGCCCTGCACCTTGATGAGAGGCGTGTTTCACACCAGGGACTCGTCACTGACCAAATCGTTGATCTCTCGACTTCCCTGTGTAGCCCCAGGGGTTGTTGGCCGATGTCACCTCCAGCCCCGTCGACGACGGCGGGGAGCGGTGACCAGCACTTGTCGTCACAGCTGCAGTAGTGGCCTGTCTGCGCTACTCCGAACTTGTAGGCACGGTGATTGCGTATGAGACCGAGGAGGGAGGAAGGCGGCGCCGGCTCAGGCTCCCGCAGTCAGCCGTGAGTGGCGCTCTTCCCCATGTTTGTTGCCTCCTTTGATCTTGCCGCATTGACGCCAACTGATCTCCTCCCCGGTTGATCTCAGAACCAGCCGGGATCATCCCCCGGCACGGGCGAAAGGTCGACCTCGTCAGTCGTTCTCGAGACCGAACCAGACGCCCCCTCGAACGTCCTCCGTGCTCGCCGCCGTCATGTCCAACTCCTCGAATCACTTTGTCATCGCCATCTACCCTCTGACAGTACGTATCTGCTTCAGCGTCCGACTGCGCTGTCTCGCCTCAAGTTTTCAGCTGACCGAGAGCTATCGGACTGTTGACAGGGTCACGCTCGGCCGTTGACGTCTGTCGCGTGCAACCTACTCGCGCTTCATCCCGACCTGCACATCACCCTTCTCATCAACCCAAATTCGGACAAGGCCGTCGATGGGTACATCCGTCAGCACAGGGAGGACGGCATCCGTCTGGACGGGCGTCTCCAGGTCGTTGGGTGCCTCGTCGACCGGGTCGAGTTTGCGCTCGAAGGACTGGGGGATGAGCTCGACACCAGGTGAGTGATGACGTAGACTGCCGTTGGATCTGGAGTCGACAATCTGGGGAGGAGAGGAGACGAGTAGTTGAAGCGGGGCCAGCTCGCCGAACCGGGACTGATCGATGTTTGGCGTTCGCTCTGTCCTTCCCAGCATCAAGGGCAGTGCCGTCAACGTGTATACCGATCTTCTCAGTGGCTCAACCTCGACTTGGGACCGAGGAAAAGGCCAAGTCGTTGAGGGTCTGTGCGGACTTCGGCCGAGTCTCGTCATATGCGATGTGAGTCTGCGCTCGTAAGCGACCTGTCCCGACGCTCGCAAAGACTCAACACTGACGATTCTCTGTATCTTTGCCAGTTCTTCCTTTTCTTGACCTCCAAGACGCTCGGGATCGCAAAGGAGCGGGCCAAGTTCGGAGAAGATCTTCCGCTGTGTCTGTTCTTCCCTGCCCCGATAGCGGCCTTTGTCCAGTGAGTCTACACTCGTATCGACCATTCTTTCTTTTGCCCGGACCAGCCAACTGACCCATCTTATATCTGCAGACACTTCGGTGGTCCTCCGGTGGGCGGTCCGATTGCGCTGATGCGACCTCACGCGCTCCGGACCCTTCGATCATCCGGCCAGTTCGACGCGTCCATCTCGGACGACGAGCTCGCTCTCACAGAAGAGTTTGAGGCGATCGCGGCAAAGATGTACAAGAGCGAGTCGACCGAGGTGATCGTCAAGTGTGCTGGCGTGCCCGACATGCTTGCCTACGAGTACTGTGAGTCGACCTCGGTCTGTTCAAGCAGAAGAAGGTCACTCACTGACGCCTATCTTGCTTCTGCCTTTTATTCCAGTCCCTCAAGCTGGCTCGATGCCCTTCCCTGCCGAGATTGGTCGATATCTCTCGTTCGCCGCCCACCAGGCTCTCACCGCGGCGCAAGGGGTCGTCGTCTCTTGGCCGTCAGCCATACTCGAGCCTGGAGCCGTAGACGCAGCCGAGCAGATCTTCCCAGGCCTGGACGCATATGCCGTCGGAGCGCAAGGACCCGAGTCGCTCTGGAATCTCGTCAAGGGAGACCGGGCGTTGATGAGCGACCAGGATCGCGAGGTGCTCGGCTTCCTCGATCAGATTGAGGATCGGTACCCGGGACAGAAGCGCGCCTTGTACATCTCGTTCGGATCGTGAGTCGCCCGAAAGGTCATCCTCGTCTTCTGTCGAGTCTGCGAGTCATACTGATCTCGTCCCCTGATCCCTGGATGCGTCAGTGTCTGGTACCCTCTGCTGCGACAAGACTTGATCGTCCACCTGATTGAGACCCTGCTCGATCTGCCGGAGGAGGACGCGATCCCGTTCGTGTTCGCGCTCGCCTCGCCTTTCGCCTCGATCGACGAGTCACTCAGAGAGCGGGTCAAGGCATCCGGACGAGGGCTGCTTTCCGCGTTCGCGCCTCAGTACGAGGTGCTCATTCATCCGGCGACTGGATGGTTCCTCGTGAGTCCGTCTGCTGCGTCCTCTCTGTCCACCCTGGCCTGACACTCTGCTCTCCATCTCGTTCCCCTCAGACGCACGGCGGAAGCAACAGTACCTCCGAGGCTCTCATCTGTGGTGTCCCACTCATCTGCTGGCCCAGGTAAGTCATCTTTCACATCTGAACATTCGACAACGCCCTTGTCCTGACAATCTACTTTCTTTTATCTCCGTCCTGCTTCAGTCTTGCCGACCAGCCTGGAATCGCCGCGCAACTCTCGCTCACGCTCGAGGCCGCCTTTGAACTCATCCAAGTCCGCACGCCTCCATCCGAACTTCTTCCTCTACCGACCGCACGCGGGGAGACGATCATCGGCACCCCCGATGCCATCACGTCCGAGATGAAGGATGTGTTCCGGCGGATGCGAGGAGCGGAGGGCGAGCAGAAGAGGAAGAACGTCGAACGGATCTCTGCGGAGATGAGGCGGGATAGGGCGAACGGACATTCGAGGGAGAGTCTGCTCAAGCTGGGAAGGGTAGGACTGAGTCCATAGATGGGGGGAATGAAGCATGCTCGTGCGATGAGATCAACTTCCTGTCCCGTCCTCGCTGCTCAGCGCCTACAGAGATTAGTCAGCATTTTCGTATGTCTCCGTGCCACATGCAATACCCTCTCCTGTCAGCATCTCCTGCATTCGGGAACGACCAGTGCAGCGAACCGGGACCTAGGCAAGGGGTAACGTTAAGGCTGATCCGGCTTTTGGGTCGAACGCGCCGGCGGGTCCGGCTTGGTGGTCCTCGTCCTTTCGGCTCCTAACCCCTTCCATCAGCAGCGTACGGCAAGACATGCCTCGTCTGGGCTTCCATGCCTCTCAGCGTTCTAGAGCTACCAGAAGTCTGGAAGCTGCTGATCTCGCGTTGTCCACAGTCCTCTGCGGCCTGACATGCGTCGGACGGAGGGAGGGAGCGCCGGAGGGCGTGAGCTCGGACCTTTCCTCCCTCCCTCTCCCCATGTGCGACCCCTTCCCCGCACTGGACTGACTGTCTTGACTCTGATCGAGCCCGCCGGCCGGCTGCAGCGGCTGAACACGCTGATAGCTCAGCTCGGAGCCGTTATAGCATGAGCTACTTCAAGAGCTCAGCCCAACACTCCCCTCCGCTTCTCAATCGACCATCACCTTCTTCACCCTCGCACCCATTCTCACCACACAACTGGGCAACATGTCGGACTCATCGAACCACTTTATCGTCTCCATCTACCCCCTCCATGTACGTACAATGACCTGGCCTCCTCAAGCCGTGAGTCACCCGCTGACCTCCCTCCCTCGCGCCTCCCCCTCTGTCGACGTCTCCAGGGCCACGCTCGACCTCTAGTCTCCATCGCGTGCAACCTGCTCGTCCTCCACCCCAAGCTTCACATCACCCTGCTCATCAATCCCCAGTCGGACAAGGCAGTCACCGGGATCATCAACGAGCACCGAGACGCGTCTGTGCGCGATGACGGGAGGCTCAAGGTCGTCAGATGCCTCATCGACAGGGTCGGCTTCTCGCTTGACGGCGTGTGGGATGAGCTTGATAACCGATGAGCCCACGATGGTGCAGACTCTGTTTGAATCACGGACGAACGGACGAGCTAGCGACCCGACCGGAACTGATCGATGTTTGGTTGGCACGTTCTTCGGGCACAGCGTCAAGGGAAGTGCGGTCGACGTCTACACCGACCTGCTCAAGGGTGCGACCTCGACGTGGGACCGAGGGAAGGGTCAGGTCGTCGAGGGCCTGTGCGGGATCAAGCCGAGCCTGGTCATCTGCGACGTGAGCACAATACTACTCCTCAGCAGCCAGCTGCTTTATCTTTCTTAGGCGACGACACCAGACTGAAATATTCGGCCTTTTCCTGTCTCAGTTCTTCCTCTTCCTGACGTCCAAGATGATTGAGGCCGCCAAGACGAGCACCCAGTTCAGTGGCGACCTCCCGCTCTACATCTTCCTACCCGCTCCTGCGGCTTCATGGATCCAGTACGCCTGCCGCCTCTCATTCACTTCTACCTGCAAATATTCTCGCTGATCCAATCCCCATCCGCTGTCACTTTGCAGGCACCTCGCAGGACCCCCCTACGGCGGACCGATCCCCCTCATGCGACCCGAAGCCATCCGGACCCTCCGCGCCTCCGGCCAGTTCGACCCCTCCATCTCCGACGACGAACTCGCCCGAACGGTCGAGTTCGAGAACATCGCTCTCGACATGTACAAGTCCGGCTCGACCGGAGTCACCGTCACCTGCCCTGGAGCGCCCGACATGCTCGCGTACGAGTACTTCCCCCAGGTCATGTCGATGCCACTTCCCGATACCGGAGGACGATACCTCTCTCTTGCCGCGCATCAGGCGCTTACTTCGGGGAGGGGAGCGGTCCTGCCTTGGTCGTCGGCGGTGCTGGAGCGGGATGCGATCGATGGGGCGAAGAAGATCTGGCCAGAGAAGTTTGAGGCTTTCGCTGTTGGTGCGCAGGGGCCGGACTCGCTCTGGGATCTCGTCAAGGGAGACCGAGCTTTGATGAAAGAGGGAGATAGGGAGGTGCTGTCGTTCCTGGACGAGGTCGAGACAAAGTACCCGGGGCAAAAGAGAGCGCTGTACATCTCGTTTGGATCGTGAGTCTATCATCTACTGCCCTCGATTCACAGCTTTCCATCCTCCGACTCACCCTGTTTTTGCTTCTCTCGCAGTCTCTGGTTCCCTCTTCTCCGTCCGGACCTGATTGTCCACCTGATCGAGACTCTGCTCGATCTGCCCGAGGAGGACGCCAACCCGTTTGTCTTCGCCCTCGCCTCGCCGTTCGCCTCGATCGACGAGTATCTCAAGGAAAGGGTCAAGCAGTCCGGCCGAGGGCTGCTCTCGACTTTTGCACCCCAGTACGAGGTGCTCATCCACCCCGCGACCGGATGGTTCCTGGTCAGTCCCATCACTCATCTGCTGTCCGTTCTTGCGTTCGACTTTCTCTGACCCTGCTTTCCTTTGCCTGTATCACTACAGTCCCACTGTGGCAGCAACAGTTCCTCCGAAGCTCTCATCTGCGGCGTCCCCCTCATCTGCTGGCCCAGGTCCGTCAATCTTTTCCGACGACCTGCACTCCCTCCCTTTGTATATCTGACCGCCTCTTCTTACCTCCTTCCAGTCTCGCCGACCAACCCGGGATCGCCGCCCAGCTCACGCTCACCCTCGACGTCGCCTTTGAGCTGATGCAGGTCCGCACTCCTCCGCCGTTCCTGCTGCCTCTTCCGACTGCAAGAGGGACGACCATCGTCGGCACGCCCGAGGCCATTACGCTCGAGATGAAGGACGTTTTCTCGAGGATGCGTGGACCAGAGGGGGAGAGGAAGCGGGCCAACATCCAGAAGCTGTCGGCTGCGATGAGGAAGGATCGGGAGGACGGGCACGCGAAGGAGAGTCTGCTCAAGCTTGGGAAGATCGGACTAGGGCAGTAGACTGCTGTCAGGATGGGTAGACTAGGAGAGTCCAATCTGGTACCGTTATTGCAACGACCTTTCGACGAGCGCTTTGACTGCAAGATTTCGTGATCGGATCGTTCGTTAAGGCTACCACGCCGCTGCTGTCTGTCCCGAAGAAACCGTTCCATGCTCATCGAGCCGCCTCTGGCTGAGCAGACGTCGGCTGTTCCGAGACCGGGTCCGAATCCACAAAGTCTGGCATCGCCGCGGACGAGTCGCGCAGGTAGCTTGGAAGGGCGCCTTCGGACTCGTCCTCCGCGTAGCCCTCGTCTGCCAAGGCGTCCAGTTCTGCGAGCACATGGAGTCACACAACATGATCAGCGGACCGCCTGGAGCGAAGGAAGGAAAGAGGAAGATGCACTCACCGGCCTGGAGATCCGACTCGTCGATCTCGTCTGGTACGCCGTAGCTTCGGCCGAGCGACTCCTGGATCTCGTTCGCTTGGTCGATGAGGTCTTCCATGTCGTAGTGGATGCTCTGAAACGATCGTGCAGGGAGGGAAACGAGAGGGATCAGCCTACGGCGAAGCATGGGAGGGTAGATGGAGCTGTCAGGCGAAACGCACCTCGATCTTGTCGATGTCGATCCCCTTGTACTGCTTCTTCATCTCCTTGTTAGCAGACTTCATTGCGTCCACAGTCGCCATCTGTCAAAATTCGAGAGAGATGGATGCGGGGAGGATCAATCCTGGGCGGCTGGACGGGTCGAGTCGACACAGGGCGGTCGGACGAACAGTGTTTCTCAAGTTCTCGGTCGTCATTGATGCTTGCTCCATGTTGAACGTCTGCAGTTACCGATCTCATGGATGATGGTCAGCGTAAAGTTCCAGTCAGGGTCACCTGACGACACAAGCGAGCGCCGAAGAGGGCGAGGTCGTGGACTGACCTGTTGCTGGAGCTGTTGGAGCTGCTGCTCGTACATCCGCTTCTGCTTGAGCACTCCGATCGCACGCTTCTGGATCGCGCCCTAGTTAAAAAGAAGAAGGAGCAGACGGTCAGTCTCTCCTTGAGCGACTCGAGAGCGGGTCAGAGCGGGTGGTCCGAGGTGAGCTCGCTCCCGGCCGGGTCCGTCGCCAGGTGGATGCTCAAACAGAGGACGATGCCGGTCGAGCGAGGGCCAACAAGGTCCTGGGGCATCGGCGGTCTTCCCTCGGAGCGATTGCAGTGACGTCCCGTCTCCGGACGAGGCTTGGAGCTCGAGCTATACGCAAGGCGGGCTCGGTCGGTGGACGTACCTTTCCTGGTCCGTCCCTCATCTTGGCCATCTGATCCCGGTACCGGGTAAGCTCAGCATCCAGCTTGCGGACCTTGACCTCGATCGTACCTATCCGGGTGTCGGTCTGAGCGCAAGGCAAAACGCAACGTCAGCGAGGACAGTCGGCCAGGACGCGAGCTCAGCGGTCGACTGACGGATGCGATTGCGTCGGTGAGGGTAGGCTTTGGGGTCGTCTTGGAGTTTCCAAACAGGCGGTTCATGGTAGAGAGCGAGCTTGTGAGAAGATCGCGAGGTGTGTCGGTTGTTGTGGTGTCGTGGTTGGGAGGCGAACGGCTGAGCTAGAGTGAGCGAGATGAAACGGTGAGCTCGGCTACTCCCAAACGACGACCATGCTCGCCCTCCGCTCGCGCCACTCTGCCCGGATCGGCACGCTTGCTCTCTCGCCAAGTAGGCGACTCGCTCGGCAAAGGCTTCTCGTGCGGCCTTACTCATCCGAGCCTGCGGGTGCTCGTGAGCCTGGAGAGCGGTCGTCTCTCCCTGTGCGGACCCAGGCCGAGCTCGCCCCGATCCCTCCTCGTCAATCAGGTGTCGGACGAGCTCTCCCGCCAAAGGAGGCAGACTATGTCACAGTCGCACGACGTCAGTTCAACAGAAAGATCTACTTTGGAGCAGCGTTCGTGTCGCTGGTGATTGGGTGCATCATCTACCTCACGTCAGTTCCAGCCCTCGTCGGCGAGCTCGCTCGACCTCCTAGCTCCAACCATCGTGAAGACGGTCCGGAGGCTGACTTGTCTACACTTGTCCTTGCTGCCGTTGGACTCACTTTCAATTGCGTGGTTCAGATACGAGCTTGAAAAGGTGCGTCCCTCGAAATCGCAGCAGATGCAAATGGGCGCAGAGCAAGGAATCAAACTGACCGTTTCGAGTTTCTCTCTCGATCGCCCTCTCAGCTGTTCAAGGTCTGGCCAGAAGAGCTCCGGGTTCCACTCCGGCAGGCCGTCCGAGCAGAGTGGAACGAGCAGTGGCCGGCAGCAGAGGTCCTCTGGAGACAGTACGTCCCAGACTCCCTCGCCTCACCCCTCCCGCGGCTGAGACTGACCGGTCTCTTTATGGCGGACGAAACCAGAGCGTTCAATCTTGCTCTGACGCCTGAAGTGCGGCCAAAGCTGACGCTCCTGCAGCTGACGGGGATCGCGACCTGCTACGCCGACATGCTCATCACCCACGCGCTCGCCCCGCAACGGGCTCGTCCGATCCTCCTCGCCGCACTCGCAGAGATGGACGCACACTCGGTAGAGTTCACCCCGCTCGAACGCCAGCGGAGGCTTGGGATCCTGAGCAAGTTGGCCGAGGTGGCCGAGAAGCTCAAGAAGCCCGAGGAGGAGGAAAAGTACCTGACGGCCGCCCTCCAAGACGCGCTCAAGGGAGTCATCGAAGTCCGCAGAGCGGCCAGGAAGAAGTTTGTCGAGAAGAGGACCGACGGACTCGAGGATCTGCCCACTCCCAACTGGGTCAGCCGGGCAGACATCGCCATCTGCTGCGAGAACCTGGCCGCCTACTACGTGCGCACCGGCAACGGAGAGTGAGTCTCGTCTGCCTCGTCTGCTCGAGCCTCTCTTGCCTTCTAACGCCTGCTGTGTCTTCATCTCCAGCTATGCCAACTCTCTCTACCTCCACGCCATCAACACCGTCTTGCCTCCCATCATGCCTGGGACCGAGACGACGACGACTCCCGAGCCGACGCTGGACGAGGTCTGCCGAGGTCCGTCTATCCGCCGACTGTCGCTATGTGGCCGATGTCGCTGACTGACTTGAGCCTCCCTCCTGCGACCCTTTTGGCTACCCTTCATCCAGGCGCTCACGTGAGTCTCCTCCTCCTGGTCCTCTGCGCTGTAAGTCTCTGAGCTGATGATGCCTCTTTTCGGTCCAGTTGATGACGAACCTGGCCAGCTCGCTGTTGACGCATCCCTCGTCCGAGAACATCCGTCTCGCGGGCGTGTGGGCGACAAAGTCGTTGCAGGCAGCCAACGCTGGTCAGGATTCGCCCGAGCTGGCGAGCATGCGTGGGTCGTCGGATCTGACGCTCCAGGAGGAGGACACAAAGAGGACGTGCGACCGTGTCAAGGCCGTGGCTCTCTTCAACATGGGCATCATCGCTTCCGTGAGTATCTGTTCCACCTGGGGCAGACGCTGTGCGTCGGAAGAGTCGATTGAGATTGACCCGATCTTACTCTTTGGACGAGCAGATGAACCAAAACTACGACGAGGCGCGCATGTTCCTGTCCGAGTCTGCCCGGCAGTCAAAGAAGATTGGGTACGTCAAGGGCGAGACCGAGGCCGTCACCGCCCGACGCAAGGTCAGCGAACTCAGCGAGATCCAGCAAGCGTCGCGCAGATCGGCCCTCGTGGCGGGCAAGATGTAGCATGCATCTTTGGACCGAACGCGTCTCTGCTTTCGGATCGGAGAGTTTCTCAGTGTTCGCTCGTCGCCTGGGACGGATGCCAGCCGTCTCGTCTTTCAACGTTCAGGCCCGATCTGACCGGAAGGCTCGGCATCCAATCTCCGTTCGACCGAGAGGGTTTGAGTTCTCGCGGCCGGGGGAGGGATTAAGGCAGCGGGGAGCCCTTTGTTCCCCATCTGCGCTGCGGCATCAGTGGGCGCGAAGACGACCCGGCCGGCTGCCGCTGTCATAGCTACAGGGCAGGCTCTGTCTGTAGTAGATGGTCTTGTAAGCCGACGCCTGTGTTGTGTGCGCGATCTCGAGCGAGGCGATCTGAGCGCTTTGGACAATGAAACAGAGAGCGAGGCATGAAGGCGCAGACGGCTGATCGGCGGATCGACCAAGCTCACCTCCCACTCTTGTTGGCGACCGCCGGGACCCTCTCAACTCCCACCACCCACCGACCTTTTCACCTCCCTTTCGCCATGCCCTACGTCGACGTGCCTCCGAGTGGCAACCCTGCCGACACCGAGGTGCTCCGGATGCACTACACGATGTGCACGCCCGATGCTACAGAGACGGACGCGACGTAGGTCCAACTTGTCCCTGTCTCTGTCGGTGCTCGAAGCTGATTGATCCTCCCTCCTCAGTGCGACCTGGGACCGATCCAAGCCCACCCTGTTGTTCCTCCATGCGCTCTTCTTTGAACCGGGGCTGTTCCACTGGCAGGGCAAGGACGCCTCTCTGCGAGAGTTCAATCACGTGTACCTCGACCTCCGCGTGCACGGAAAGACGTGGGGGGACGTCTGGCCGGGGATGCAACTCGAGGACTTTGCCGACGACGTCTCAAGGTTCATCAGTGAGTATTCCTACAGGTCGAGGAAGGCGAGACAGACGACCGAGGGCGAGCAGTCGAGGGAGGGAGCTCAGCCGTGAGCTCGACCTGTCGACATTCTCGTCCTCGGATGTCTCGCTCGTTGAAGGCTCGCCACCGCCGAGAGCCCGCCTCATCCGCTGACGCCGCTCTCGCTCGACTGGTCCTCTCAGCTGCTCTTGATCTTCCTGCTGTCCATCTTGTTGGTCTTTCGCTCGGAGGAACCATCGGTAAGCTGTCGCTCGCGGTCTCAGCCCAGCTCAAACGGACCATCTACCCCGCGTCGACCCCGGAGCTCACCCAGTCTCGTCTGTCGCTCTCTTTTGGGCCTCCTCTAGCTCTCTGGACGGCGATCCGCCATCCTAGCCAGGTCGCTTCGTGCGTGGTCATGTCGCCGTACTCTCCAGTCGAGGTCAGTCCCTCCAGCCTCCTCTCTCTCTCTTTCCCCGTCGGTCGAGGCCTTCGTTCTGGCCTCCCCACGTCCGACTACCCCGCTCGTCCCACCTCCTGGGATTCATGGACTCGACATGAGACTGACTTTGACCCTTTGTGTCTGCCGTTTGCTTGACCACAGCAACCCGAAGTCGCCGAAGGTCGTAAAGAGATCGCGAGAATCTGGAGGGAGGGTGTCCGGTACGTGGCGAAACACTAGTTGCGAGTCGCCTCCCAAAGCGAAGCCTCGTCGCTGAACCACTCCCCTTCATGACCGTACAGGGACAAGGACATGACGGCGTACAACGACTGTGCCTTCGGATCGGTCCAACTGTTCTTTGGCGACCAGGGCGGAGAGAGAGCTCGTCGGTACGTTGCCTGCGGTCGATCTCGCTTGTCAAACAGCCCGCTGACCGGTACCTTTTCCCTTGTTTCTGACTCCGCAGTATCGTAGAGTACTCGGCGATGCCGCCCTGTATCGAACAATGGCACGACGATGTCACAGTGCGAGCCATCTGTTTGACCCTCCAAAGTTCTGAGCCCTTCCAATCTGACCTTGCCAACTTGTCTGGTTTGTCCAGTGCGAGCGCATTCGCCGGATGGGTGTGGACACGATCGTCAACCGGACAGTGATCACGGAGGACCATCTCAAGAATGTAACCGCTCCGGTGCTTCTCGTACATGGAGAGAACGACTTTGCTTGTAAGTCATCATCCTTTTCGACTGCACCCTCCAACACCTGGCGGAAACACTGACCGTCCTCTGTTGTCGTTCAGACCCATCGTCCGACTCGGTGAACCTGAAGATGCTGATGGTCTCAGCAGGCGTCAAGAAGGTCGAGCTCAAGATCATCCCCGACGCACCTCAGTGAGCCCGGTTCCCGTCTCCCTTCATCTCCAGTTCGCCTCATGCTGATCGTTCGCTTTCACCCATCTCCATTCTCAGTTTCTGCTCCGTGCACTCCTCAAAACAGTCAGTCCTTCAGTCCCTATCTCCTCACCTCATTCCCCTCTTCCAGCCTTACTGACCCGAATCCTTACCTCCCTCCCTTACAGGATCAACCCCCTCCTGACCACCTGGATCCTCGAGAATCTCCCTCCCAACTCCACTTTTATTCCCTCCGCCGACCCACCCAAGAACGTCGTCTCGCCCTGGCAGCACGTGCTGTACCCTCCATGCGATCTGGAGGAGGAGGACGAGGCTTGATCCTTTCCTCCCCGCTTCCCTGCATCGCATACTCCTTTCCTTCGCACACAGTCGTTGCTAATGAACTATGTAGACGTCCATTCTGCTCTTTATATATATGTGTACTGGTACCAAAACACTCGGGCTGTGGTAGCTCTCGTCTCGACAGTGGGGCATGGAGACGGTCGGACGGATATGTTCTTTGCTTTGCTTTGAATCGAGACGCTGAGCAAGCAGAGGCTGGAACGAAGCGCAAAAGGGCTCATTTGTTTTATCTCGTTACGTATGGCGTATCTAGACCAGACCGGGCGAGACCGAGTAGGAGAGAGAGAGAGAGGAGAGACGAGGGCTAGCACGGGAGCAAAGAGGATAGACCGAGAGGAGAGGAAACGAAAGCGGCCTGCGGGCACTCTTCCCTGTGTGAGCAGAAGAGAGGACCCGAGGCGAGAAAGAGCATTATGGACAAGAAAGGGCCGAGAGCGGGGTGTCTGTGGCGAGGCTAGCGAGGAAGGAAGGAGGACGGAAGCGTCAGACGAGGTTGGACAGGAGGCTGGACACCGGTAGAGACCACGAGACGAGGATTGAGGACGTACCATGAGACGATGATGGTACACAGGGCATGAGGTGGAGGGAAGCTAGACCGAGCGGGCGTCTAGAACTCCATCATCCGCTGGGCGGCGGTGCGGGGCTTGGGGGCGGTGTTCTCGTCGTCCTGCAGAGAGGAGACAGGAAGGAGAGGACGCATGTCAGCTTCGGATAAGAGAGAGCGAGAGAATCAGGAAGCGAGGCATGTGTCGCTCTCGGTGAGCAGGTGATGAGACGGCGAGCTCGAACTCACATCGTCGGCTCCGGCGGCAGCAGCGAACGATCCGGCGAGGGCGAAGGGCTTGCCCCTGCGAAGAAGAGAGGTGATCAAAGGCAATAAGGAGGGTTGGTCAGCATCCACTCCGAAATCGGACGATGACGACCGAACGGCGGCGGCGACGCGGATGCGATGAGCTGAGAGGTGGACGGGTCGGACTGACTTTGCGAAGTGCTTCTTCTTTGTTCCTGCGAGCTTGGCCGTGCAAGGGGACATCATGTTGTCCGTAGGAGACACCATCGAAGGCTTGCTGCTCGGTCATAAAGCACCCCCAAAGACGGGTCAGCACGCGAGGCGGACGGGCACCTTGACTGACCCGCGCCGAACAACAACGTCGAGCTCGCGACAAGGGAGGGATCGGACGTACCCTGGTGCGAGCCTCTTCTGGAGGAGGGCCTTCTGTCCAGCTCCCATCTGGTTGTTCATCGTGATCGTGTGCTGCGAGGGAGGAGGAGCGTTGCCTGCTTCTTCCGAGAGAGCAGAGAGAAGGAGGAACGTGGAGGGTGACCGAAGGGGAAGGCAGGCAGGCAGGAACAAGGACAGAGTGAGGCGTCAGCAGGTTGTCTCGATACAGAAGCGAGACAGTAGGCATATGCGAGGGACAGGAAAGGCTGCCATGACTCTGGATGAACGAGCCTAGGCGGGAGGGGACGGAAGGGCGCCAACGTGGGCCGGTGGAAGGGGAAAGTTGAATGACCAGCCACCCCTGCACCTCGCCCGGGCCGCCTCCACTCCCTCACCGCTCCTGAGCGAGCGGGAGTTAGGCAGGGTAGCAGAGAGCAGTCTCGGTTGTCCGCACAGGTTGGACAGGATGAGAGGCGATGCAGCGACGAGGAGGGAGGGACTGACCTGATCCGTTGGACAACGGAGCGTGGGGCTGGACGATGACGGCCTCCTGGCCCGGGTGGTGCAGGGCAGCGATTTGAGGAGAGTTGTTCGACGAGGTAGAGGTAGAGGCGGAAGAGGACATGGTGGAGCGAGAGAGGGAGGTAGAAAGGAAGGAAGGAGTAGAAAGGGTAGGGCGAGGTGAGAGCGGGTGGAAGCGGTTTGTGGTCGAGTGAGAAAGCAGGCGCGAAACCCAACTCGAAGCTGAGCTCGTAACGTTACCCCTTCGGCGTGTGCCGAGGTTCTCAGGTCGCCTCCACTAGACTACCGGGCTGACAGATGAGAAGGATGTCTGTTGTTAAGAGAAAGCCTGAAGAGAGGCTATGGTGACAGCGCTCAAGACTGCGTCTGCCTCTTCCTTTCCCTCTCTTCTGCCTTCTACAGAGATGCATCAATCTGAAGCCGCCTCAGTCCGTCTTCCCGCTGGCTCCTTCACTACCCTGCTCAATCAGACCCACGACCCAAGCCTCAAGTCCCTTCACGTCTACAACACCTTCGACATCCACAAACTCGCCCACCAGACGCGAGGACGACGTCGACAGCCGGGCCAGCAACGACTTGCCCGCGTTCGTCGACCGGGAGGAAGACAGCGTCAGAGTATACTGTTGATGTTTTCGGAAGGAACACAGCGTCAGTTCTAGTACGAAGGTGCTGAGGAACTAAAGTGAGAAAAGGCACGAACGACAGGGACCCTCGCAGGTTTCGGCAGCGACGTCGCGGCCGCTATCGACATGTTGGACGTCTCGATCTACAGATAGCAAGCGTCCCAGTTCAATCGAGCAACGAGCACTGGATCAGCAACCGGAAAGGATGCAAGGAAGAGGTAAAGAGAGACTGCTCACCCTGCCGTCGACCAACGCCTTCCTCCGCCCGACAAAGATCGAGTCCTTCTCCACGTAGTACGCATAAACCATCTGGATCGTCGACAAGAGCATGTACCTGTTGTCGTCACATCACGGACACGTTCACGGCGGGAGATGAAGCGAAAGACAGGAGAGGGACCGAGCGTCAGCTTGAGCTCTCTCTCGCCTTGACCCATGCAGTCCTGACGGAGCTGCAGCCTCTTAGGATGAAGATTGGAGACTCACGCAGCTACAGCCATTGTCAACGGTGTCTTGCTCTCCTCCCACTTTACTCTTGTGCTCCACCCGACGGTCCCCAACGCGATCAGACAGGCTGCCCAACCGAGAGCGAGCTTGACGTCCTGATGGCGGTGCGATTGCGTGTACGATTGTGGAGGAGAGCAGAGAAGCTGCAAGCCAGATACGAGGCACGACATACCAGATACAGGGAAGCGATCACGTGTCAGCTGGTGCTTGAAGCTGAGAACTCGCGGCCGAGCTCCAGCCAGAAGCCAGGGAGGGACAACGCGAGCTCGCTGGCATGCTCCTCCTCCCCTCCCTTTCGTCTCGCAGCACGAGCGGACCAGCCGACTCACGTTCCTGACGACCTCATCCAGCGCAATCTTGACCTCTGTCAGGCTTCCCTTGTTCTTGATGCGGACGATGGCCTTCTCGTCCAGGACGGCGACGACCTCTGGCGCGGGAGGAGGGGTCGAGGACCCGTTCGCAGGGGCGATGGCCGTCTCGGTCGACGTGCGCTCAGACGGAGGAGAGGGGGTCGCGTTCTGCGAGGCGGACGAGCGTTTCCTGGCCATCGAGAAGGGAAGAGAGGAGGGTCGGTGAAGGAGGAGATGGGCGTCGCTCGAGTAGGGTCGGGAAGGGAGACGTCGGAGCTCGCTCGGGCCACGCAGTCACGTCGTGCGACCATCGTTTGACGACAGGAGGCACCAACAGAGCAGGGAACAAAGGTAATGACGCTTACGCTTATTGGACTACTAGAGCGAGTCATATGTTGCGTCTGAACGGACGGCGCAGGCGCTCTAGGTATTCAGGACATCGCATCCCTGTCCTGCCTCGTCGTCTTTGACTACCTAGTCCTCACTGACATCTCCGAACTCGAATTGCCCGAGTCGCTCCCGCTTTGCAAGGTTGGTCGCGTCCTCGAGCGTCCTCCTCACCACCGGGTAGGCCGACAGGTACCGGACCTCCGAGTCGATCGACGCGAGACCGTCACGCAGGATGTCCGAGTTGATGCTGGCCGTCGGGTCCTGGGCCGTCCGAGGGTCCTCAGGGTCGATCAGACGGAGGTGCAGGGCAGAGGGGTCCTTGTAGTCAATGTTGGCGCTGAGGGATGAGAAGACTAGAGTCAGCACAGTCTTTTCTTCGGGTGGACAGGACAGATGGGGACGTACATGAGCTTCCTGCCCTCCGCCTGGTCTCGGAACCGGTTGAGCGAGTCCTCGGCGTACTCGGTCCCGGGTTTGACAAGCTTGATGAACGAGAGCCGGGCGTCGTGGGCCTGAGGCGGGAGCGTCTTGAACTTTGCGTCGAGCGGTCGTGCACGGGTGAAAGGAAGTACCTCCTCGTTTCCGTAGTCGATAAAGACGACCTCGCACTCCTTCTTGAGCGCGGACGCACGCTTGACGCGAGCTCGGTACCAACGGTCGTCCTCCGAGAACTGACCAGAGATGAGGTCTCCGGCCTTGGGTGCCCATCCGGTCGGGCTTTTGGCTGCGGGGGTCTTGTGAAACGAGGTGAAGGAGGTCATCAGAGTCTCGAGGGCGGCTCCCATCGAGTTGGCCTTGTTGAGGATCTGCACAGAGAAGCCAAACGGAGGAGACGTCCGCACGCAAGAGACGACAACGTCGAAGTCTGAGAAAGAAGTTGACAGCATCAGCGAAACCAGATCCAAGCAAGGCAATTTGAGGGGAACTTGAGCGGTGGAGAACGAACAGGCAGTAGGCAGAGCAACGGCAGGCGCGAGAGCGGCGGCGGCCATCTTCTGCTCGGCCTCCTCGACGGCAGGGTCAAACGAGTGCCACAGCTGACGAGAGTGAAGAAAGATGGATCAGATCAGCCAGATGAGTGATCTAGAAGATGAGTAGGGTCACGCACGTTGCGCTTTGATCGCTTGGCCTCCTCCTCGGCCTGCTGGAGCTGCTTGCCGTACGGCAGGGACTCGGCCGAGAAGCCGTGGACGGTCGCCAGTCCAGCCCGGACGAGCTCGACAGCGACGTTGGTCGTCTTGTCGACGTACATGGCACCGATGAACCCTCCAGTCTTGTCGACAGATTCAAAGTCTGGTGTGTTGAAAAGAGAAGTCAAGTCAGCAAGGGCATCCATGCTGACAGAAGTCGACCGGAGGCAGACTGACCGACTTCAACGTCTCGCTGCATGTACCGACTCGCGAACCTGTGCGACTCGTTCCCGTACGGCTCCGACTTCTCGTTCGGGTTCCGGGCAGTCCGAGGAGCGCGAATACCGGCGAGCACAAACGTGAGCTTCTTCTCCTCCTTTGGGATCAGGATCTTGAACCGCGATCCGGCTGCGACAAAGTCGACGACGGCGGCGTGCTTTCCGGCTCGCTTGAAGAACGGGAGGAACTGCGAGGCCTTGCTCCCAGACTCGGACGCGTCAATCACTCGAGGCATGGCCATGTCCTTGCCAGAGTGGATCCCCTTGAGCTCGGCGATGGCACTGCATGAGGAGTAAGAGAATCGGCCCGTCAGCGTCAAACTTGGCAGAGTGCGATCCGAAAGGACTCACGTCTGCTCGGCGACGACCAGCTTGTCGAGGTCGGGTGAGCGATCCTCGTCGTCGCGTCGGTGTCGGAGCACAGACGCGAAACCCTTCTCGATCAGGGTCTCGGCAATGTTGGTGTGACCTCCACCGTATCGGACCGTGACGCAAGTTCGAGCGTCGAACCCTGGCTCGGCCGGCTTGACGTAGTCGATCGTGACCTGGACGGTCTTGCCGATGAGCTTCTTCCTGAGGAACTCCTTTGCCTCGTTTGCCCAGTACTGCTGCTTCGGATCACTCGGCCTCGGTCCTCGGACGGACGAAAACTGGATCCTCCTCTCGACTCCCTCGTCTCCCTTCTCCTGCACGGAGATCTGATCCGCACCCCAGATCCTCGTCACAGTGCCCTCAAAGTTCTTGACCTGCTCTTTCTCCTGGGCGGGCGTCGAGGCAGCCGCCTTGGCTCCTCCGTTGCTGGCCTCAGCCGGAGCAGGGACGGGCTCGTTCTCCCAAATGGCGAGTCGCTTGCTCTTGGCAGAGTTCTCGGCCGACCGAAGGGTGTCGAGGCCTCCAAACGAAGACAGCAGACCGGCGTGCCACGAAAGCACCTTCGCGAGTCCAGCCGCGACAAGGAAGGGAGCGATGTCTCCTGCCGGGTGTCGGACGAGTCCAATGAAGACAGACGACGACTGCTGAGGTGCGGCGGGGAGGATGCTGGTCGACGAGCCGTTGGACGGCGTCGGCGCGGGCGCAGAGAGTGGCGACGCGCCGATCGAGGCGGGTGAGGAGAGGAGGACCACTCTGACCGCCCTACCGAGCAGTCGCGACTCGACAAAGTACTTTGACTCGTCGGCGAACGGCTCGGCTCCAATGTCTCCTCCTCCCATCCTGGGTGCCTTGATTCCTCCGATGGCGAGGTTGACGATCTTGTGCTCCGAGGCCGAGATGAGCAGTCGGACGCGCAAGGTGGATCCGTCGCGGACGCCCTCGACGATGGCGGGCACGTCCTTTCCCTTCCACTCCTGCAGGAGCGCCTGAGGGTCGCTCTGGTACGAGACGGTTCGCTCGAGGTCTGAGCCTGCCCAGAGACCGAGGTTGGCTGCCTGGGCTGCCGACTCGTGCTCGCGGAGCTTGTTCTTTCGCTGCGTCTCCGAGTTGTCGGCGTTAGTCGAGGTCGCGTCCCGGACCTTTGCCCAGCCGTTCTCGACGACGAGGGTGGCGACATCACGAGAGGGAGAGCCCTGATCACATCGGAAGGGGGTACGGACGTGGAGATGGTGAGCTTGATTTCGAGCTCACACGACCGGACTTCGTCGCCTGCTGAGGCTGCTACTGACGGGTGTGGCTCCTGGGATGGTTGCGATTCCGTACTCTCTCTCCTGCCCCTCTCCCTTGAGGCTGTGGAGGACGGCGAACTGGACCTCCTTGCCTGTGAGGAGGACCCGGAGGTGTTCTCGAGCCGGGAACGCATGGGGCTCGTCCTCTCGCTGGGACGATCCCATCCGAGGAGCAGAGATCCCAGCGAGATGAAGGATCCTACAAACACAGATACAAGATCGGGTCGGCCACGCTTTGATTGTCCCAGCAGGATCAAGCTCAGGCCCTCGTAACGCTCTGAAGCCGAGAGCCAGCGAGGGCTGAGCTCGAGCTCACTCACCTCTCGGTTGGAATCCCCTTGGGTCCAGGCTTGCCTCGGAGGATGAGCGTGTCACCGCTCAGGACAGCTGAAAAGGGTCCAGGAGTTAGCTAAGCGCCGTGGACCGAGGTGTTGGCCAACGAGACTCACTCTTGACGATCTGCAGTGACCAGACGAGCACAGGGGGGAGATGGTGAGCGGACAGCGCGGCAACCTCATCTTTGGACCGCTGGACGTACCGCCTTGTACTGCTGGGTAGGTGGTTGGGTCATGGCTCTTGTTGTGTTTGATGTATGTGTGCTGAAAGTTTCCGATGTCAGAAGATGGGTATGCTAAGAGACTGAAGCGAGATCGTGGGTTGAGGGCAACCTGCTGGCCGACTCGGTGAGCTCGAGCTCATCCTCAGGTTGGCAATCACCCGAGCTCAGTCTCCCTCCCTCCTCCACAACCCCCTGCTCTGTACTCTGAGCCATCCTCGCCATCATGTCCCTCACCAAAGCTCTCCCTACCGCGCTCAAGGAGCTCCGAGTCCATCTCTGCCAGACATCGCAGGCGTCTGCAGGCGTGAGGTACGTCTGTCGCCTCTCCATCTCCCCCGCCCCGCATCCTGCCCCGCTCACCCTCCCCGGTCTTGCTCTCGTCGTCCGCGTCCTCTCTTCGACCGCAGGGAGTTCCTCAACAAGTCGTACCTGCCCTTGAAAGCTGCGAATCCGGATCTGAAGGTGCTGATCCGCGAAGCAGAGGGTGTCAGCCCAAGACTGCTCGCTCGATGGGGTCTGTCCCCGTTGCGCTCTCCTCCGGTCCCACCTGGCAGCTCTTGCTGACCAGCCCTGTCATCCGTTTTGGCGTTTCACAGAGCTCGGCTACGAGACTCAAGCTCCGTTGGCGGACCTGTCTGCGCCGCAAGTGACCAAACGCGTAGAGGAGCTCATCGCGCTCGGAGGAGGACGTTGAGCTCGGGCCGGAAGTTGATTCGGTCCACGTTATTGGGCCAGATCTTCGGTACGCACATATGTCAACGAGACTCTTTCTATAGTTTGACTGCTTGCCAACCGAGAGCAAGTGTGATACAAGACCGCTAGGAAGGAAGCCTTCATCTGGAGGCCGGCGCGAGCAGGGCGGACACCTCCGCCGATGCTGTCCTAGGTCCCGACCGTGTCAAAACGAACGTGTAACATCATGAGGATCGTGAGAGAACAGGCGAGGGAGGGAGGAGCGAGCTGAAGCGCTGAAGTCGGGTTGAGATCGAGAGGACGAGTCGAAGCAAGCGGTGAGGGCCGGCGAAGGAAGCAGGCGAAGAAGACAGGCGAAGAAAGAGGAAAAGCCACGCAAATGAATGCGAGAGAGCGATGATCGAGGCTGGCTACTTCTGCCCCGCACCGAACTCGACGACCATCTCTCGCTGCAGGAAGCGGAGGTACTCCCTCAGCGGCCCCTCGTCGAGATCAGACTTGGTCGCCTGGTTCGCCCCCGGCCCGCACCGAAGCAGCCTGTGTCATCAGCGCTGTCCCGCCTGAGATGTCAGTATCTGAGCAGACGCGACTCACGTTGACGAGCTTCTCCTTCCACGTCTTGAGCGCCTTCCTCCTCAGATGGGTCTGGTTCGATCGCGACGCAGCCTTGCCGTCCTTCTCAAGCTTGCCGAGCTTGTGCGCGATCTCTGGCAAGTCGAAGAAGCGGCGTCAGCTTGTGGAGTGGCCAGAGCGCAGTGGTGTGGACACAGGACTGACCGGTCGCAAGCTCGAGGACATCGGACGGCAGAGACGCGAGAGTCGCGAGCTCCAAGCCGTAGTGCGGCTCGGTAGACGGACCCTCCGCGATCCTACAGCCGAGTAGTGAGGACGAGATCAGCAGAAAGTCGAGAGCGGGTGAACTTGCGACTGATGTTGCGCGAACTTGTAGGTGAACGTGAGCGGGCCCTTCTTGTGCGACTGATGCCGAAAGGGGAGGACCCAACGTTAGCCATGTGGCGAACGAGACAACGGATAGCGTGAGAGTCCATACCTCGACCTGGAGATGGACACTGAGATCCGGTAAGGTCGATTGGGCCGGGTCAGCTCAGCGGGTCGAACAGGCAGTACAGGCTCCCGTCGTGTGCACGAACTTCTGGACCGAGTCGTAGCTCCCAAGAGTGAGAGCTGTGCGCGTTGGTCGCAAAGAAGTCAGCACTAGAGTAGTGGACCCATAGCAAAGCTTGACGACTGACTGAGATCTCTGAAGTGGCTCGCGAACAGGACCGTCGCCTTGCTCTGGATCAACTGCTCGGCAATAGCGTGGGCGATTGAAGTGCCCTCCGTCGGCGAAGTTCTGACAAGAAAAAAGAAAAGGGGTCACAGTCAGCATGAGCGATGTAGTCAGGGTGGGTGCAGAGATGGACTGACCCTCGTCCAAGCTCATCGATGAGCACGAGCGACTTGTTCGTGACGAGCGAGAGGATGCTCGCCGACGTTCGCATCTCGAGCGCAAACGTAGAGAGGGATCTGCGAGCGGATGAAGACCTTATCAGTATAGGTATCTACCCAGGCAGCACAGAGTAAACGTGACTGACCCGGCTATGTCATCCTCGTTCGACAGCCTCGAGAGCAGATGCTCGTGCAGCTTGAAGCTCGCGTACTCGGCCGGAACGAAGCTCCCGACGAGAGCCTGGACGGTGATGAGACCGACGGTCTGGATGTAGGTCGACTTGCCCGACATGCTGAAGAAGAGGACCAGATGGTGGCAGGTCAGGTACGAGGTCGATCTTTCATCATCGGCGTCGCGCTTACTTTGGTCCCTGGATGATATGGAAGGACGACGTGTCGTCCGCGTAGACGTCGTTCGGCACGACAGGTCCAGCGTATCGGTCGAGGATCCTAGGTCCGAGGAAACGCACATGTCAGTCTTCGTGAGAGAGATGGGTGAAAGGCTGACTCTCCGCGGCTCACGGGTGTCTGGCCCCTTTGAGGGCGAGCGTGTCCACAAACTCTGGTCGGATGTAGTTGTTGGAGCTTGCGGCATGAGCAAATCCCCAGAGGAGATCGAGCATCGCCACCTGAGGCGGATCGTGCAAGTAGGTCACCGGTCGGCGGGAGGGGTGCGAGGCGAGCAGGGTGGACGTACAGCTTCAGACGACTTGTACAGAGCGCCTGCGGGACGAGCAAGAGCGACGTCAGAGAACGCGATCGAGGCATGTCCTGCTGGATGAGCGACTGACCGACGTCGGCGTAGAGTTCCTTGAGGAGGTCCTGGATGATCTCGTCGCTGAGCAGGAAGATCTCGTTCAGGGTGTCGGTCCACCTCTGCTGTCGCTTCTTGAGCTCGAGCGTGATGCACGACAGCTGGTGCGAGCCCTTCTTGTTGACATTCTTGAACACGCCAGGAAGACCGGTCTCGGGCACGTCGTCGACGCTGACAGTCATCGAGAGTCCGCTGTCGGCAAAGACAACGTTGAGGGACGGCAGCTTGAAGTGGTCCTGGTAGCCCTTGACGAGCTCGAGCACGTCGTGCACGTTCTGATGGCAGTATCCGACGAAAAAGGTCAGCATGAGGCGTAGATATGTAAAAAGACGGGTCGGCGCACCTCCTTGTACCTGCAAGTGTAGAGCGCGTCGCGTGAGGTCAGCATCGTGTACGACCTGGGAAGTAAAGGAGGTTTCAGATTGACGTCTCTCTGGCAACGTCGAGCAACCTGTTGAAGTTGGCCTTCACCGCGTAGATCTTGGCGTTCCTGGGAGCAGAGGCACGGCAAGTCAGCGTCCTTGCAGGCCCGCAGGAGAGACGAGCTTGTATGCGTACCTCACCGCGAGCCCGCTCTTCCTGCCTTTTGCTACTGCTCCGCTGGTGTCCTCCTCAAGACGGTCTCGGATGAGCTCGTCAATTCTTTGGAGTCGATCGTCCGACAGGATCTGCTCAGGCAGGCGGAGAAGCGATCGTCAGCCCCAAGATGTAATACGAGGCTGAGGTCGAGGTGTTCACGTTGTGCATTCGGATGAGCAGTTCAGAGTGGGCGCCATCGACTGCGTCGCACACCGCCACGAGTGATCGGACAATGACTCGAAGGGAGAGGATCTGGGTCACTCGTCCCTCGGCTCGGATGGGATCGACCTTGTGGTCCTGCTGGACGAGCTGAGGAGAGGAGACAAACGCACGAAGTGACGGGTCAATTCCAACTCATGTTCGGTTCTGGATCAGGACCGACTCGGCTGCTCACCTTTTGGATGAGCTTGTCGAGATCAAGCTGGGAAGCAAGAGCGAATCAGCCGACTGTCTGACCAACAGCGAGAACACCGCACCGACCTTGACCAACGGCTGCAAGGCCGCCTTGATCCTCGCGGTCCTCTCCTCGTTTGAGATGAGCTCTTCAATGGCGTCGAGTCGCTTGTGGAGGATGCCCTTGACGGTGATCGGCTGGAGCAGGTTGGAACGCAAGAGTCGCTCGGCCATCGGGGTGTGCGTCTTGTTCAGCACGCCTGTCGATCGAGGAGGACTACATCAGCCCAAGCCTGGTACGGAACAAGAAACGAAAGGAGACCGACCGAAGAGGCTCATGTTCGACTTTGGGTTTGCCTTGTTGACGACCAGCTCCAGGTTGCGCGCCGTCTCCGGATCGATGCTGCCGTCGTAAGGCAGGCCATCAGCACTGACCACATCCCCGAGCTTGCCATATAGTACGCGACATACTACATCGTTCCTGGAAGGGAAAGAAACAACGCGTGTCAGTCCGTCCCGACCTCTCGACTGTGGCGCATGTACTCACCTTCGAGCGCCTGCCAATGGATCTTGAGCGTCCCGGGCGGGAACGAGATCATCATGGTCGTCTCGAGGTACTTGAAGAGCGCCGAGGTCGAGCAAAGAGCGAGATACCTGGACGGAAGACAGGTGATCGGTCAGACAGAGGTCGAGGGGAATCAAGGAGGACAGAAAGCGGAAGTCGGGCGTACTTGGACTCGGCAGCCACCAGAACGGCCGCTCGCTCCTCGTCCTGGGCAACGGAACGATGAAGTGGGTGATGAGCCTTGTCAGTCTGTCCGAAGACGCAGAGCATCATCAATCGAGAAGACCGAAGAGCGTACCTCGATCATCAGCTGTTGCAGGAAGGCTCGCCCTGTCCGAGCAGATTTCCAAGAGCTCTGAGTCAGTCTAGGGCTCGTGCATAGCTATTCGATAAGTCTTGGAAGAACACTCACCTGCGTCGTCGTTCCAGTACCTTCTCGAGATGGGGACGGTCTCGATGTCGGAGAAGGCGTCCAGCAGACTCTCGACGAGCAACGTCGGCTTGGCTGGCTTGTGAGGCCCGCCCAGTCTGCTTCTGATGACTCCAGGCTGGTCCGGTGTCGGGAGGGCTGTGTCGATGACGAGGATGAGGGAGGGCGGGTAGAGGGACAGATGGTGGAACGTCTTGACAAAGGACATCGTGTCCGAGATCTAGCGAGACCGCAAGCCGCGGATCAGATAAGCCGAAAGATTTGGGTTGAGTGGGAGAGTATGCTACTCACCTGAGTGAGCGTGACCTTGCCGGTGAGCTGATCGTACGCTGAGAGGAAGACAGTCGACGCGACGGAGGGAGAGGCGGCGCGTCAAGGTGAGCTCGCCCTCCCAGCTGCCCGGTCTGCTGTCGCCGCATCTGATACGAAAGAGCCTCCAAAGCTCAGCCTGCTTACCTGTGATACCAATCTCCCTTCCGACGCCTGCGAATGACAGTACAGCAGACAGCGTCAGCATAGATCGTTAGGCCAGTGAACCAGCTCGCTCGCTCCTCTCGTTCCCATCAGACCCTGAAGCTCCCCATGACAAAGTGGCGAGTACTCACCCTTCCCCTCGATAATCGCAACGACCCAGGTGTTGTCAGGATCGACTCCTGAGCTCGAGTTGGCGGTCCTGGGCCTTCCTCCGGCGGTCGAAGGTCGTCCGGTGCCCGTGGCGGTCCCGCTGAAGCTCGCCGCCGAGCGCGGCCTCGACTGGCCAGTTCGAGGTCGGGCAGAAGAAGGGCGAGAGGAGGACATGATCAGGTGACAGATGTGAGATGAGCTTTGACGAGTCAAGGGAGGATGGTGAAGCAGGGGGTGGATGCTTCGGGTCAAGCGACTGTTGAGCTCGTCCTCCTCTCGTCGTCGCGTCTGGCACGCGCTTCTTGGCTCCTCTGGCTCTCAAACGTGCTATCTCATCTGTCTCCGGTGTCTGCTGCTCTCAAAACGACGATCGGACTGCCGTTCTGTGTCTCTTTCCTGCTTGTGGATGCATGACGAACAGTGCATAGAATCCACCGTCCCAACCGAGTCCCACGAAGCCGAAATCCACCTTGCGTTGGGGCAGTTTACTTCTTCTTGGGCTGCAGAAAGCAAAGATGAGAAGAACGGGTCAGCTCGGTCGTCGTAGAGGATGTTGTGTGTGTGATGATTTGGACGTACGTCTCCAGCCTTGGACTTGGAAGTTCCTCGGACCTTCTTCGACCTGTTCTTCCTCTCCTTCCTGAGCTTCCTCGAGGCCTTCTCGACCTTCTTGGCGAGCCCGGATCGGACGAGCCGGTGTCGGGGCTCGAACTTCTTCTGGGAAGCCTCGTCGTCGTAGATGAGCGCGAATCCGGTGGATCGTCCTCCTCCGAACGCGGTCCTGAAGCCGAAGCACGAGACTCGCTCGGGCGACTGGGCCTTGTACATCGCGGCGAGCTTCTCTCCGAGCTCCTTTCGCGAGACGTTGGCTCGTCCGGGGTGGATGACGTCAATCACGAACTGCACAGATTCAAGGTAAGAACACGCCAGGTCAGCTCACCGACGCTCGAAGCTCAAACAGACGCGAGCCTCCCTTCTGCCAACGCGAGCGAGACTGGACGACTGACCTGCTTTCGGGCAAGCAGCCGGTTGGTGATGAACTTTCGAGTTCGGATGGTGATGGGGGCAGTAGGGTCCGACTGCAGCCGAGGCGATCGAGCGAGGCGAGAGGTGAGGTCGAAGGGAGGAGCGTTAGAAGACAAGCGGGAGGAAGCGATCGTCAGTCAACCGTCCGTTCGATCATGCGTACAGGTATCCTCTGAGCGTGTGCGACACCGAGTACGGCTTGTGGGAGGCGGCGCCAGCGGAGAGCGAGCGAGTGCTGGGTGGGTGGAGTGTCGTGTGCCGCCGCCCATCTGGTGAGGTCGCTCCCTCCTCCCGGCCCGGCCTCAGTCGACTGGCGCACTCTCAAGTGCACGAGCCTGACCTCTCTCTCGTCTGGATGGCTCTCGTCCGCCCTGCCGCTCCGCCAGCACGACCGTGACCTCTCCTGCCTCGCTGAACGACAGCTCCTCCACCCAAGCTCGACGTCTTTTCCGACCTCTGCCCTCCGCCTGCTTTGTCCGCACACCTCCCAGCGTCCACAATGAGACACATGCTCAGCCCTAGATGAAGGTCTGAACTAACCATCTTGACGTAAAACGGTTCTGGAGAGGTCCGAGTCGAGGTGAGGTCGAGGGAAGGAGGGCGGAAGGTGAGGTCGAGGGAGGGATCCAGTCCAAGAGCGTTGGCGGGCGAGGGAAGGATCGGGTGGGGTTGGGATAAAGAGGGAAAGAGGCAAAGTCAGCTCTAGGATACGTGTGACGCCTAGGATGTGTCTTTGTGGTACGTGCCTTGACTGGCGACTGAGTAAGACAGAGGGGAAGAGGAGCATGGGACTCGCCTGCAAGAGTTTTCGACCGCGAGCTCGCGGAGGGAGGCCTGCGGTGGGAGCTTCCCCCTCCTCCTGCTCTGGACTGTCTACCAACGGCCAGTTACCTATCCCTAATTCGCTCGCATTTGAAGTGGTCCGAGCATGTCAAGGACTGTCGTCTGTTCAGCTTGGAAAGTGCCCGGTGAGCAGAGACACCACTGCAACGCGACGACCTCGATCTGCCCGCTTCCTCCTCGAGCTCAACACGCACCAACCCCCTCCCTCCTCCTACTCGCCCTTGCACCCTTTGCGGCCCACCATCACACGTCAGTCATTTGACAGCACGCTCGCTCCTTCCACCCTGCACGTGGGCTCTCTCCAACCACCGTCCGCCTTTGTCGCTACCGACCTCGCGTCCACTTCCCGCCGTCATGTTTACGGGCACGTCCGTCGCCCTCGTCTGGGGAATCCAAGGTTGGCATCTCTTCCTCTTCTCAGCAGCCACACCCGTGATGACAGCTGATAGCGTGCCGTCGCATCTGAACAGTTGATACGATCCACCTTCTACCACGTCGGTGCCTCAGGTCGTCTCGAGCTGTCCGTTGTGCTCGCTGGACCGGCCAGCTGAGCAGCTCTCGTCTTCCACGGCCTCGCAATGCTACCGACCCTATCACCTTCGCGCCCGGACATCGACCTTGTCGTTCGCCATCGATCCGCAGGTCATTCTTCTTCCTCGTTCGACTATCGCGTCCCTCCCGCCCGAGATCGTGGACATGGTCCTCGACGAAGTCTTCGCAGCCCTCTACGCCAACAAGAGGGAGGAAATGCTCACGCGAGTCGGGATATGCTGCTGCTCGACCCATCAGAGGCGACACCGTCCGCCGGGCATCGACCGACACGACTGTGGGTTCGACTGCCCCTCGTGGTTTGCGTGCTGCCAACAGGGCCATAGCTTCTCCTCCTGCTGTAGTCGGGTCTACAAGAACCGCACGAACGGCTGGTCAGATCTCCTGGCCGGCCCTCACGACTGGGAAGTGAGCGTAAGTGCCTTGAGTCAAGCTCAGTCTCCACTCGTGTCGATAGTCCGCGCACCAATCGCTGACGCAGACCTTGCTTTCCGTAGCTGGGCAATACTCTGTCGTTGTTTGGCCTCCGAGCCTTCTCTTTCCCGTTTTTTACAACGAGGGCAAACTCGCTGCGGTCCACCATCGTCGGCGTGTCGGTCCCACGAGTTCTGGACCAAACCGGCCCGGATTCCACCACAGGCAGTTACGCTACCCCTCTTTCAACGTTCGAAGGAAGGGACATTGGAGAGTTCTCTAGCGCGATCTCGCTCGAAACCGTTCGCCCGATGTCTAAGCTGGACCAACGACGCTTCGTTCGAGCGATGCGAGTCCTTCGCCTCGACACAGCGGTGGTCAGAGCGGCTGCTCCCTCGCACAAAGGGCTGGTTCCGGATCCTTCCACAGAGTCTTCTGACGAACGGGAGCACGTCCCAAGGAGCAGAAAGCTGGAGATCGAGACGCCTTCCCTCCTGCTCGTCCACACCGCGTGGATTTACTGGTAGCCTCCTCCTCAGCTTCGAACCCGATCCATGCCGTCATTTACGCAGACCTCGGATTCCTTCAAGAAAGAGCAACGCGAGACTCTCTCTTATGCGGCAAACGTAGCACACATGCATCCATCTCTGCGGACGTGTCATCTATTTCCCCTCATCCCTCCGTCTCTTGACCCCCTCGACCCACTTCCTCTCCTCCTCCCCCTTGGGCAACACCACCAAACTCACACACCCATCCTGCACCCTGATCCCATCCCCACCCTTCCCTACCCCATCCACCGCCTTATACCCCGCCTTGAACACATCCTCAAGCGTGAACCCCTTCTTCCCCCTCACAGGCACCTTCAACAACCTCCCTGCGTCCGTCTCGACGTAGACGACGACGTCCTCGAAGACGAGACTTGGGTGTGGGGGCGGGGAGAAGACGGGTTCGAGCGCGGAGAGGAGCGGGGAGGTTGTGCAGAGGTGGGAGAGGAGGTCGGAGGAGGCGGGGACGAGGGACGGGTAGAGGAGGAAGGTGGGGGTGATGAGAGGGGTTTGGGGTGGGGGTGGCGACCAGGTGGAGGAGAGGTCGAGGGGGTACAAGGGGATGGAGGGGAGGGAGGTGGTTGGGGCGGTGTCAGGATCGAAGTGGAGCGGGTGGGGGTTGTCCGGTGGGGAGGTCGATTTGCGAATGACGAGGCCGCGGAACTGGGAGGGGCAAAGGGATGAGATGGAAGAGACGGCACGGATGAGAAAGATGGGGCGCGTCGGGTCAGTACCGCCTCATCGGTCCTTCTTCCCACACCCGGCCACAAGCTCACTCACCCTCAGGGCCTTATCCAAAGCCTTCTGTCCCTCGACTTTCCGTCTCTCCCTCTCCTTCGTCTCAGCCTCCTTCTTACGTCGCTTCTCCCCTCGCTCGGCCGCCGTCTCCTTGACCTTCAGGATACTCTTGTCCTCCGCATGCCCAGGAACAGCCAGTCCGACCTCTGCAGCCTCAACACACTCGTCGAACCGCTCAAGTCCAAGAAGACCGAGTGACTTCCGATAGTGAGCCTTGATGTTGGACCCGTTCAGCGTCAGCGCCTGGTTCGTGTCGAGGAGGACTTGTCGAAGGTTTTCTGCACGAAGTGAACCGAAGAAAAGGACAGAAGTTAGCGGACAGTCTGATCGTCAGGATTGAGAGAGTGATGAACCGCGAAAGAAGGATGCTGGGACTGACCGAGAGCGAGGTTACAGGCCGCCCGGTTGACGAGCAGCACCTCGAGCAGGCTCATGTCCTCCGGCTTGGCATCAATCGCCTGCGTGTAGAACTGCTGAGCTTCGCGAAACCTTCGACCGGCAAAGTACTCGTTCCCTTGGTTCTTGAAGTTGCGGGCAACCTCTGCACGAAGAACAAACCCACGGACACGAGGAACGGAGGGACGTGAGCTCGAGATTTTGAGCTCACCAGCTTGTCATGCTCGCCCAAGGGCTGCAAGACATGACAGGCTGAGAAGAGGGGTCGAGAGGACGTACCGTCCGGTGTCTCATCGAAGACGAGCGCTTGAAGGGCCGAGATGGCGTCGTTGTCTCCTCCCTCGGCGTCGGGGAGGGCGGTCATAAACAGCGGAGACTCCCCAAAGTGATCCTCGATGGACTTGGGAGGAGGCACACTCGGGCCGGTGGAGGTAGAGGCGACAGGCGCAGGGGCCTCGTCTGCTATGGGAGTGATCTCGGGCATGATAGGACGCGTGGTCGGGTGTGTTGGCGTTGGGAGGCAGTGGACGGAGAGAAGGGAGGGAACGGTGAGCTTGTGCCGGAGGAAGGCGGTCGAAGTTTGCTTGGGTGCTCGCCGCATGCACCTTCGAGACTGTCTGCTAGGTTGCTGATAAAGACGAGCCCGGGGTTGATTGACTGCAGAGTGCGAGGAGCTGTTTGTCGCGCTGCTCAGAGACTTCGGTACGGGAGCCAGTCGGGACAGAGCGAAAAGAGGGGAAAGATGCAATCAGACTCGCAGCGAAACAAAAGAAGGAGAGCAGGGATGTAAAGGGAGGATGTGTATGGGTACGATAGCGCGAGAACAGAACGTGTGATGCGAGATACGGGGGTGCTAGATCCTTCGAAGCGTAAGTTAGATCGGAAACGAGCCAGAAAGCACAGAGATTCAAGGGCGGTCCCGGGCGAGGACGGCCGCGAGAGAGCATAACGTAAGATAGCGTAGGCGTACCTCCATGAGAGAGAAAGATTGTCTGGTGCGGAGTGGGCAGGAAAAAAGGGGGATGATAGGAGCATAAGGCCGGGAGAGGACGAGATCGAACAGGTGGCGGATGTGGTGTTGCGTTGGAGCCGTCTACGATGAGGACGAAGACGCTTCCACTCCATCCATGGCTGATAGGCGAGGATCAAGAAGGAATAGACAAGGTCAGCACTGAGTCACTCTGCCTCGCCGGATGGATAGTGAGCAGACTCACGAGATCCGTCCCTCCTCTCCTGCATGACCGCGTCCTTGCTCTCTCTCAGTCCGTCCTCAACCTCGACCGGCCTAGCAACCGCCTCAACCTCCATCCTCTCTCCTCCGCCGGCGTCGGCCTCGTCCTGCTTTGCCTCTGCCTCCTCCTCTGCCTTCCGTCTCCGGCCCTCGACCAACCGCTCGATGGCCTCTCCACCTGCTGCGGCGCCTCCCTCTGAGTAGAGCAGTAGCTGGTCGCCGTACCGCTGCATCTCCTCGAGCGGGATGACGAGCCGAAAGTCGTTGAGGAGCAGGAACTGCAGCTCGAGCTGGTTGAGCTCCGATTGGGGGAGGCCGCCGACCTTGGCATAACGCGAGTTGGTGTAGAAGACGTCTGGAAAGGCAGAGGGACCGAGCGAGAGACAAGGGAGAAGGGGGCGTAAGGGCAGATGTCAGCACCCAAGGCTCGATATCGAAGAGCGAACGTGGGCCACCAGACTCACCTGAGAAGAACTTGCTCGCAACGGTGACGCCCGCGATGACGAGTCGATGTACGTTGAAGCTGTCGATCGCAAACGTCCGTCCTGCGACCTCGAGGCTGAGCCTGCTCATGCGGTCAAAGTAGACGAGCAGAGAGAGGAACACCTCGTTCGACGCGGGGCAGTACTTGAGGATCCGGAGCAGGTAGACCTCGATCGAAATCCCGGGCACGTTGCGCGCGTGAAAGCACAGCGACGAGGACGATGACTGGAATGCCGAGACCGATGCGGCAAGTAGAGGGTGGGCGGGGGTGACTATCGAGCTCGCGCCCGCGGCAGGCTGAGAGGGGAGGGAGGACGAGGCGGATGCGGCAGGGGAGGCAGCCTCAAACGCCGGGCTGGCCTGAGAGGTGGGATGAGACGAGGACACGGGGAACAATGGAGTCGAGGGTGAGGTAGGGTTGGGTCTCGGAGTCGGGGCTGTCGCGGTGGACGGGGTCGAGGTCGAGGTTGCGTTCGGATCGGTGCTTGGCGGTCGGTTGGTGCCGTCGCCCTCGCGTGTCCGACTGTCGGCGGTGCCCTCTGCGTTCGGATACGATGGTGTGTCTGTCTTTGTGCGTTTGGAGTGATTGTCTGTCTGTGCGGAGGTGTCCGGTTGGGGGTCGTCTCCGCCTGCGCTCTGCCTCCTCCCACCGCTTGCGGTCGAGCTCGCCCCGTCCTCGGTCTCGTCCCCTTCCCCGTCAGACGTCCGGAGAGCGTCATTGGCGCTTGCAATCTGCTGGAGCAGACTCGCGAGCAGCTTAACGAGTTCCTGGGGCGGGTACTTTGCGAGGTCCAATCGGGGCGGGGCGGTTGACGGCAGCTCAGTAGAGACGGACCCCCTCGGTGTCGCTCCATCAGACGGACCGGCCTCGTCACCTCCGTCTGCCTGCTCGATCGAAGCAGTAACTGGTGGCTTTGGTGACTGTGTGGATGTTTGAGCTGGCTGGAGGTCTGGCGGTGGGGGAGGCTGTTGATCGGACGAGGGAGGGGCCGGATGAGATGAGCCCAAACGTGGGTCACCTTCACCTGCCGTATGGCTCCTCGGCTCGCTCGCCGACGACGCAGGAGGTGTGGGCTCAGATCCAAAGACGAGGCCTGAGCTTGAGCTTTGTCCTGCCGAGGTCGACGGTGCGACACCACGCTGATGAGGTTGGGTCGACGTCGAGCCAGCTGGGCCGCTGAACGAAGAGCCCTCCGTCTCCTTTGTAGGGCGACGCGAGAGACCAAACGAGCTCCGTCGGGTCCCGTTCGAGGGAGCGTCCAATGACGACCGTCGTCTGAGCGAAGACGAGGACGGGCCGGCTTCGGTAGAGGTCGAGTGGTTGCGAGCTGGCCAGGCCGCTCCTCCCCCGGACGACGAGCCGCCCGTCGAGGTCGACGCCGTCGACGAGGACGAGCGCAGAGAGTGGTGCATGTCCGGTGTATTACGAGGCAGGTGAGAATCGGTCGCCAACATGACTGTCGCTAGACCGGGAGGGCGGGCGGGAGGGGTTGGCCGAGAACGAGACGTGCGAGCGGTGGAGGTGAGAGCTCAACCAACGCGGGAGAGGACGGTGGGAAATCAGGCAGCAGCCCGCCCACGTTCTTGCTCACGACTCGTCAACCTCATCGACCGGCAACAAGTTCAGAATTGAGCATGTATCACGTTCAGAAAGGGCATATATGCGATCAGTGTCTACGTCGTCTGCGCGGCCTCGTAAAGTCTACAGAAGCCGGAGAGCGTCGCCTTCCTCCCATCTCGCGCCAACCAAACAATCTCAACCTCGACGCCAGGTCACGACAAGGAGCCGAAGCGCCTGATGGCAAGTCCGTCACCGATCTGCCGGGTGCCCTTTCACAAGGGACTCTCGGGGCAGCCGCAGACGGCCGAGAGCGCGTTGCATGATCCCTCTTGCGCCACTCCCGTCGCGGAGCTTGACGACCATCTCCTGCCTTGACCGCGATCCGTTTGAGTCCGCACGCAAACCCTCGACCAGCCTGCAATCTGATCTCCCACAAACTTCGGCTCCTAGTCCTCGACCTTTGTGAGGATCTCGCGCACGTCTTCCTCCAGCTCGGCGGGCGTCTCGCCGAACCGGCTTCGCGCGCTCCGTGGTTGCGACCCAAGTAGCGACAGCGTCGGCGAAGCGGCGGTGGATGGTGTGGAGTTGATCACAGAGTCGTGTGCCGATACTGAGGACGGTTCCGACGATGCAGAGGCTCGTTCGCGACGTTCCCGTTCGCGCTGGCCCGTGATCCATCTGTCGGTTGCAAGCGCAGACAGAAGAGCACAGATGTCAGACCTGGGACTCGGGCGCTTGGAGAAACCGTACGGTTCATTATTGGCACCCGAAGGCCAGGACAGGCATCGGGTGCCACGTCTCCGGGCTCTGACGGCGGACTGACCTTTCAATCTCCTCCTCGCTACCGACGCTGCCGTCCTTGGCAAGCTCCCTCGCTGCCTGCATTCTCTCTTCGTTGTGCAGATACCGCTGCTTGAACTCGTACCGCTGAAGCTTCTTCTCTGCACCGACGACGAGCCCGGTCATTGTCGCTCCAGAAATGAGGAACGCCTTTCCTGCGAGCGTTTGACGGCTGTGTCGACGAAAAGATGGCGAAAAAGCGCTATAGTCAGTCCATGTTGGCTATCTGGAACTGGGCTTTACGGCACAACGGCCTGTAGTGTCGCATGACCAGAGGACGGGGAGGTCCGGCGTCGGGTACGCACCGGAAGAGGGGCCAGATCTGATGAAGGACGGCGACGATGGCGGTGGCACCGATGGTGTACTTGATCATACCCTGTCGATGATGAAAGACCCAAGTCAGCGACCTGGCAAAAGGGACGCGGCTCGCTGTGACGATGGCTGGAAGAGAGGGGCGAGACTGAGGAGACGGACCTCGATCCCTCCCTCGATCTGGACTCTGGACGCCTCGTCCGCCGACTGGTTTCGTGATTTGCGTTGCATGACCGTCATAGTGAGATATGATCCGAGTGGTGTCTATGTGGCTTGCTGCTGGGCTGGGAGAGGGACTGACGAAGACGGGGACGCTGGTGAGCTTCATCTGCTCTCCAGGAGAGCCTGGACGACCCATGGGCCCGAGAGGTCCCAGAGCTCGGCCAGAGAAAGACCGTACCTACGGATCTGGTCTCGTTATCTGATGTTGTCCGCGAGTGATGGTGGCCGTTTGGGGGTCGAGGTCCGAGGAGGGCTTTGGATCGAGCTCACCGTTCGAGCGGGAAGGGCGACCGAGCTCAACATTCCAGCCGATTTGACCTGTCCTGACCGGCAACCGCCAACACAGTCACATACGCGCGTCATGGTTTCCTCTGCGACGCCAGTGTACATCTCCACTTCTGCGAACCGGTACTCGCACTGCTCGTCCATCTCGCCAGACGGGCACGGGCTCGTCGCGTTTGGTGCCGGCAGGGGAATCGCCCTCTGGAACTCAAAGGTCAGCGCATCACTCTACAAGCTCAAGCCGAGCGCGCACGTGTACTCAGGCAGAGCTCGGGAGATTCCGTTCTGACTGTTTGTTGGAAAATGTGCTTCTCTGTTGCAGAACTCGCGTGAGGAGCTCGTGCATGAGGTCCTGCCCGGCCACGAGGCCGAGGTCGTCTCCGTCTCGTTTCTCCCCATAGCGACAGACAATGGTGACCTCGCCTTCGTCTCAGGAGATAGCCAGGGAAAGGTCATCCTCTGGAGACGTCGCGGACATGACGGCAAGGTCAGTCTGGAGCTCTCTGGGACGGCTCTCTCGCCTGGCCGGAAATCTCGAGCTCACCATGCTCGTTCTCTTCTTCGCTCCAGTGGTTGCTCGCTTCACGCCTGCCAGGACACTCGGCCTCGGTCACGTCGATAGCACCCCTCGCCAACGTCGGATGGCTCGCATCAACCGGGACCTCGGATGCGGCCATGGTGCTGACAGCCTCGTCAGACTGCCAGATCCTCGTCTGGCTCGTCCAGCTTGGAGCAGCGGCCTCGGGTGAGCACCACCTCCACTCGGGCTTGACCGAGTCTTCTGAGTGCTGACGTACCTATGTTCTTCTTATAACAGAGCCCAAGCTGATCCAGACCATCTCGACGAACAAGAAGATCCCGCTAGCACTGGCTGTGTCCATGTTCCCCGGGACCCAAGGTGAGCACGACCATGTCTCTACGTCGTGCCTCGGGACGATAGCGACTAAACGAACTGCCTGCACTTTCAACTCATCCTCTCGTCCAGTTCCGATCCTATCTTTGGCCACGACCGACCGCAAGATCCAGATCTTTGCCTTCCAACCCGAGTCATCCGAGGTGAGTTGAACATGCCGTTCGGGCTCTCCTACGCGACCTGATGACGTCTGCTGATTCGCTGGTCTATCGGTCAATCAGTTCACCTATGCGCTCTCGCTCGAGGGCCATCTCGACTGGGTCCGGGCTCTCGACTTTTCGCCGACGACCTCGGCGGACGCGACAGAGCTGCTGCTTGCGTCTGGATCGCAGGACGGGTACATCCGACTCTGGTCGCTCGTCCACCTGCCCACAGCGTCTACTCCTGAGGCGGCGCCAGTGTCTGCTGCTCCCGAGTGCGCTGCTGGGACGGCGGAGAAGGACGGTGAGATCCTGGACGACGAGATGATGGACGAGTTTGAGCGCAAGATTGCCCGCGAAGAGGAGGACAGCGGAGAGGGACAGGGTGCGAACGGAGTCGGCCAGGTCAGCATGAAGGCGTATACTCTGACAGTCAAGCAAAAGGACGGGACGTGAGTGCGATTCCTTTGCGTCCAAGGATCCTCTACCGGCCTCTCTGACCGACCGTCTCCTTCGTGCTTTGCCTCAGGACCTCCGACTTCTCCCTGTCTTTCTCGGCTCTCTTGCAAGGCCACGACAACTGGGTCACCTCGTTGCACTTTTCTCCGCCACCCGCACAGTCATCCGGCGCGTCCTCTCCGACAGACCTGCAGCTGCTCTCGTCCTCTGCCGACAACTCGCTCATCATCTGGGCCCCTCCTCCGACCTCGCTCATCCCCGTCCACCACGCCAACGTCAACGCGTCCTCGTCAGCTATTTGGTACGCCCAGGGGCGATACGGCCAGGTCTCGGTCAAGGGGCTCGGCTTCTTTGCCGCTCTCTGGGGCGGAGACCACACCGAGGGCGGCAAGAAGGAGATCCTCGGAAGTGGTTGGGCAGGAGGGTGGAACGTCTGGCGGGAAGGCGATGCAGATAGCTCCACCTGGCTTGACGCGAAGGGTCCGACAGGGCACTTTGGACCCGTCAGAGGAGTCGCCTGGGGAGGTCGCGAAGGCAGGGAGTGGGTCGGAAGTGTCAGGTACGTCAGATCCGGGTAGTCCATGTCGTGGAGTTCTGAGCTGACCTTGGATGATTTGGCTCCTCAGTTTCGACGAGACCACACGCCTGCACGCTCCCTGGACTCGACCTGCGTCGCCTTCGTCCACCGAAACCATCACCACCTGGGCCGAGATTGCTCGTCCTCAGATCCACGGCTACCCGCTCACCTGTCTCACCACCCTCCCACCAAGCCAGCGTTTTGTCAGCGGAGCGGACGAGAAGGTCGTTCGTGTCTTTGAGGAGACGACCGGCTTTGTCGACACCCTCGACGGACTGGGCGCCTCTGTCCGGTCGGCTGCCGACAGAGAGGACGCTGCCGAGTCGGCACCTTCGCGACAGCGAGCTGTGGGGGCGAGTGTGCCTCCTTTGGGTTTGAGCAACAAGATGGTGATGACGGACGACCCAGACGAGCAGGATACGGCTGGGGACACTGGCTTCAACTACACCCAGTTCTCGATCTCGCAGTCGATGACCTCGCCGCCGACCGAGAACACGCTCTCGACGTCGACACTCTGGCCAGAACTCGAGAAGCTGTACGGGCACGGATACGAGGTGCGTACCTTCCAGCACTCATCCTTGTAAGTTTCACTCACCGTCGCTGATCGCATCTCATGTTCTTTGTACTTCCAGCTCTACGCCCTCACCGCCTCGCGCGACTCCTCGGTCATCGCCACCTCCTGCAAATCCACCAACGCCCTCCACGCCGTCGTCCGGCTCTACTCCACCAAGACGTGGAAACCCCTCCTCAACCCCCTCCCAGGCCATCAACTCACCGTCACAAAGATCGCCTTCTCTGCCGACGACCGGTTCGTCGTCACCGTCGGGCGAGACAGAGGATGGGGGATCTACGAGAGGGAGAGTGCGGAGCTGGGACCGGAGGGAGGGTACAGGCCGTTGGCGTTCAACCCGAAGCCGCACGCGAGGATCATCTGGGATGTGGCGTTCTCGCCGGTGTTTGGAACGGAGGGGAACATGGTGTTTGCGACGGCGAGCAGGGATAAGACGGTGAAGGTTTGGAGGAGGCCGGACCAGAAGGAGTCGGCGATGTGGGAGGTGGCGAAGACGGTCAAGTTTGAGGTGGGGGTGACGAGTTGTGATTTCTATCCGGCCGTCCGGGACGGACGGTCAGTGCCCTTCCCTCGTTCCCTCGGGTGTGTGCTGTCTGAGCTGACCCGTCTCTCCTCTTTTGCAGGCTCATCCTCGCCATCGGTCTCGAAAGCGGAACCATCAAGCTCTTCACTGCTTCTCCGTCCGACACCTCATCCTGGACCGAGGTCATCTCGCTCGACTCTTCGTTTGTCCCTCTTCCCTTCTCTTCCCTTCTCCCCACCCCACCCTGACCCCCCCACTCTGATCCCCCGCACACAGCACCGCCCACCTCGAACCCGTCACCCGCCTCGCCTTCCAACCACCTCCCCAATCCCCTACCTCCACACCCGACATCATCCGCCTCGCCTCCGGAAGCGACGATCGCTCACTCCGCGTGTTCGAGGTTCGCATAGACTAGACCGAAGCCGGATCAACATGGCATGGCAAACGCATCACATTATCGAGGCAAGATATGACTAACGGATCAGGCGTGGGAGGAGATCGAGAGGGGTGAGGTCACGACTGGAGATGGACGGGCTCAAGCCTTCAGGTTAGATCCGTCTCCGCCACAGCACGAGGCGAACAGGCCTCCCTTCTTCTTCGGAGCGGGTTTCGCGGTGGGAGTGGAAGCGGGTTTGGGCTTTTCGGTGACGGGAGCCGAGGCGGGGGCGACGACTGGGGCATCAGCGGGAGCCGGGGTGGGCGTCGCGTCGGCGTTGGCGGCAGGGGCGGACGTGATGTTAGAGTTGGGGACAGAATAGCCTGACAGGGAGAGGGAGATGGTCAGCGCGGAAAAGGGGATCGAGGAGCAGAAGGCAGGAAAAAGCTCACCGTCCTTCTTGACCTGCTCGCCGTTCGCGTTGGCGAGGGCAACAGGTGCTCCGAGAGCGACAGGCTCGTTTTTGGCGGCGACTGGTCCGGTGACGTCGCCGGCGCGGCTAAGAAAGTACAAAGATGGAAAAGGCGGTCAGCATGAGAGCACATTGAACGGGATCGGAATCGGGACGAGCTGCAAAGGCGACCACGAAGGCAGTACAGCTCTCACGAGAAGCAGGTCGGAAATTTCGTCATGTCTCCTAGGAGGACAAGCGCAAACTATGGACGACGGAGAGGAGATGTCTGGGAACGGACGATCCTTCCGCCGATCAAGTCGTCAAGTGAGCGCAAGTGGGTGGAAAGGGGTCGTGAAAGAGAGAAGGAGTCGAGAGGAAAGCATAGAGGTGGAGACAAAGAGCGAGAGGAGAGGGAAGGGCAGAAAAGGGAAAGAAAAATTAAGCGGAGTCGAGACTCACTTAGCCTTGTCCTGGGCGATGGCAGCCTTTCCCTTGAGAAGCGTGGATGCCAGTCGAGCCAGGTTTTCTCCCTGATATCTTGCCACAATCTTGTCGCTGTCCGTGACGGGAAGAGTTCCCTTCGCGCCCGCAACGACCCTGTCCCCACCCAATCAAAAGTGATCAGCCAAAGCTTCGAAACGGCTGATACATGGATGTATACACACGAAGCCCCGTAAGGCGACCCTCCCACTATAGTGGATTCATTCGAGATCTCGCTCTTCGCGTACCCGTTAGGCTGCCAGATGATGCCGTCTGAGGGAACAGCGGGGGCAAGGGTAAGCTCGACGGATCGACAAGATTACAGGAGAGACAAGGGGACTCAAGATGAGCGAAGAAAGGGAGCGACGTAAGTACTGTCGCCTCGTGGCCGCCATGCTGTCCGCCGGCTCCAGTGACTGTACAACAGCACAGTCGACGGAGTGTCAGCCAGCGATTGAGGCTAGGGGATCCGAATCGTCCGTTGAGCCAGCAAGAATGACTTACCGATACTTCCAACCTTACCGAGCATGGTCCCCGCAGCCCACAGACCACCGGTCTATCAGAGAACGATGGAGGCAAGGAGTCAGAGTCAGAGCAACAACAAAGACGCGGCAGAACAGCTGCACGGCAGAGCGAGACTCGCCTTATCGAAAAATGCGCTCGCTTGACTCGGCGCTCTCCCATATCGTGTACCGTAACAGAATACGAACCCATCCATGGAGGCAAAAGCATCCGTAGTGATGACTGGCCAGTCCGGCTTCGGGGCAGCGCTAATGGACGAACGCGCGCTCCGGTCAGCCCTGGCCCCGTCTCTGGCAACGCCCAGCTTCACTCACTGCATCTTGGTCAGAACTTCCTGAGGGAGAGTCTCCTCGAACTGGTAGAGGGTGACCTCGCAGCCAGGGACGGAGGAGGCGCCCTCGAAGACGGCCTGCAGGAAGAGACGGCAGACGCGAGGGCGCGCGCGCAAGGTGAGCTCGAGCTCGTTCGGCCTCAAAAGTGATCACCCTGACGCACCTGAGCCATCTCGTTCTGGTGTCCCCAGATTGAGTGGACGATGACTGCGATGGATTGACGAGCATCATGACGAGACGGCGACAGGAGGAGAAAGAGGAGGCAGACGGGTCGGGCATCAGGCGAATGTCGATCGGTCAACAGCTCGGCACGTTTCCCTCCTCCGGATCATGCTCGACCTCGACAGCACTCACCGCCGATCTTGGCCTTGGGAGCAGCGGTAGCGGACATGTTGAGCAGTAGCGTGGATGTGTAGATGTGGTTCCGGTCGGCGTGCGGGTGATGGTGGTTTGCGGTCAGTTTGGTGGGAAGCGGGAGGTGATGCTGATGCATGCGGCGAAGAGCGTGGGAAAGGTGACCTCGAAGCGCTTCTTGCCTCACCCCTTCTTCTCTTTCCCTCTTCCCTCCCTCAAGGAATCATTTCAGATCAAGAGGTTGACTTTGCTGCATATTGGGACGACCGCAAAGCCCGCACCGGCGCCGTCGGCCGTGTCGTCCGTCGCCTCGGCAGATCGAACAGACGCAGCGCGCGCTCACGTGGTGTCGTACGCAATCTTGCTCGAATCCGAAGTAGACGGTCAGAGATGAGGTTCGACTCAGGCCTTTGGGCAACCCGAACTCGGCCGCTGCCAGATGAGAAGGGTGCGACGTTTGAAAAGCTGGCGGCACGGCTCGGATGGCGTGGAGTGGGAACGTCGTGTCATATCGCCTCCCCCCTAGCTTACTGCATCGCCACATCCCCGTCTCCACCTGCCGCAGGTGCGACCGGTGCTACTGGCACGGCAGGATCATCCTGGAACGGCCTGTTGCTAAGTCCTCCACCGGTCTTCTCTGGCAGCCGCGCGAGGAACGGCTCGACGCCGTCACCCTCGATGATCCTGAACGCTCCCTTCCGCGGCTGAGACGGCACAGGCTCTTCCTCAATCACCGGTCCAACAATCCCGATCGACGTGTTGAGCGGCGTCAAGTCCTTGTCCTGCTGCAGCGTCTCGCGTAGGGCAAGCAGGCCGTGATGGATCAGTTCGGGGAGGGTGGCTGGAGGAAGGCGGAGAGGAACGTCCGTCAGCATCGAAAAGCCAAGAGCCGAGCCATAACAGACGCTCAGGTGGTGTGAACTGACCGTCGGGGAATGACAGGTACTCCTTCTCGAGGTACGTCTTTGCGGACTGGGATCGCGCACCGATCGACATGGCGTAGTACTCGAACGAGTTTCCGGCCGGCGAGAACTCGTACAAGTGAGGTCCAAGGTCCTGGAGCATGAAGAGATGTTCAGAACGAAAGTCAGCCTAAGCTGCTCGTGCATGGAAGATGAAGAGGATGGACGCACGTCTGATCCGATGACGAGGAACCCGACTCCGTACGGACGTCGACCGTAGATCTGCGTGTTCACCTGGGCCTCTGGATAGATCGATCGCGAGATTACAACACAGCTTCAGCGAGAGTGACGCGCAAAGAGAGCTTGAAGCTGGAGGACTGACTATCGGAGATGGAACCGACGAGTCGGTTGACGGGAATAGGTCGGTCGAGAAGCATCTTGGAAGACATGGCCTGCTGCCGCATGAAGTTGCTGAGAGCAGAGCATGGTGAAGGATGATAGGTCAGCTCCGACAGCTCCAGGCGAACAAAAGGAGCGGTACTCACGAGAGCACCCTGGCGTCTGACGTGAGCCCGGCGATGGCGATTCCGACGTGATCATCGATCCGGAACATCTTCTGCTGGTACGCGGCCAGCTCTCCGGTCGATCGCTGAGGGAGGTTAAGTACAGAGAGGCACGTCAGCGACTGGGCATCGGGCTTGTTGGCCAGGCGGCAAGCTCATCCACGTCGAGCGCTCGCTCGTCCCCTTCCTCCGAGCTCACACGCCTGACGCCGGGCCTCGCCGAACCCGCACCGTCACCAAACGAGCTCGTCGTGATCCAGCTCCTGCACCGAGATAGCCCAGCGACGATCACAAGCAAGATGGAAGGGTGGACTGACCTTGAGAGCGAGCAGGATCGCATGCGTCTTGGACCTCAACCCTACGGCGGCGGACCCCTGCTTGACAGCCTCGAGCGCATACTCAACCTGGAAGGGATGGACGTCATATAAGTCAGTCTATGCTCGGTCTGATAGTCTGTACCTTCTGTACGTTGCTACCGACCTGATGGAGCCTGGACGAGGAGCGAGATGGCGGGGGTCAGCTCAGCTCAGCTTGGTCGCCTTCGCCTTCCAGTCTTAGACGACAGACGCAGGCAGAGACGTGTGTGCTCACCTTCCTTGGGGCGAGAATGTTGTGCTGTCCGAGTCGTACGAGTTTCGGAACTGAGAGACCAGGGAAGCGACGGCAGGGTGACGATACGAGACGGGCGAGCGAGACGTGGAGATGACCAGGCGGCACAACGGAGCGGACAGACGAGGTACAGTCAGCTCAACTCTAGACCTCCAAGCGGCCGGAGGTGTGTACTGACCATGGTGAGAAGAGGAGAAGAGACGTGAGAAGAGTGTGGTGGTGGTAGTGTGGTGGATGGAGCAATGGTGAGCTCGACTGGGACCGATCTCTGGCTTTGCGCTCGAGCTCACGGCCTTCCCTCCCTGCCTGGACGAGCTCTCAACGACCACCCAGGGAAGAACCCACACACTCCATATCACTTTTGCCAACTCCCCTTCTCCTTCTCGCCTTCCGATCATGTTCCCCTCTATGCCTCTTCTCACGCGCCGTGAGTGATCCGCTCGCTCGTTGGCTTGCGCTCGCGGACGATCAAGCTCACCCGTCCGCCTTCCGTCCTTGCTGGCGCTCTGCATCAGGTCCTGGTATGCGCTGGCTTGCTCTCCGTGACATGAAGCGACGTCACCTGTTTGAGCGATCCGAGGTGATCCGCCGGGCGTACCTGTTCGTCGCGAGGAACGAGACCCTGCCCGACATGATCCGCACGAGGGCACAGCAGGCCATCCACAGACTCCCAAAGCGATCAACAGCAGCAGAGATCAACAACACATGCATCAAGACGGGCAAAGCAAACGGTAAGCACGCTTTCAGCGCATCAGCAGGCCACGCAGGGCTGTAGCGAGCGCGGAGAGGGAGGAGCGAGCTCGCGAGCTCGCCAGACTTCGGTCGGGTCGAGTCCGGCCGTCTGCCGCACATCGAAAGCCTGCAGTCTTTCGTCGAGACGCCGACTCGAGCATGGGTGGTCATCCATGCTGACTGCTTTGCCCCTCTCTGCTTTCTCTTCTCGATCGCAGGTGTCCTGCGAGAGTTCAAGACGACCAGGGTACGTCTCGTCACCTCTCGTCGGACGATTCGCTTTGCCGGCGCGAGTCTCCTCTCCCGAAAAGTAAACTGACAGCTAGCGGCTCTTCTGTTGACTGTCTCAGTATCAATTCAAGCTGGACGCGAACAAGGGCCTGATTCCAGGTGTCAAGAAGGCGTCCTTCTAGGCTCCTTCGGAGCGGCAAGTAGAGCAACGGAGTGGGCGAGCTGGTGTGAACGGACGAGGTATCTTATGTCTAACGAACTCATCCCAGTCCAGTCGAGCAAGAGGGCCATCTGCAGAATGCCGAATTAGCCTGTCTGAGGGACCTCCAGCGTTCGCTCCCTCCGACCTGTCAAGAACGAACCGAGCATCCTCCGCCCGGCCCATCTGGAGTCGTAAGCGGGCCGTCCGGTTGAGCTCCCCTCGGGCGAGGGATCAAGCTCAATGACTTTCTCCACCAGCTCCTCCAATTAATCCTCCAATTAAGGTGCGTACATCATTGGCCCTCGCTTCAAGACCCTTGGTCGCCCTGGCTGCGCTCGTTCTACTGGCGGTCATCCTCGCCTGCCTCGTGGTCGTGCTGAACCTCGCGAATAGGACTGGTCAGTGCTCTATAGATACTCACTGTCCCGCTCGTCACCTTTCGGACCTTCTCTATCCGCTTTGGGTTGGTGCGGCGTCCGCAGTGGGACAGGCTCAACGCAGATCGAAGCGCTGCGCTCGCCAAGTGCATGACCTCTCCAGCACCTTCGACGCCACTCCCTCCATGAGTGCACCTCATTCGGAAACATTTGGGTTCATGGACGACTGCGTGATGCTAATCGTCTAATAGTCAGACGAGACATGGTCGGTCCCGCATCCTCGCCCCACCCTTGCATGGGAATGGCCTTCCGTTTTTTTCGGCTGAATCTTTCTCTGCTCCCCCAGGCGGTCCCACTTCCTCGAAACCCCGCCAGCTTCTCTGTAACCTCAGCCATTCACTTCACTTCCGCACCGTGTTCAAAGCGCTACAGGCCTTCCCAGCCGGGACGGGATGGGTTGCGGCGCTTCCAGGGCGTGGATCTTCACGTTCCTGAGTCGTCCCGCAAGCCACCCGGCCTCCCTCCCTCCCTCCCGGTCTGGCCCACTACTAACGCCTCTGTCCTTGTTCGGAAGGTCCGACTCAAGGATCCATGGCTTTCTGACCTACCCGCCTGCCTGGTCGTTCTGCCCTCAACATCCAACATCCACCTCACGACATCATGGTCCTCCTTCTCTCGAGACTGTTCCCGTTCGTCTGTGCGGTGACGCTTCTCGGGCTGTTCAGCTGGCACCCCATCACGCTCGAGACGAGTCCCGCCGAGACGGATCAGCACCGACCTGCCACCCCGCCCTCGAGCTTGCGGGACCGCGTAGCACAAGCGAGCAAGGACGCACGCGAGCACGCTCCGTTCCCAAAGGTGGTCGTGCTCAACCTCGCGACGCGCAAAGGTCAGTTCGCGAGACTATGTCCTGTCGCATCACCAGTCGTTCCCGAGCTCACGCCCTCTCCCCGGCAGATCGCAGAGACCACATGCGATCCCTCGCCGACGTGCACGACCTCGACATGACCTTTATAAACGCGACATCCTACGCTTCGCCTGAGATTATCTGGATCCACGAGCGACTGTACGACGACGCCAACGACATCGCCTGGGGCCCTTCGGTCGACTACCCAAACGACACTTGGTCGGTCCTTGACTCTGACCCCGGTCACTCTCGACCGACGACTCGACGCTCTTGAGCTGACCTTTTGTTGTGCGTCTGACAGGCGGTCCCACTTTCTCAAGACGCCATCCGCCTCTCTCCAACCTCCCCCATCGCCTTCCCTGCCGCCGGCCGTGCAAGCGCTCGTGGCCTTCCCAGCCGGAACAGAAGGGGTCGACTCGCTCCCTGGCCCGCTCGCGTGCTATGTCACCCATCTTTCCTTCCTCAGACGGATGGTAGACGAAGGCTGGGGACCGACGATTGTTCTCGAGGACGACGTCGATCTCGAGTGGAAGTTCAAGGAGAGGTGGAGCGAGGTCGTGGACCGGTCGCTGCCAGAGGATGTGGATTGGCACTTGCTGTGAGTGAGATGTGCTGTCAGGTGGTGAGAGACTGAGACTGACTATCTTTCCTGATTCTTGAAGGTACCTGGGCTACTCGTTCACGAGGGAAGACTTCTGTTTGTCTTGCCAACTCCCGCTTCCGACGTCTTTGCCCCACTTGCTGATCCCTTCCTCTCCCCTTCTCTCTCTCTCTCAGACGAGCCAATCCACTCTCGTAAGCTTGACCCACCGCCGTCTGCGTTCCCTCATCCAACACTGACCAACCTTTTCCTTTGTCCCCATCAGCGTTCCTGCGCCCGTCGCACGACCCCCTCGGAACGTACGCCTACGCGCTCTCCCCCTCTGGCGCGCGCGCTCTCCTCGCCCACGCTCTCACCTACGAGCCCCTCTTCTCGAAACCCATCGACCACGTCTACCGCGACTACGTCGCGCTCGACCACCAGGTCCATGCGTCCGAGCCGAGGGTGATGAGCTTTGTGCCGCCGGTGGTGGCGCATGGGGGTGGGGCAAAGGCAGGGCTGGGGAGCGATATCGGCGGGTTGAGCTACATCTGGCAGTCTTTGTGAGTACCAGAGGGCAGGAAAGGCGATTGTGGGAGGTGAGAGGCACGGACTGATTTACCTGGGGTTGATGGGACAGGCTTTCGGATTCGACGGTGGAGAGGTTGGAGAGGTTCAATGAGGTTGGGCGGGTCCGACAGGGCGAACGGCAGAGTGTGGAACGACAGGAGAACTAGTGCGGGGCGTGGAACGGAAGGGGATGGTGGTTCTAGTTGCTGCAGGGTAATTTGAGATCTGCATGCTCGTACTTGAAGGGCAGTCAAGCTAGATGGGTCGAGAAGGAGGTTCCGAACGGTAGATGCGATCTGCGCGAAGCAAGTATATCATCCAGCCATGTGATCAAGTTGATCTCGGCCTCGGATATACCAGTCACATGCGAAATACTCGAAAGGAGGATGATGACACAGAAACTGCCGAAGGTCTCTGTCCAGTCACGTGACACTCGCTCGAGCTCGTGAACGGCGAGCTCCTCCTCCTCGCGACCTGACCACGACGACGACGAGCTCCGCCACTCTCCCGCAACAACATGGCAAGCTCTACAGACACGCTTCCCCGAGACCTCTGTCCCCTGAGTCGGAGGATGGACCTTATTCTTTCGCTGAGCGAGCCTGTCCACGCCCACGAGAGGCTGCCTCCCGCAATGCACCCGCGGTCCCGCTCCGACAGAACGCCTCCATCCTTACTCGGAACATCCGACCAAGGAGACTAAACAGGCTTCCGACCTGTCCGATGTTCTGCTCTTTCAACCCCAACCTCCACGACAAAATGGTCCTCTTTCTTTCCAAACTTTTCCCGTTTGTGTGCGCGGTGACGCTTCTCGGGCTGTTCAGCTGGCATCCAATCACGCTCGACTCGACCCGCATGGACGCGGAACCGCTCATCCCCGAACGACCCTCGACCTCGACCTCACCAACGAGCTTGCGGGACCGCATAGAACAAGCGACCAGAGATGAACGCGAGCAAGCCCCGTTCCCAAAAGTGGTCGTCCTCAATCTCGCGACGCGCAGAGGTCAGTCCGCGAGATCTCGTCGCCGTGCCACCTTCGAGCTCACACCCTCTCCCTCTCTTGTCCGGCAGACCGTCGAGACCACATGCGAGCTCTAGCTCGGGCCCACGACCTGGACATCAGCTTTGTCGACGCGACCCCTTATACCTCACCCGAGATCATCTGGATCCACGAGCGGCTGTACGACGACTCGCAGAACATCACCTGGACGCACGGAAAGAACGCAACAGAGACTTGGTCGGTCCCGCTAGTCCCTCTTGCTCTGGTGGTGTCTTACTGACGCAACCCCTTGCTTCCAGGTGGTCCCACTACCTCGACACCCCAGTTGCCAGACTTCAACCCCGCCCGTCTGCCGAGCTGCCATCTCACGTCGCGGCGTTCACCGACTTCCCTCAGCCAGTAGGAGGGGTGAGCTCGCTTGCTGGACCACTCGCATGCTTTGTGACGCATCTGTCGCTCCTGCGGCGGATCGTGGACGAGAACTGGGGGCCGGCGATCGTGTTTGAGGACGACATTGATCTCGAGTGGAACTTCAAGCAGCGATGGACAGAGGTCGTCGACAGGTCAATGCCAAAGGACTTTGACTGGCATCTTTTGTGAGTTGCCTCTATGCTGTCTTACGTGCGCAGGACCTCAGCTGACCGAACGTCCTCGTGTCTTTTTCAGGTACCTGGGCTACTCGTTCAGCAAGGAGCTCGAGAGTCAGTCCTCGTCCGTTGTCATCCATCCGCTCGTGCAGTACCTGTCTCTGACCTCGCACACTCCTATCCTACCACCCCAACAGACGATCCCGTCCACTCTCCGTTCCTCCGCCCGTCCTACCTCCCCATGGCCACCTTCGCCTACGCCGTCTCCCCCTCTGGCGCTCGAGGGATGCTCGACCACATGTCCCTCTACTCGCCGCTCTTTGCCAAGCCGATCGACCACGTCTACGTCCACTACCTCACCAACAACTTCTTCGACCACCGGGACGAGCCAGAAAAGAGCCAGGTGCTGAGCTTCGTGCCCCCGCTGGTGGGACACGGAGGGAGTGTGAGCATGGGATCAGACATTGGAGGGACGAGCAACATGTGGGGGACGGAGCTGGGGGACTCGACGCTTGCTAGGCTAGCTGCGTATGAGGGGAGCAAGCTCAAAGGAGGCAGGGTGGCGTCGAGACAGGTTTAAGGCATGGTCTTTGGGGCGTGTTCTTTGCTGCGGGTCAGCCTGCATTTCGTTTCTATCTTGGGCTTTTGATGTACGATGATTTACATGATTGCATAAACACTCTTCTCTCATCGTTGTGGCAAGCGTTTGTAGAGTGAAGTGAAGAACGAACCCTTGTGAGCTCGCCCCCGCTCGACGCCGGACCTCCAGACCCCGACTTGCACCACCGCCGACGGGTCGCAAGAGCTGCTGGCCCCCATCCACGACGCTCGACTCGATCGACGCACTACTTGGATCCCAGTGGCCAGGCTCTCGCTCTGCTGACGCGGGCAGCTGGTTGATCTGGCAGGGTGAGCCAGACCCAGACACGTTCTCGGGCAGCTCGGGTCGCAGAGAGCTGGCTATCGAGCAGATAGTCAGCGATCGTCGACCACGTTCGATCGGGACCCCGCTGGAGCCGCGAGCCGTCCCGTCTGTAACTTATAATAGCTTGATGACGGGGAGTGAACCCCCTTGTCGCCTGCGGTCCCGCTGGTGAGACTCAGACCCGTCGAGCTCACCCGTCCAGAGCTCCCTTCCCCTCCGGGTTTTGCTATTCTCGAGTCAGTGTCGACTCTCCAACGACGACTCTCTCCCACGATGCCTTCGATCTTCCCACGGACGACAGCCTCGCTTGTGCCGCTCGTGTTCTTCGCTTTTATGCTGGCGTTCTTGGGCTGGCACCAAAGCGACCTCGAGGCGAGTTCGCTCGGGACGAGTTGCGTCGATCACCCTCGCGACGGCCTCGCCCAACAGACGGATCCCTCAAGTCAGCAGCACTTCCAGCCAAAGCTCTCGACTCGGGAGCTCATCGAGCAGGCTACGATGAACGGGAGGGAAAAGACGGCGTTCCCAAAAGTGGTCGTGCTCAACCTCAAGTCGAGGCAAGGTCAGTCCAGCCTGCTACCTGGCTGGGTCGACCGCGAGCTCACCTTTCCCTCTTTGCGCGGCCCTCAGACCGGCGGGATCACATGCGAGCGCTTGCAGAGGTGCAAGACCTCGACATCACCTTCATCGAGGCCACCCCGTTCATGTCTCCCGAGGTGATCTGGATCCACGAACGTCTCTACGACGATGCCAACAACATCACCTGGACCCATGGAAAGGACGCGACGGACGACTGGTCAGTCAGAACTCGTCCAGCCTAGCTCTTCCCGCGTTCCATCGCTCATCTGTTGATGTTGAATCTTCTTTCTCTCCTCCAGGCGCATGCACTACCTCGAAACCCCAACCTCCCGTCTCCTCCCCCCTCCCTCGGCCAAACTCCCCCCTCACGTCGAAGCCCTCAAAGACTTCCCCGTCTTCACCGAAGGCGTCCACTCGCTCCCAGGCCCCATCGCATGCTACGTCACCCATCTCACCATGCTCCGTCGGATGGTCGACGAGAAGTGGGGGCCGACGATCGTGTTCGAGGATGATATCGATCTGGAGTGGAACTTCCGGCAGCGGTGGACGGAGGTGATGGATAGGAGCATGCCGAAGGAGAAGGATTGGCAGTTGGTTTATCTGGGGTACTCGTATAGTACGGAGTTGGCTTGTGAGTCTTTTGGTCTTGGTCTTGCGCGGTTCGTGGGTCGGACGGGTGCTGACTGCTGTCCTCTTTCCCTTGATCGCATCTCGCGCGCCTCATCAGACGAACCCATGCACTCTCGTACGTCCACCCTATGCCCCACCCTGGTTCCTTACCTCTCTCTAACCCCCATCCCCCTCTCCCCTCCCCCCAGCTCTCCTCCGCCCCGCCATCGCCCCCCTCGCCACCTACGCCTACGCCCTCTCCCCCTCCGGAGCCCGCAACCTCCTGTACCACCTCATCAACTACATCCCTCTGTTCTCGAAACCCATCGACCACATGTACGTCGCGTTCGCGTTCGAGGACTCGTGGGAGCACAGGGAGGAGCCAGAGAAGAAGACGGTGTTCAGTTTCGTACCCGCGATCGTGGGGCACGGAGGGAGTGTGAGCATGGGGAGTGATATCGGGGGGACGAGTAATGCTTGGGGGACCTTGTGAGTTTTGATCGGCTTTAGAGTACTGGGTTTTAAACGCGACGAGAGGATGGCTGACTATGTCTGTCTCCACTCGGACAGGTTGTCGGACTCGACGCTGGCGAGGCTGCAGGGGTACAGGCAGAGTCTTGTCCAGGCTGCAGGGGGTGAGACGGTTCAGAAGCAGATCCAGGCGGCCGCATGAGCGTATCATTTTCACCTCGTATCATCTCTTGCTTCCTTCCTCTTTCTCTGATCTTCTGCCGTTTACTTTGGTCGCATGCACTGTCTTTTTTTTCGCTCCTGCACACTCTGTACGTTGTATACACATACCCTAGATCAGCTCCTCGCTCGAGATCGAGACATGTTTCATATTACGCCTTTTATCCTTCTCGGCTTCTGACTGGCTGGCATAAGTCTAATCGTCCTTCTTCCGCCCACCGACCAACCTCTCGCCCTCCCCAGCCTCCTCCTCCTCATTCACCTCCCTCTCCCTCGGCCCACCCTTCCTCCCATCTTCCTCCTCGTCCTCCTCCTCATCGTCTATCGCAAACACCACCCGTCCGTCCTCCACCCCTCCCTCACCTCTCCTTCCACCCTCCCTCCTTCCACGCTTGACCTCATCCTCCTCATCCTCGTCTGGATGATCCGGTCTTCCACCTCCAACTCCACCCTCCTCTTCGTCCTCTCCGCCCCTCCTGACGCGGGACAGCTCAAAGTCCTCCGCGTCCGCCTCGTCTTCGTCTTGAGCAAGTTCTTCCGACATCGCCAACCGCATGTTGTTGCCCGTCGGCCGCCAAAGGTACGCAATGGACACGAAGACGGCGAGGTAGATGAGGGACAACGATCCGTCCAGCAAGAACCACCTGATCTTCCAGTTCGAAGGGGCGTAGTCTTCGGAGGTGCGATCGGAGAGCGAGATCGTCGAGACGACGAAGAACGCGGCGATGGCGACGACGGCGGCCATGAGGATGCGGTAGAGGCGTTGGAACATCTGGAGCTTGTGTTTTTGTTTGCGTTTGGAGAGATGGAGGATGGTGCCGTTGAGGGAGATGACGGTCCACATCAGGAAGCTGGGCAAGGGTGGAGGTAAGGCAAAGAGGGGTGTTAGATGTGAGTGGAGTGTAGGAAATGGGAATGAGGTAGGACCAGAGGGCATGGGACGTACGAGGTGAGGGTGAAGGAGAGGCCGACGATGAGCGAGAGGATGAGCAGGAGCGAGGCGGTCTCGAGCGAGATCTCGACGGTGCCGATCGAGTAGATGACGCCAAAGATGAAGTGCTGAGCGGAGGAGTTTAGAGGTTGAGTCGGCCTTAATCAGACGGACGAGGGTCCCGACGAGAGAGGGACGTACAGCGACGGCCAAAAGCTGGATCCTGCGCATGATGCTACCGAGCGAGGGTGTGACGACGCTCAGACCCATCGACTGTACAATGAGGCATCGAGTCAGATCACCCGACCCAAGATGAAGGACATCGGGGGTGGATGAGACTCACGACGACGAGCAAAAGGAAGAAGCTGAGCGAGTTTCTTCCGGCGTTCAGGATGGCGACGACCAGGAGGAACGCGGTCGACTTCCCTCCGTAACCGTTATGGTTCTGAAACCGCTGAAAGACGTAGCTGACAAACATCTCCACGAAGAGGTAGACGAGCGTCACCGAGACGTAGTTCTAGATGAAGCAGCAGGGAAAGCCCAGTCAGCATCAAAGATGGCCAGTTCGAGCGCGGAGGTTAGACGCACCTGGATCGGCAGCAAGTCACTCCTGTACTTCCAGCACAGCGCACCCCACCCAGCGGCGATCAGGAAGTAAACGCCGGTGAGGAAGAGGTAGAAGTTGATCTTCGGGTAGTCGCCGGCCGGGAGTTCTCCTTGGAAGATGTTCAGGAAGGCGACCTCCCCCGTGTACTCGGCGTGTACAGGTGCAGGCGCGCGCTCCTCGACGACTGCCAGCTCTCGCTTACTCGTGAGCAGCGTGACAGGGACCGTGCCGACCTATGGGATCGAGCAGGAAGGTTAGCCCACAGGCGCGGCAATTGGCTTTCTGGCTCAGCCCAGGACTCCAATCTGCACTCACGCAGTAGTAACCCGTCTTCTTGAGCTCGTACGAGATGACTCCTCCGTCGTACCAGGGCGTGGATGTGCTCTCCTGCTGCTGCCCGTCAACCTGGTCCGCTTGGGCCGAGGTGGTGCCGGGAGGGGTCTCTGCCTTTGCCGGCAGCCCCGTCGCGATGGAGAAGACAGGCTCAGTCGTCGTGGGTGCAGCTGCGTCGGCAGTGGTTTTTGCTGGCGCTGCTCCTTTCCCGTGTCGGATCGCAGTCACGGCGGCAAGTCCGACGTCGTCGTCCTGCGCATCGGCCTTGAGCTCGTCCAGGGCGGCCTTTTCCTCCTCGGCAGACCGGTCATCGTCGTTCCCGTCTCGAGCAGATAGACCCGGTGGCGAGGAGATTCCTCCATCGCGGAAGCGGAGACCGGTGGTGAAGATTGAGGTGTCGTTCAGCGTGAGCAGCTTGCCTCCATCGGCGCTGGTCGGCAAGACGACGATAAACTCTCCAAGCTTTGACGCGTCGCAAAGTTTGGACCGGACTGCCGAAGTGGTGCCTACAGTGAGAAAGTGATGAGCAGGAGGTGAGTATGGAGTCGGAGAGGACATGTCGCTGCCGTCAGAGAGCGGAGCGGCGAGACACTGACAGATGTAAGTTTTTGGGAGGTAGTCGTCCTCTTCGATGTTGGGGTTGACACTCGGTGTGACTGCACCGAGGTACTGGACTGAGCGGACCAAGGTCGATCGGACGGATGAGGACGGACGGTGAGCTCGTTGTCGGTCTGTTGCGCCCTCTTCTCTAGTCAACTACGTCGGTAGACTGCTCACCGTCTGACCACTCGTAGATGACGAGGGCGATCTGGCCTGCAGACTGTCCCTCAAAGCTCACTGGCACGGACGCAAGCACGGAGGATGGTCAGCCAGAGCCGTTGAGCTCACCGAGCTGGTGGCTCATCTCCTCTGTTCACTTGACGGTAGCTCACCCTCGATCCTCGCTTTCTCTCCCTCCTTGCCACCTTTTCGAGGGCCAGCAAACATGCCGCTGCATACCTGCTCGGCCGGAAGAATCGTCGGTCAGCGTGTGAGCTCGAAAGAGATGGCTGCGAGTCTGGGGCGTCTCACCTGGCGTTCGTTGTCCTCGCTCGATATCGACACCCGGAACGCAGAGACAGCCGTACTCGCAACGAGCAGCAGAGGAAGGATGAGAGATCTCATCTGCTAGGTGATGGGTGCAGTGGTCTTCCGCTTGGGGTTGGTGACGGTTGCGGAACTGTCCGCAGGAGGGAGGGGCCGAATGGTGAGCTCGACTCGGCGGCCTCCCCCTCCGACCGCATCCATCCATCCTCCCTCCACCCGACTCAACCCATCTTTTCTTAGCCGTCATGTCTGAAGCACGTTTGAGAAGAATCAACAAGGAAATCTTTGGTAAGTACAGACCTCGGTCCAAGGGACTCGCTTGAGCCCGACGAAGCTGGTGTGTGTCTGTTGAGCTCGAGCTGACCCCCCGGTGTGGGTGCGTGCCCGCCCGTGCAGACTGCCAGAAGGACAAGGAGTCGCTCATCAGGGTATCAAGTGAGTACATCGCATCCGATCACGAGACCGCATATGCTCTGTGTCGCCACTTGGCCTTCCTCGATCCTCTGGTCGAGCTGGTCGTGTGCGATGGCGTGTGGGCAAGCTCGAGCTGACCTTGGGTCCCGGTTGTTTGCCGTACAGTGGTCGGTCAGTATCAGCTCTAGCACATGCGCCAAGTGGATACTCGCGTCTCTGACACACGCCTCGCCTCGTTGCGTTCAGACGAGTCTCCGTACCACCTGCTGGGTTCCTTCCCCGGTCCGGTGAGCTCGATCCACCCTCCCCGCACGCGCACGAGCCAAGCTGACCCCCTCTCGTCCCGTCTCGCTTGACCCAGTCCGAGACGCCGTACGAGGGTGGTCACTACGAGGTCGTGAGTAGCACAGGCTGGGCCATAAGCTCCGAGGTGCCTCTGAAACAAGTCTGACCTTTGAACGCATCTCAGGACATCATCATCCCAGACCAGGTCCGTCCAACCCGACCTCCAGACGTCCATCTCGCCACGCCTGACAGGAACTTTGCCCGCTTTGCAGTATCCCTTTCAACCGGTCAAGATGAAGTTCATCACGTACGTCAAGCGTTCCACTCCCCTGATGCTGGTCTCGCTCCGAGTCTGACGTTGTCTCCCTCGGTTCTTCTGTCACAGCAAGCTCTATCGTTCGTACTGCACATGTCCGCTCGTAGTCGACAGGTCCTGATCCGCGGGTTTTCTCTTTCGTTGGTCCCAATCAGACCCTAACGTGTCCTCTCAATCTGTAAGCGGACTTTGCCCGTTGCCTCAGAATCCTCTTGCCGGTCAGCTGATTGCTGACTTTGATCTTCGCTGACCTTTTGTATGTAGGGAGCAATCTGTAAGCCAGACGTTATCGACGTGCCTTGTAATCGTGACGGACGAGGTCGATCCACTAACCTGTGCTGACCCTTCGTCTTTGCCTGTCTAGGTCTCGACATCCTCAAAGGTACGATCTGACCCCGAACGATCTCTTCGAATTGAACAGGCTTGATTCTGACACCTGCCTGTATCTTGCGCCATGCAGACCAGTGGTCCCCAGTTCTCACGCTCAAGTCGACTCTCATCAGCTTGCAATCGCTTCTGTGCAGCCCAGAACCCTCTGACCCTCAGGATGCCGAAGGTTAGCTTCGTCGGACCTCACTACAATCCACTCGTTTGGACCGCAGGAGCTGACCTAGGCCACTATCTGTGCGCGTGCTCTGTCACAGTCGCAAAGCACTACCTGACATCGCGCGCAAGCTTCAACGATACCGCTCGTTATTGGGCCCAGGCGTACGCTGGTGCACCAACAGCAGCTGGCGGAGTCGGTGGTGCGACAGGTCTCGTGCCGGGCGGCAAGAAGGAGAAGGGGGACGACGCGATCGCGCTGGCTGGGCTGGACAAGAGCGAAGTACAGAAGTTTGAGAACGTGAGCAGCCAGCCAGATCGGCCCGACAAACTGACACGAACTAACTCTACGCTTCCTGGGCTCGCATGTTTTTCCAGATGGGATTCGACAGGATGCAGATCGTGAGCGAGTTCGCGCGTTGCAAGGCGACGTACCACCTAGCTGACCCTCGTCTTGACCCTCGGCTTGACCTTAGATCGACACCCTGCGGCGACTCAACTACCGAGGGTGAGACCAAGGCACACCTGTGATCCTCTAATCGTCTCGAAGGCTGACATGTTCCAACCCCTGTGATGCCTACAGCAACAACGTCCGTACGATATCCGACGATCGCGTGGTCGAGGAGCTGCTCAAGTGAACCCTCGTTAAGGCAGAGGAGGAGCTATATACAAATGTATCGTCATAAACTTGCAGACCGTCCGTGGTCTATCGAGCCTATGATCGGCCGTCGAGTTGCTTCAGCCAATCTGACGCGGCCGTTTCTGTGGGTTCCCGACTCGCGCGGGCGTCCGACAGACAGTTGAGCCAAATCGAGAGCTCGCCGTTGTCCTGCAACCCACGACCTCGCCTCTACCCGATCATCTTTTATTCTCCGATGATGACCTCTCCTCGCCGCCGGTCCTCGCTGTCTCAAGAGATCAAGCCCGAGTTTGAGCACTCGCATGCGTCGGGGAGCTCGTCTGCGCTCGTCATCGACGAGGAGGACTCGGACGTGAGCCTTTTGACTCCTGTTCGACCCTTTTCGCTCGAAGACTGCTGCTTACTGCGAACTTTGTTCTCCTTCTCGTTTATCTAGACTCCCAAGAAGCGGACCTCGTTCACACTCGGCTCTCGGTCGTCCCAGCTTGCGCTCGTGCAGACGCACATTGTCCGGGACGCCCTCCAGGAGCTTCACCCCGACTACGAGTTCAACATCGTCACCATGAACACCGCAGGAGATAACAACCAGTAAGTCGCCTTCTCATCCGCTCAAGATCGGCTCCGATGGGTTTGATGCGGGCGTGGGAGCGAGCTCGATGAGCTCCGCTTTTTTCGGTGAGCTCGCTCTCTCGAGCTCACCGACGGGCCTCGCTGGACCTGCCTGGCCGTGCGGCTCGCACTGGGGACTGCCTGGCTCACGAGTGTAGCTAGCCAGCTCTCACAGGTCTTCTTCGGGAGACGGGGTGGCAGGCAAGGTGGTCGTGTGCCGAGCTCGATAGCCGTCCCTCGTTACGTCTGCTGACCTTGTCTGCTCCTGCCTCTGCTTGTCTTCTCCCAGAGCTCAAGCACTGTACCTGCTTCAGTCCAAGGCACTCTGGACGACCGAGCTCGAGGCAGCTCTCCACTCCAACAAGATTGACCTGATTGTGCACTCGCTCAAGGACATCCCGACCGTGCTCGAGCCAGAGTTTACCATCACCGCCGTCCTCGAACGGGCAGACCCCCACGACGCACTCGTCATGAAGGCTGGACTCGAGAACACGTACAAGCGTCTCGAGGACCTCCCAGAAGGAAGCGTCGTCGGGACGAGCTCTGTCCGACGGGTCGCCGGCCTCCGGCGAGACTTCCCCGGGCTCAAGTTCATGGACGTCGTGAGTCGAGAACCAGCTCTGAAGATCCAGGCAGAGCTATGTGAGCTGACATAGACTTCTGTTGCCCGTCTCGCAGCGTGGCAACCTCAACACCCGACTCCGCAAGCTCGACGCTCCCACCTCCCCTTTCACCTGCCTCATCCTCGCTGCCGCCGGACTCGAGCGGATCCACCTTGGCCACCGGTCAACGTCGCTCGTACCGCCACCGTATGCCGTCGGTCAAGGCGCGCTCGGTGTTGAGATCCGGGCCTCGGACGAGGAGACTCGCGATCTGTGTGCTGGGCTGGGCCACTACCAGACCCTGTGGGCTACAGCAGCAGAGCGAGCTCTCCTTCGCTTGCTCGAGGGCGGGTGCTCCGTGCCCGTAGCGGTCACATCTCACTTTGAGCAGGGTGCAGGGTGCGAGAAGAAGGAGGGCGCAGGGCAGCTGAGCTTGCTGGGTCGGGTCACGAGCTTGGGTGGGGAGGAGCAGGTCGAGTTTGAGATCAAGGAGCGGGACGTTGCCAACTTCGACGACGCCGAGTCATTGGGAATCGATGTCGCCAAGGGGTTGCTGTCCAAGGGAGCTGGGCGGATCCTCAAGCAGATCGAGGACCACAAGAACTCGAAGGGGACGGTCAAGAGCGACGACGTCCTGCTCGGAAGCCCAAACAGCAATCTGCTCGCCTGCCCTGGACTGTCGATCGGCGTCGACGTCTCCAACATGGTCAACCCGCACAAGAAGACGGTCATCGGTTTCCAGCCTATGTGAGGAGACTCTGGCTGCTTCTCTCTCTTTCTTCCGTGCTTGCTTTGCTTTTCGCTTCGTCGTTCGGTTTCGCTGCATCACTCACTTTTCGATACCCATCACTACGTACACCCTCACGACCTTATACGATCATGGATACGTCCGCAACCTTTCATCTCAATCTCTGCGGACCGGTCTGAAAGTGCGAGATCCAGCCAATCTGACGGCTTCGCTCTCCTCTCGTGCTTGTCCACGCGGCACTCCGCTCGAACCCGAAAAGTCAAGCTGAAGCGGCTGGCCAGTCGTACCAGTCGATCCACGAAGACGTCAACTCTCGCATCATGATCTCTCCGATCCGACGCTCGTCCCCCACACTGGGTTCAAAGCCCGATTTCGGACCATCCTGCGCTTCCGGGAGCTCTTCAGGTGCTGTCTCTCAGGAGGCCACAAAGGTGAGCTCACCTTTCCTCCCTCCGCTGCAGCCGGTCACCCTCCGCCCGCCGACCTGCTGGCCTCCCCAAGACGCGCAAGTCTATAGCTGACTCTCTCTCTCTCTTTATGAACTTCGTCTGAAATCTCGATCCCGCAGCCCAAAAAGCGGACGACATTTACGCTCGGCTCCCGGTCCTCTCAGCTTGCGCTCACCCAAACCGAGGGCGTCCGGGATGCGCTTCAGGAGTTGCACCCGGATTACGAGTTCAAGATCGTCACCATGAACACAGCAGGAGATAACAACCAGTGAGTTTCCGCCCTGAGGTCAAATGAGCGAACGGAGAGTGTCAGGTCAGCTCGGCGAGCTCAGCCGGCGGGGGCTCGAGCTCAAACAGTCGGGCTCAGCGGATCCCTTTGGGGTGCTGGCAGCGCGAGGCTGCGAAGAGACATGTCCTTACCTCTGCACTGGAGCATTGTTTCGTGGTCTTTCTCGAGTCGAATATGGGTCCGATCCCGTCTCATAAGCTGCCACTGACTCCGCCACCCACCTCTTCATCCCCCTCCATCCACCTCCCCAGATCCCAAGCCCTCTACCTCCTCCGCTCCAAAGCCCTCTGGACCACCGAACTCGAGGCAGCCCTCGCCAACAGCGAGATCGATGTCGTTGTCCACTGCCTGAAGGACATGCCCACCGCGATCGCACCAGAGTTCGCCATCGCCGCCGTCCTCGAGCGAGCAGACCCGCATGACGCGCTCGTGATGAAGGCTGGACTGGAAAACACGTACAAGAGGCTGGAGGATCTGCCTGAGGGAAGCGTGGTCGGGACGAGCTCGGTGAGGAGGGTGGCGGGGTTGAGGCGGGACTTTCCGGGGTTGAAGTTCATGGACGTGGTGAGTCTCCACCTAGCTCTAGAGATCGAGGCAGAGCTATGTGAGCTGACACTTGCCTTCCTCGCTCATCTTGCAGCGTGGCAATCTCAACACCCGTCTCCGCAAACTCGACTCCCCCTCTTCCCCTTTCACCTGCCTCATCCTCGCTCACGCAGGCCTCTACCGCATCAACATGGCTCATCGCTCCACTTCCCTCGTCCCTCCACCCTACGCCGTCGGTCAGGGTGCGCTCGGGATCGAGATCCGGTCGAACGATGAGGAGACGAGGGTGTTGTGTGAGGGGTTGGGACACTACCAGACGCTTTGGGCGACCGCGGCAGAGCGGGCGCTGCTGAGGCTGTTGGAGGGGGGGTGTTCGGTGCCTGTGGCTGTGACGTCACACTTCGAAGAAGGCGAGGGGTTCGGGAAGACGGAAGGTCCCGGACGGCTGAGTCTGTTGGGGAGGGTGACTAGCTTGGGCGGGGAGGAACAGGTCGACTTTGAGGTTCGGGGACGGCCAGTCGCCTCTTTTGCGGATGCGGAAGCGTTGGGGATCGAGGTTGGGAAGGGCTTGCTGGAGCGGGGTGCAGGGAGGATTCTGAAGACGATCGAAGAGCACAAGAACGCGAAGGGGACGGTGAAGGAGGAGGATGTGCTGATGGGCAGTCCGACAAGTCATCTGTTGGCGTGTCCGGGGATGTCGATCGGGGTGGACGTGAGCAACATGGTGAATCCGCATGTGAAGACGGTGCATGGGTTTGAGCCAGCGGCGTAGGCTGTGGGAAGATCTGGTGATTGCTTTGTTCTTGCTGTTTCAGCTTTTTAATACCCCCTCTAGAGTGTGTTACCCTCGCGTACGCTATAGATCTCACCTGTCATACAGTACCGAAGGTCCAAGGTACGAAAGCCTGGCTAAACGTCGCATCTATAGAGCTCGGATCGCTCCCGACACTGACACGCGCTGAACCGAACCCGACCACTCTAAGCCATCTAGCTAAGGCTGGCCAGAGAGGACTGCCTCTCTCAGCTCTTTGATGTGAAGTGGATGTAGAAAGAGAGTAAGTAGGCGTTATTGACTCAGACATCAGGACGGATGTCGGGAGCGCAGGACGTCGGGCTCACCGTAGAGCATCATGTCGCTTCCGAGCCAGCCTGCCGGCAGAGGACCTGGGTGAAGCTGGTCTTTTTGATGCTGTGAAAAGGATCAACCCACGGCCGGTGAGCTGAGGCCGATGAAGAGAAAGGCGTGCAGACTCGGCAGAAGAGACGCAAGACGAACCGCGTGCTGCCCGATCAGGATGTTTCCCCACTCGGAGAACTCAATCTCGGGGATGCCAGGCATGTTCGCTCCTTGCGGGATGATGGCTGACCGCGCGGCCTGATCGAGTTGGAGGATCCGGTTGTCTGAGGAAAGCGAAGCGCAGAGGTCAGCACAAATAACTCTCAAAGGAAGCCCGGGAAGGGAGCTCGATTGGCGACGCACGATGGAAGAAGGGTCTGCGCAATAAGAGAGAGCGATCGAAGAGAGCGAATCAGTATGATGTCGCAGAAGCACATGGAGAGCAAACTTGCCGGTGAGCCGCATCGTTGTCCCAGTTCCAACCCATGAAGAAGTCAATCTACGGAGGCCGAGCAAGAGGTGACGGGTCAGAGAGGACTTTGAGATCAAGGACTTATCATGTGTTAAAAAGAGAGACGGACCTTCGCGTTCTTGTCACTCGGGTAGTGCATACTCCGCCACACGACCTTGACGCCAGGGAAAGCCTTGAGCGTCGTCCTTGCCATCTTCTCTACGCGACCCCGGAACCAGTGCAGTTGTTCCCTGAAGATCACAAACAGGAGTAACCGTCAGTCTTGATTCTGGGACCAGCGTCGGCGGAGCTGCAGAGCACGACTGACGCTGTCAGGTCTGTGATCGTTGACCGCTGCGCGTTGACATCGGCGGTTGCGAACCGAGCCAGATCCCACTGGGAAACCAGACCGTACATAAAGACTACTTAGTCTTCATTGTTCCGTGGTATATCTTTCGAGTTCGGACGGCTGGCTTACCAAACCGGTGGAAACCTCGACGAGGTCGATCTTCCGCTTCGGCGCGGACGGGTCCGCTGGCGGTGGTACCAGTGAGTCGAGACGCTTGGTCAAGGGCAGAATAAGGTCCTAGACAGGTCACCGAGATCGAAAGCACATTCGGTCAGCAAAGACGTCGTAGGCAGACGAAAGGAACAACAGGCACAAACCTTCATCCTGGTCTCGAACAGGCCTGGTGGATTGTACTGGTCTTTGTCCTTCCAGTAGTCCTCTTCGTCGACTCCAAAGTGGAACACAGACACGAGCAGGAAGTCGAGTTCGGGCGAGTAGCATGTCCGAGGGTGCGACGCGTCTCGTCCTGCCCGTTTTGTGAGACCGTGCGCCGACGGCGGCTCACCCGTCGCAGACAGGATCACTGGCTCCTGGCCGATATGCTATCGGAGGTCGCAGTAGGACAGAAGGAAGGTGAGTCGTGACGGACGAGGAGGGCGGATCAGAGGCAAACACTCACATCGCAGAATTGGACGAGCTGCTCGCGGATCGTCGAGTCTCCGATCATGAGAACCGTCTTTCCTCGGGCCCACTCGATGTCCTCGGCCTTCGATGCTCCCCACCCCTTGCTCTTTGTGGCTTCCGCGCTTGTCCGACCGAGCTTGTCTCTGAAGCTCCTGAACAGTTCTGGCGTCTTGCACGTCTTGTCAAACGGGTGGAACCGATTGTTCTCGGGCACCTCGGGATCCACGATCAGATGACCAAAAGAGTGGTACGGGTCGCAACGCGGGCGCGAGTGCGGGTCGTGGTGATGGATGTGGCGCGAGTAGGCGTGAGGGGAAGAGGGGCGGTAGTAGAGGAGAGAGAGCACCAACAGACCGAGCACGACCGAGGCTGCTGTGGCAAGCGAGCGGCGGGCACTGACGGAAGCAAGAAAGGTACACGAGTCAGCAAGGCATCCCGGCGATGGCGCTGCAAGAACCTGGGCTGCACGAGACGCGGTGACAGGAAACGACAGGACGTGACACCCGCTAACGAGACCGTCACTGATGGAAAGTGTCCAGCACTCGACAGAGTCTGGGACTTTACAGTTGTGAAAGAGGGTGCAGCAATGCAAGGTCGTCCGCTCGGGCTCTAGCGAGCGGACGGGATGACCTCGAGCTGAAGGACGAGCGAGCTCGCACCCCTCCGCGTCCGACGGACGACACCTCGGCTGCAACGAGCGTGCAAGATCTCGCCTGGACGATCTCCGATGAGGAATTGCTCCATTCCAGGTCCCCCCGCTGGACTGTTGTCGCCCATCGCTGACGGCTCTAGCGGTCGTGTGCGAGACAGCCGCGAGCTTCCTCGGGAGGTGAACTCGCCAGAATCGCGGCTCTCGCATGAGAACCTCCTGTGACCCTCTGGGCAACCTGAGCGGCTAGGACGGATGCTGGTGAAGTTGACTCACTATCTTGGTATCCCTTGTTGTTTCCCGTGTGCGAACGATGGCAGGGAGGACGAGCCAAACACGTTGATGGCCCGGACCGGGGGAGCAGGAGACGCCCGCCCGCCGACAGAGTGCAGATGGTTCCGCGCGGTAGCCATCAAGAACGAGGACACACAGATAGAGAGGCCGACGAGGGCAGCGGAGATCTGAGTAGGTACGCGTGCGTCAGGGTGGTCGTTGGGGTCTCTCCTCCCTACGAGGTGAGCTCGAGCCCAGGCGCGTTCGAAGACGGAGCTCAACGTCTCGAGTCCTGACCAGCAACGACCATCTCGCACAGAGATCAGTCACCCAGCCCACAACGTGAGTACTCGTCCCAGAACAGATTAGCTTCCTCGTGGCTGCCCCACGCGGTCGGTGATGCGAGCACGGCTGGACGCGGACCACCGAGCTCGGCGAACAATCTCGGTCGCCCGTCCTGGGAGCTCAGCACGTCGGCCAGACCAGACCGCGAGCTAAGGCCCAGCACAGACATGACTGACATGCACCATACTGTCCTCTCTTCTGCAGCTCTCTTGTCCAAGTCCGGTGTGATGCAGTCGTCATCGTCGAGTCGACCTCGTCTCCCTGGGCCTCCTGCTCCGAGCTCGCTGTACCCTCAGCTACCGCCCCAGCAGAACAACCAGCAAGTCGCATCGACCTCGACCCAATCCAACGAGGTCGCACCTCAGCAACAGCAGCAACAACAGCAGCAGCCTGCTCCTGCCCAGCCTGAGGATCCGGTGTACGACCCCCTCCAGCGGGCGTCAAAGGTCATCAGCGAACAGCTCCAGAGGGACCAGTCCCTCGTAGGAGAACTCGCAGAAGGGCTACAGGGTACGTCCAACCCTCTTCGGTGCACGATGGGAACCAAAGAAGGAACAGGACGGGTTCCCGGGATGAATCACGGTCGACTGGACTGGTCAAAGCTCACCGCGCATCGTCCTTCCCCTCCCTGGCTGCTCTGGCTTCTGTCCACCTCGGCCACGCTCGCACAGGCACCTCAAGCGGAGCGTACACTGTCCCACCTTCGTCCAACTTTGCTCCGTTTGTCAAGACGAAAAGCTACAACATCCCTGATGGCCTGTTTGCAGAGATGGAGAGTGAGTCCAGACTCGAGCTCAGCCGCTCATCCTCGGACGTGAGCTCACCCGTTCGGCTGGCCTCCCTTGTCTTGTTAGCTCAAACGCTCGACATGAAGATGGGACTGTTCCCGGATATTGATCGGGCGTGGATGACGATCGACAACAAGCTCCTCCTATGGAACTACAAGGAGAGGTCCGTCGGCTCCGTTCGACCCACGACCGATCAGTTGCGTTGCCGAGCTGACCACGAGATCCCTCCTGCCTGTTTACTCTTGCAGCTCGAACTTCAGCCGATACGACGAGCAGAACGAGGTCATCCTCTCGGTCGGACTCGTCCGCGCAAAGCCAGGTCCGTCGTCTCGCACACGTCCTCCCAAGTCAGCCTGAGCTCACCTATCTGCCCGTCTCTCAGGTGTCTTCATCTCGACCATCTCGCATCTGCTCGTCCTGTGCACGCCAAGCACGCTCATCCTGCTCGGTCTGTCGGTCGCACCGAACGACATCACCCTGTACGCGACCGACCTGTCGATCCCGACCGACGGGATCGCTATGACGGACGTTGTCTCTATGCCGGACGGGCGGACGTTCATGGTCGGCAGCGACGGATGTCTGTACGAGATGCAGTACAGGGCCGACGAGGGATGGTTCACAAAGAGATGCGCGCTCATCAACTGGACAGGCGCAGGAAGCGGACTGCCCCTCCTCGGCTCGCTCGTGCCAGAGTTCCTCAAGTCAAAGACCGAAGGTGAGCAGCCTCTCTGGCCTTTCATCGGAATGAGTCGTCTTCTGACTCTACGCTCGTGATGATTCGCCCCAGACCCGATCATCGGACTCACGCTTGACCCGACGCGGTCCGTCATCTACGCGCTCACCCGGTCGAACGCCATCATCCTCTACCTCGTCGGATCCGACGGCACCTCGCTCACCCAGGTCGCTCGAGCTGTAGGCATCAACCGAACCGCGCTCATGCTCGCCCCTGGCGCTCAGGCGATGCTCGAGCCGAGGTCGTCCGTGATCCGGAGTGTGTCTGCCATCGGTCGTGGAGAGGGAGAAGGTGGCGCACAGATGGTCGCTGTCACAGCTCGGGGTATGTCGCTCTGACCCCACTGGGCATACAGATCTGTAGCTAATAGCTGCCCTCCTTCGATTCAGGCGTTCGGCTGTACTTTTCGTACCACCGACGAGGGTACGGGGGCATCCGCACGACAGGAGGTCTGCCGACGGCGCTCGAGTTGATTCACGTCCGACTCCCCCCCGCGAATCTCACCATCGACGCACCCGGCGCGATGCCACTCTCGAACGGAACTCCAAACAACTCATACTCAGGCCAGCAACCGCCTCCTCCGGCTCCGTCCGCGCCGTCTGTCCGGTTCACCTCGCTCACGGACCACATCCTCTGCGTCGGGGGTGTCCTCATCGGTGCTCAGCAGACGCCGGTGGACAACGTCGACGTCTTCCTTCTCGCCTGTCCCGACCTCGGTCGACTCTCTCAGCCCGCTAGCTCGAGCCAAACCCAGATTCAGAACGGGCAGCAACAGCAACAGCTCCAGACGTCAAACCCGTACAACTCGACGCACGTCAGCTCGACTCCCACCCCTTCTAGACCGGCGTTGATCGAGCAGGCGCTCGCGCTCCCTATCGCTGGCAGGACATGGGACATTGCCGAGATCCCGCACGTGCTGACGACGCTTCCGGCGCCAGCGAGCCTCAAGGTGCCTGGAAGGGGCGACGTCCGACTGAACGAGCTGTCCGCCCAGATGGGCGTCTCCCAGCGGCGGTTCCTCGTCCTCACCAACGAGGCCATCCACGAGATCACAAAGCAGAGACCCGTCGACGTCCTCAAGGCCGTCTTGGACGCTGGAGCCGCCGGCGGGAGGGAGCAGGAGGTCGTTGCCTTCTTTGACAGGTTCGTTTCCTTTGCCTCTCGTTCTTTTCCCTCGTCGTGTTCCAAGCTGATAGAACATCGCTCCTCTCTTGTTCCCGCAGCTACGGACGTGACCAGTCGTGTGCAATGTGCCTCGCGCTTGCCGCTGCATCGGACCCTTCCTCGTCAACGGCAGGTGGAGTGTCGTCCGTGATCCCTGGCCCGGTCTCGGCCGACTCGGTCGCAGGCGCAAAGAGGCTGTTCTACGAGTTCGGAGGCAAGCCGGTCAAGGTGGACAGAGGGTACGGTCACCCGGGAGTCGTCTCTGGCCAGTCGAGCAGCCAGATCTTCTTCAGCGGTCGACACGAAGGACTGGCAATCTACTTTGCCAGGCTCGTCCGACCCATCTGGAGGGAGAGGATCACCGTGATGACCTCGGTGCCTACGAACCCCAAGCGGCAGGCCTCCAACGTTGCCGAGAGGATCCTCGTCTCGGTCCAGCGCGACCTGACCTCGCTCAAGACGTTCATCGACCGGTGCGTATCCTTCCCGCTCAACACAACCCTGCTTTTGGACACTGAGACCTCTATTCCCTTCACTCTTTCTCGTTTCTCAGCAACTCGCAACTCTTCACGACAGGCCCCGTTTCCGAGTACTCGAGCGACCGGTCGAACGATGCGGAAGCGTGGCGGGCCGAGCAGGCATCGCTCAACTCGCTCGTCTCGCTCGTGACCCAGACGATCGAGGCTCTTTCATTCGTGCTCCTCCTCATTGACTACAAGTTGCCGGAGACGATCGAAAAGTGAGTCCTCGCGGTCAAGACTGATGGCTAGCATTCATCTCCTGACTGTTTCGTTTCATCTCGAAGATGCTCGCCCGAGCTCCAAGCGTCCTTCGGCAGTCTGACGTACCAGGACCTCTTGACGACCAAGGGCGGCCGAGACGTCGCCAGGAGCGTCGTCAACGCGATCATCCACCAGCAGATCGGGCAGCAGATCTCGGTCAGTCTCTCTGCCTCGTCAATCGTGCTCGTCCGGTCTGGTCGCTGACATCCGTCGAGTGCAATTCTCAGATCGACACCATCTCCGAAGTGCTGCAGCAGCGATGCGGCTCGTTCTGTCGCGCAGACGACGTGATCCTGTTCAAGGCGATGGAGGGCATGAGGAGGGCCAACGAGACGAGGGATCCATCAGAGCGGAGAGAGTGTCTCCAGGAGTCTTTGCGGTACGTCCAATTCTTCCCAGATCCAGACTGTTTGCTGGGACTGACCTCGCCGCTGTTCGATCTATGCAGCTTGTTTGCCAAGGGAACGTCGAACCTGTCGATCGAGAAGCTCAAGCAGACGTGCTCAGAGTATCTGTCGCTCCACTTCCCGATGGGCGCGATTGAGCTTCCTCTCAAGTGCGCGCACGACTGGGATCCAGAGGAGTCGGCGTTTGGCTTTTGGCGCGACGGCGAACACGAGCACGATCCGAGACGGAGCGCGTTCGAGCGGCGCAAAGAGTGCTACGCCATCGTCTTCTCGACGCTGCTCGCCTTCGACGAGATGCTCGACGACGAGACTGCCGGCCGGCCGAGGACGAACGGATCCGGCGAGGACGCCGACACGCTCCGGGCGAACGCGTACAACCAGGCTCTGTCGTCCGAGGACCCGTTGTTCCATGCGTCGCTGTACGACTGGCTCATCAGTCGGCAGATGACGGATCAGCTGCTCGAGATCCGGACGCCGTTCATCGAGAGCTATCTGTCTCGTGTTCCGCTCTCGCACGCGCGGGCCGAGCTGCTGTGGCAGTTCCAGGTCCGGAACGGGCGCAACGCTCAAGCCGCCGTCGTCCAGGCAAACCTGGCTCAGTCGTTCGAGTGGGTATTCCTTCTGTTGCCTGCTGGCCTTGCAGTGATGGCCGTCAAGACCGAGACTGATCCATCTTTACATTTCGGTGCCCAGCCTGCAACTCCCCCTCCCCCAACGGCTCGAGTACCTCACTCTTGCCGTCTCGAACGCCAAGTCGTCCGGCTCATCTCGATCCACGGGGCAGTCTGTCGAGTTCCTGACCGATCTCGAGGAGAAGCTCGAGGTCGCGCAGGTCCAGCTCGAGGTGGCCAGGACGGTCCACGAGAGCGAGGAGATGACACCAGAGCTCAAGACGGAACTGCTCGCAAGGCTCAACGAGCGGCTCTTGACAATCTCAGAGGTCAGTCTGAAAGCGTCTCGTCGATAGATTGTCTCGAATCCGGGCTGATACTGGTGGCCTGCCTTTCTGTTCCAGCTGTACCTCGACTTTGCCGAACCGTACGAGCTGCTCGAGATTACACTTCAGATCCTCCATACGTCCGACCACCGGGACCCAGCACTGGTATCAAAGACGTGGAGGGCTATCCTCGAGAGGAGTGAGTCGGGCTCCCTTGTCCCTCTTCGCGGCGAACGCGCGCTGACTATCTGCTCGCTGCCCGTCATCAGCACACGCAGACGCGGACGGCGACAAGCCTGATGCCGTAGCAGCAGTTGTGGTCGCTCTCGGTCGACGGTTCTTCCCCTCGGAAACGGCTTTCCCTCTCGGTGCGTCAATGTCATTCCGCCAGTCACGAGACGTATGCTCACAGACCTTTCTCCCCTTCTTCTTCTATCATCAGAGTTCGTTTGTCGTCGCTTGGAGGAGTACAGCTACGCCAACAAGCGTGACGCTCGGGTTGGGTGGGTGCCTGCCACGCTTCGACAGGCGGGAGCCGAGTGGGACCGCATCTTTGAGGTCTTCTACGTCATCTTTGAGGAGAAGGTCAGTCTCCGTCCAGTCTCTCGCTTCCGCATCCGTCCCGGTTCTAACCAGCTCTGTTGCTTGTGAACGTAGATGCCGCCATGGGAGACGGAGACGGCCATCAACTTCCTCGTGACCGATATCGTCGCGCTGCTCAAAAACTGGTTCGCGGAGTGGACCCGCACTCAGTCGTCGTACTCGCAACGGCCGACGACTCGGTTCCCGGTACTCCAGGTGGAAGAGTTCATCACAAACTCGCTCCTCCCTCACTTTGTCTCTGCGGACGAGGCCGACCCTCGACTGGCCACCCTCCGGAGTCTTCAGCGGTCGATGCGGTCCAATATCTAGCCAGCTCCGTGTCCTATCAAACATCCCATTCTAGGAACACGTCAAAGTCCATCATGCAAGTCGAGGGTCGAGTGGACCAGTGTGTAGGCCAAGGTAACGAACGTGACAGCCGGTGGAGGTCGAGCGTTGGGATGCTGACTGGGCAGATCGACGGACGGAAGCCTGGGCGACGATGACACGCCTTGCCCTTCGCGCTGACCCTGCCCTTCCATCACGGCTAGCCACTCTGATCTGGACCGACCCTTCCTCCGTCAAAAGGCTCGGTCCGCTGGCGATCCGTCTATCCCTTTGCTCTTTTCGACCTCCACCCTCCCCTTTCCCCCTCCCCTCTCGACTGCCGGACAGATCGCCCCCCACCTCATCTTCTCCCTCCCTCCGCTTCCTGTTCGCTGTGCGAACGCCCCTCATCTTCCGCCCTCCCACGACAGCGCGTCGCCCGAATGAAGGCCCGGTCGCCGTCGCCTCTTGCGCTGTCTCTCGCCCTCGCGAGCGTTCTTGTCGTCTCGGTCGAGGCAGAGGTCACTTGGCTGCATCCTAGCGATGGCCAATACTTCCCGAAGGGACAAAGCATTCAAGCATCATGGTAAGTCCCTACTCTCTCCTTCTGCACCGACATGCTGGTAGGAGGCGTCGAGGTCGACGCGTTTGAATCGGGACGCGGCTGACTCGATCGCGCCTCTGCTCTCTTCCACTCTTTTCAGGAGCTCAGACTCGCCTGTCGTATCGCCCTCGTTCCGTCTGTGCTCTTCTATGGACACGTGTGGCACTGCCATTTGGCCGACCATCACGAAGGATGACAATGGGAACTCGCACATCTCGCTGTGAGTGCATGTGGCGAACGAAGAGATGAGCTTGACGCTCTCGACTGACCCCCTTTGCGCTCTTTCTTGATGTCAGGACGGCACCTCCGATGGACTCGGACACGCCGTTCTTTCTGACGATGCGAGGCGACGACATGCAGACGTACTCGTCCCCGTCGTTCACCCTGCTCGGTCAGTCCCATTCCACACCTCTGAACTTGGCGACGCATCATAGGGAGTTCCTGACCTTTCACTTTGTCTCATCAGCCGGTTCCACTCCGATCGTATCGCCTGAGTCGGCTCCTGATCACGAGGAGACTGCCTGGGACCTGCCCGAGGACCCCATCACAGCTACCGATGACCCCGTCGACGCTTCCACTCCTCCCGCCTCCACTCCTACGGCCACCACGCCTTCCACCAACGACATCCCTACCCCTCTCGAAATCTCTGCCACCTTCTCGTCCCCTACCACCGCCGCGAACCACCCCACAGCCGCTGCACACGCCGCCTCCGCCCCGCTCGCCACCCCACCCGCAGCGGCCATCTCGTCCGCTTTGCCTCCTCCTCTTGTCGACTCGGACGCCGCCATGTCCGCTCCAAACAAGCCCAACGTCAAGGCGATCGCCTTCCCTCTCGGTGCGCTCGCCCTCATCTGTCTCGGAGCGCTCATCTTCCTGCTGAGGAGGAAGCCTGTCGACCCGCCTGCACCGTCCAGCGCACCGGCGATCCTGGATCTCGAGAAGGCCGTCGGGTCTCTGAACGAGAAGGCCGCCGAGTCTGCCTTTGCTGCTCGAGGAGGCGACTTTGGTGGTGCGGCAGCGGCGGGCAAGATGGCAGAGTACGCGACAGTCGCGACTCTCGCCAAGGAGTACCCTTCTTCCCGCACCGGCGGCGGGCGACGAGGGAGCGGAGGAGACCCCTTTGACGACGACCACAGACAGTCGTACGCCGGTGGACGCCAGGCTTCGTCTCGGCACTCGAATGTCAGGTCGCAGTACGACCCTGACCACGCCCAGAACGACGGCTACACCTCTCCACCCCGTCGAGGATCCCGTGCCGCTCTCGCGCCCTCCCGCTCAGAAAGCACCCTCTACCGGCCCTCCTCTCACTCATCCTCCCGCCACAACGCACCCACCCGCCACTCCTCCATCGTCTCCTCTTCCTCTCTCGCATCCTCCTACGCTCCCACCCCAGCCCCACCCCGCCCAACCGACTCCTCCCGTCTCGCTCCTCCCCAACAAGCAGCCCTGTACCGCCAGCCATCCTCCGTCTACTCCCCCGGATCAGCCTACACACCCAACCACAACCACGCCTCCACACCCGCGTTCCGACCCTCTCCCGGTGGCGCCTCCGACGACGACAGAGGGATGCACATCCTTTCCTTCCCCTGGAGTCACACGCCTTACACACCGAGCATGAGCCCGCCGTATTTGCCTACGCTGAGGGGTGTTCCGGGCAGGAGCGGGATGGGGGTCGACCGACGGGACACGAGGCGGGAGAGGGGTGGAGGGAGAGGTGGGATCTACAGTGATGCGGAGGATGTGTTGGGGAGGGAGAGGGAGAGGAGGAGGGGTGGGAGAAGGGAGATGGAGGAGTTGTATGGGGATGTGCAGAGGGGGTTGAGGTAGCTGGGTGAGGATACGGGGGTCAGCGTGTTTTTGGATGGAGGGAAAGGGGAGGGTCGGTCTTTTTGGATGTCATGTGTTCTTTTGCTTTAGAGCTTGTGATGAGAGAGAAGGACAGATACATGTAGATAAGAAGAAGAGGCGGGTGGGGTTTCGTGAAGATCGTTGAGACAGGAGCGGAGAGACTGAGTCTAGGGGACGGCGTGGAGACCGAGGGGGAGACGAACGACGTGGTAGGGAGATAGTCCAGAGATGCGATACAGAGATACAGTCGTAAGAGATCGGAAGAGACAGCGGAATGAGAGGCGAGACCGGAGCCGAAAGTAGCGAACGGGAGGCTAGGGACGAGGGGAAGGGATATCGAGCCAGCAGTCTACTGCCTCGCAGGCGAGGATCTCGTAGCGGCCTTCAGCAGCATACCTCTCAGACCTCTCCGCTCCGGCACGCCGTTTTCTTGAGCAGGAGGAGAAGCCAGTCGTCCTCCTCCGTGGTCGAGCCCAAATTCTTCCTCGCCATCTTCTTCCTCGCCCCAGCCGTCGCCGCTCGGGGTACTGGTGTGTCCGTTGGTGTGCCCAGTTTCCCTGCCGGTGCTGGCGAGGTAGTCGTCTCGGTGAGAAGGTCTCCGATCCGCTCCGGGTGTATGGGAGCCACCCTCTTCCGAGCCAGAGTCGGACATAGATGCTCGCGGAGTCGAGTTTGAGTAGGGAGGGCCGAAAGGCGGAGTGGCGGTCGATGGTTGTGAGGCCAGTCTGGCCCGCTCGAAGTCTTGGATGGATGAGATGGAAGGTGTTCGGGCCATCGATCGCTGGAGAGAGCGAGTGAGAGGTCTGTCAGCGGTTGGGGTTAAGGAGATGCGACGATGGTGAGGGACGAACGGTCAGGATGTTTTGGACCCTTCGCTCGGATGCGGTGTCTGCTGTGACGCCGTTGATGGTTTGGGACGGGTTGCGAGAGTTGAAGTCGTACGGAGACGGCCCATCGTCATCCTCGCTGTCATCTTCGTCTCCGAAGAGCCTGAAAAGGGAAGGGAAGAGTGGGGCAAAGGCAGGACGGTCAGCGCCGGCGGACGATCGCGATTGACAGAGAAAAGCGGGACTCACTGGTTGAGACTGTGGAGGTCGCCGACGAGTTGTCCGAGCGTGACGTCTTCGGTCATCATGGACGGTGCGAACGACTCGAGCGACACCTGCGAGTCGTTGTTGTACGAGTCTGCAAACTGCATCGAAAAGTGGGCCATCGACTGGACCCTCGCTCCGTCGGGGCACGTCTCAAACACGGCGAGCGCGTTCTTCCTCGCGGTCGCTGACTGCTCCTCGATCTTTGCGACGCACCATCCGGACGCCTCGGGAGTCCCAAACACCTCGCCAGCGTTGTCGGCCAGGCTGCTCATGACCGTCCCGAGCGCCATGCTCATCCTCAGCACCTGTGCTGCAGCAGGTCCTCCGCTGATGACGATCGGCTCGTTGAGGACCTCGAGTGCCTGAGGCGCGAACGGCGTCTTGAGCAGGCGAAGGAGCGGCATGAGCAGCTCTGCGCCAAACGTGGCGAGCGGCTCCCTCGCGTCGGGCGACTGGAACACGAGCTTGAGCACCTGCATCGTCTTCTCGCGGATCCACTCGCGGTCGTTGAGGATAAAGCCAAGCAGGAGGAGGATGACGCTGAACGCGTGCTGGTGGAGAAAGTGTTCGCGCAGGCAGCCGACGGCCTGTCGGAGGAAGTCGTCCTTGGTCCGGAAGCGGGCCTTTGCGAACGAGGTCATGATCCGCTCGATCGACGGCTTGTCCTCTGTTGCAGCAATCCGAGCGACGTCCAAGGCGAGCGAGATGATGCCGTCCGACGACGGGCCTTGGTCCATCGCGTGCAGACACCAAGGCAGACAGGCAGTGAAGACGTGCAGCGTTCGCTCGTCTGCAAAAGGATCAGAGGGAAAGAGGTCAGAAGCTGATGCGGAGATACGTGTGGAGAGCGAGAACTCTGACTCACCCTGGAAGTCGATGAGATGATGGCTGTTGATCTTTGCGAGTCGAGTGAGCAGGTTGAACGTCGCCTCGTCCGTCACGGACGACCTCAGCCCGGGCAGGAGGAGCACTTGCAGCCTAAGCTCATCACCGTGCCAGTGTCTAGGCTGATTCGCGAGCAGGACGTGCACAACCTCGGCCTCTTGCAGGTTAACCTTGTCGAGCAGCAAGCTGAGCAGGTCGAGCACAATCTTGAACTCTGCCTCGACCGTCGTCGACAGACAGGCTGCCGTGCACCAGAACAGCTGCGGATACGCGAGCAGATCCTCGGAGTCCAGCTCACGCACGATCCCGCAGAAGCTGAACAGGATCTCACGACAGAAGGCGTTGTTCTCGGGCGACGGGTCTGCGATCGTGTTGGACAGCCGGCCGAGCATGTCGGCGAGCATCCGGGCAGTCACCGAAGGCACGAGCACTCGGAACAACTGGAACGACCGACAGGCCAGGTGACGGTTCGGGCACGAGGTCGCCCAGTCGACAGCGAGCGCACCCCAGTCGTCTCGCAGATCCGGGTGGAACGGCTGGAGAACGTCGAGCACCTTGGAGACGAGCGTCGCCATCTTCTCGGGTGCGCGGAGCTCGCCCGCCTGGGAGGAGACGCTCTCTGGCGGCCAGAACAGCGTCGTCTTGACGTCCCACATGTCGGTGATCGTCTGTCGGAGACTCGTCCAGTCGCTGCCGTCCTCGACGTCCCCGGCCTCGCACGTCCACGCCCACAGGATCTGGAACAGAAGCGTCTGCGCTTGTTCTCGGACGAGCGAGGTTGGGTGGTCGACCTGGGTGAGCGTCGCGTGGAGGAGGACGCTCAGCCTGTCGTCGAGGGTCGGTTCCCGAGCGCGTTCGAGCATCATCTCGCCGACAAACAGGAGCGCCAGTTGACCGGTCGAGAGCGCCTGCGACTTTGTTGGCAAAGGGAAGAGGGCGTCCAGGTCCGGGATGAACGACGCCGACCCACTCGCCGGTGGCGAACGAGGATCGTCGACGACGGGACTCTGGACCATGGCCGCCGGCTCGATGAACCCGCACAGGTCCTCAAATACGGCCGGCCCGATAGGCGACTCTGCCAAACTGGCGATGACCCGCTTGGCGTGGAGGACAAACTCGAGGCTGCTCCTCCGGCTGCACTGCTGGATGAGAAACTTGATGATTGAGTTGCAATTCTGCGGAAACGGGCCACACGCGAGACTGATCCAGATGTCCTGCAGCTCCGTCGGGTGGCTGTCTCCGAATCGGACGGCGATGAACAGCAGGTTCGACAGAGCGAGCTGGGCAGAGAATGGCGACGACGGCGCACTCGCGTCCTCGGAGGGCGCTCGGTTGAGGTCGATGTGACCGAGGAACGCTGGGCAGATGGCGAGGATGATCGGCCGACGGATGGCCTCGATCTGGCTAAGCCGGAGGGTGCATTCGGAGAGGACATCGCTCGCGTTCTGCGGGAAGTGGTCCGCGAGCAGAACTGCGATCTGCCGCTGTGCTCGGAGGAAGATGCTGGGCGCTGAGCTTCCGACGGCGGGCTGGAAGTGGGCGAGCTGCTGGACGTTGTCTGCGTGGATGTGCTCAAGCAGCTGGAACGCCTTGCGACGGATCCCGACGTCCGGGTGGCCGAGCTTCATGAGCGTCAGGAACGCCTTTTGTGCGAACGACATGAGCGGCGGCCGAGGGCCGAGCACGGCGTCGACAACGATCGAGAAGAAGGACCGGCGGACGTCGAACTGGTCGCCCTCGGCACAAGACTGGAGGAGCACCTCCTCGAGCAGCACTTGTCGCTGACTGTTGAACGCGAGCAGCGACGAGAGCGCCTTCCTTCCGACCTCGTGCGAGTGCGTAACCGGCGAGGAAAACAGACCGCGGATCCAGTGGAGGACAGAGATCAGGTCCACCCCTCCGACGGTCCCGTTGCCAGAGAGAGAGGGCGACAGGTCGAGGAAGATCGAGCCTTGCTGCAGACCAAAAAGTACAGACGAGTCAGCTCAGGCAACATACCGCGGTCCTCAGAGAGAGTTTCGACACACGCAGAGAGCAGCCATGGCGTTTGCGGCCGTGGTGGAGAGGAGTCTCGTCTCCTGCGAGATTGTGCTGAGCATCTGGCCCTGGTCCTTTCCTCCGTTGCCGTACGAGTCCACGACCGCCCTCAACGACCTCGACTCCCTCGCAGCAGCAATGTCGGATCGTCGTCCGAGACTGCACCAGTCGTCGCAGATCTTGAATACGGCCGCCCTCAGCTCGGCCGGAAGCCGGTCGGTCCTCTCGAGCGAGGCGAGTCCGTCGGCAAAGTTCTCGACGACGACCGAAAAGTATCGCCTCAGCCGGTGAAGCTCCCAGTCATCCTTGACTCCAGGCTCGGCGAGCAGCTGGTGGGTCTCGCGCACAAACTGGATCATCGCCTTGAGGATGTTGATGTCCCCGATCGAGCGGGCGTCCTTGAAGAGTGGCGACACACGCATGTACACGTGAGCGACGGCCGTGTACAGTCGCAGTTGAGGTCCCTGCCGTCTTTGCGTGGCCGACGACTGTGAGCGGGTGCGGAAGTCGTCCTGGAGGTGGCGGGTGATGGACTGGAGCGACTCGAGCAGCGGCCAGAAGATTGGCTGCGAGATGTGACCGAGCGCGGTGACGACAGCGTCCCTGAAGCGAGCATTGTCCGAGTTGAGGAACGAGATGACCTTCTGGAACAGCACCTTTGACGTCGAGAGACGCTCGGCGTCAATGTCCTTGAGGTGACCCAGACCGGGTCGGGACGGGGCCAGCTCCGACGAGGGCGACGACGGCCCGTCTCCGGCGACGGTGGTGGTCGCGCAGAGGATGGTGACTAGAATCCTCCACTGCTCGGCGAGATGGTTGTCCGACGCAGTCCGAGGAACGGGTGGCGGAGGCACCTTGCCAGCGAACGTTCCCGACGGCGGCTTGCCCATCCCGTTGATGGTCGAGACCGTGTTCTGCCAGTTGAGAAACACCCGACCGACGAGCACCTTGAAGATCTGCATCGTCGTCGGCACAGCGTCCAGCAGGCGGGCGATGAGCGCGGGGAAGTAGAGATACCACAGGTTCTGGTCCGTCGACGAGTCGCCCTCGCACCACTTGAGCAGCACATCCGCCGGAGGAGACCCAGCGAACGATTCGAGTCGCAGTCGCTCCGCCGTCGACAGCGCCGCGTCCGGGATATCCGAGAAGACGTCCTTCCTCGACCCCTCTGTCTCGAGCACCCGGATGACCCGCTCCGTCGTGTCATCCGTGGGGAGGGAGAGCGTCTGGATGGAAGCGATCTTCTTGAGCGCGTTCAACCCGAGCCCTCGGATCGAGCGTGAGATGGACGACACCAAGAAGAGCGCCGAGGCCTCGATCTCTGCGAGGATCTCGACGGTGACGGCGATCCTCGCGTCCACCGGGGACGCTTCGAGCTCGGCGAGCCAGAGGCCGAGCAAGTCAACCCAGACCTGCCCGAGCCGCTCGATCTGATGCTCGTACGGCTTGGACCCAACCTGTCCCTCTCGGAACACCTTGTCCGTCCCGGTGAGGAATCTTGAGAAGCCGACAGCGACCGACTCTGCCTTGCCCTTGGTGGCGCCGATCCTCTTAAGCGCGGCGGTGGCCGACTTTGCGACGTCTGGGTCGACGTGGGCGGTTCCTCGGCAGAGAATCTCGAGCGTCTTGTTGATGCCGATCGAGAAGTGCAGACATCTCGGCCAAGAGTCAAACACGGCTCGCAGAATCTCAAACAGTGGCTTGAGGGACGCTCTGAAAGCCATGACGAGCTGGCCGTGCTGGACATGAAGGTGAGGTTCAGCCGAGAGGTCGATCGACCTCCCTGACGCTGGGTCGGATGGGTTCCGGAACGACCGCGGTGCGAGGAAGCGATCCTCAAACACTGACAGCTGCCCAACATCCCGGTCGACGAGGAGCGCGATCGCACCAATCAGCGGTCCGACGCGGTCAAAGAAGTCGGTCATCCCGGGCTTGAGCATGAACGAGTCCGGGAGGATCTCGCCAGAGGAGTCGTAGTCGTCGCCGTAGTCGCACGAGGTAAAGTCGGAAGTCGAGGGGAAGGCAGGCGTGCGGACGTCCTTCTCCATCGACCGCAGAGTGAGCAGGATAGCCCGCACTGCGATCGTCATGCGCTCTGGCGCGAGCACGTCCTCTCCACCCGAGGCGGCCTTGCCTCCCTCTCCAAGCCGGTCCTCGGCGAGGAACTGGAGGATGAGCTCTTGACCGTAGTCAAACTGGCGGACGAGTAAAAAGTGGACGATGCAGACCGACACGTCCAGCGGCTGCTCGGCGGGAAGGACGATCCGCTGCCGATGAGGGAAGCACGTCCGCAGAACAGAGTCGAGCGTCTTGGTGAGGGTTGCATTGCTCTCGCCCGAGCACCGGTTCAGGTACACCCAGAGGAGCCGCATGATCGTGTTGGCAACGATCGGACGAGCGTGCTTGTCCTGCAAGAAGAGAGCAAGGAAGGTCTCAGCGACGAACATGAACATCAGAGACCGCCCAGAGGTGGATCAGCGACTGACCTTGAGCTTTGCAATCCCTTGGGCGAGGCAGGTCTGCCACTGCTCCATGAACACCTCGCGAGGAGAGACGCACAGACAGGTGACCACGAGCGGGTACCCCGTCTGCCAGTACTTGTCCTTGGACGCCATCTTGCCGGCCTGCGTGCGGATCACCGAGATCGCCTGGGCCCACTCGGGATGGTTGACCTCGGCTGTAGCAGTCTGGATGACGACACGTCGATTACGACAAAGACGGTGGGGTCAGCGCTCGAGAGAGCAGATCATGAGAGAGGAGACGAGCTTACCTCTGCGATCGGGTGGATGAGTCCGGTGAGCACCTCAACATAGGCCGTCTTGAGCACAGTCCCGTGGGTCTGGGCGAAGTTGGTCGCGAGATCCTTGAGAAACTCGGCGCCCATGTCGAACGCTTCCGGCGGGTAGACCTGACACGCGCAAGCGGATGGAGATGCTGTGTCAGTACGGAACAGAGATACCGTGCTCGATATGGAGAGATGACTGACCTTGAGCTTGAAGCCCTTCATGCCTCGGATGACCATGTCGAGCCGTCCCTCAGCTTCGCGATCCGCCTTGCCAGACGCGCCGCTCGTCCCGTTGCCGATCCCAGCGGCAGCGCCTTCCTTGAGCTCGGTCAGGAACCGATCCGCGACCGTCAGAAATCTGGGGCAGGTGCAGTCAGAGACGGTCAGCGTCACAGCCTCGTCTCCACAGCAAAAGGTGGGCGGAGAGGGCGTACCGGATCGAAGCCAGCGAGCCGAGCACTTCGACCAACAAGTTTCGGTTGGCCAATCTGTTCGGATAGCGAGAGATAGACTCCCTGGCACAGAGTAGAAAGTCAGTCTTGCGGCAGGTAAACCGGCTTGACTTAGAACGTTGTAGACTGACATATCCCTCTCCTTTGTGACCCATCTCCAGCAGAGATCCTCGATCCTCGATCCCAACGCCTCACCAAGGACCGAACTGCTCGGCGTATGGCGGATGACCGACAGCAAAGCCCGGAGGAAGATGTACGTTGCCGACAGCTAGACGTGAGGGAGCAGTGGGCGTTGAGCCAGTTCGTGCGCTGCTACTGCGCGAGAAAGAACGATGGGACTGACCGAGATCCGCTCGTTCAACATGGCAGCAGCATCCATGACGTTCGCTCCCGACTGGCTGGACCTGATAGAGTCGAGAAGAACGTAAGCTGCTCCTGACAAGACATGTGTGTGTCGACGGTTGAGCCGATCCAAGACGGCCGACTGACATGTGACTCTTCACGGCGCCCCTGCCCACCTCATCCTCGATCGCCTGGGTTCGCCACCTCTTGAGGCTCTCTACGACCAGCATGGCCTCTCCACCTTGGGTGCCTCCACCCGGAGCAGGGCGGGTCGTCCCGCCTCCGCTGGCGGCGACCATCCCGAGACTGTCGAGTACTCCGTCGAGCTCTGTATCTACGCCTGGTCCGATGATGGTGGGCAGAAGTGGTAGCGGGGATGAGAGTGGGTACGCTGTCGCCGAGACGATGACGGACAGGTGCTTGGATGCCTTCTCGTTGAAGTGGGTGATCAGGCAGTGGAGCGCAAACTGGGACGGCGTCGTCGGGTTTGGCAGCTTTGTCGCTGACGAGTTGGCAAAGTCCGAGGTGGACATGGTCGAGAGCGAGTGCATATGCTGCTGGGAGGGGTTGCTCGGCAGGCCTGCCCGAGAGCGAAGCTGGTTTGGCATCGGAGGCGGGGAGGCCGTCGTCGATCTTGCCCAGGGCGCACCTCCGCCTGCCGAGGACGAGACAGAGTACTGCGACGGTCGGGAGGCGTGATGGTACGACTGAGACTGGTTGTAGGACGAGGACGAGATGGAAGGCCGGCCTGACGAGGAGGGTGGCCCACCTCTCCGACGCGCCTGACCTTGCTGGTTTGGTGGAGACGAGAAGGACGACGGGGGACCACTCTGGGACGCGAGCGAGTTGTTGGACCCGACCCGAGAGAACGGATTCCGGAGGGCTGGGAGGGCATGACCCGAGTCTGGCAAGGGTGGTACTGGCTGGTGGTGACCTGCCGAGGTTGTCCTGTCGAGCGGATGGTGCGAGGACGAGCCCGACGGACCGGCTCCCCCTCCGCCTGCCTTTGAGAACGCAGACTTGAGACTCACAAAGCTCCCCTTCTTGACAATCTGAGGAGGACCACCAGGTAGGCTACCTATGCTCCCTCCTTTGCTGGTCGGCTGTCCGTTCGAGGTTGTGCTCCTCTGGGTGTTGTACGCTCCCGACGCCTGGGACGTGCTCCGCTGCTGAGGGAAGCTGAACGACGACTCCCCCCCGCTCGTCGAGGTGGGCAGACCCTCTCGCTGGCCTGACCCGTACGCGTCCGACGAGGCTGATGAGATTCCTCTCGTGTGCTGGGATGTGTAGGGCGATGGGTGGCCGAAGGAGGCTCCTGACGAGGACCCTGCGCCTTGAGGATGGCCGAACCGAGGGGCAGGGTACGAGAACAACTCCTCCTCCTCATCGTCATCGTCCAACGTAGGAAGAGCAATCGAGAAGGAAGGCTCGGCCATCGTACACACTCCAGTATCGAGACGCGAGAAGAGAGCTGGGGGAGGGGCTGGCCGAGGTCGAGCTGGCCGCGAGATGAGTGTTGAGCTCGACCAACACGCGTGAGCTCGGACCGTCGAGCTCACCCTTTCGCTCGCGTTGACGTCGCCAATTTTTGTTCGCATCAGCCGAAGGAAAGTCAAACTCAGCATCTATATATAAACAAACATGAACTCAAGTCTTTGTCGGATCCGGACCCTTGGCCATCTCCGACTCTAGATATCGCTCGACCTCTGATCTCCGCTGGTCCAACGCCGGCTCACCCGCACCTCCGCCTCTCCTCTCCGCCCTCACTACCTCGAGCGGCGTCATCCCCTTTACCGCCTCTCGCATCCACATCTCTCCTCGACTGCGACCGACCAGACTCTCGCAGACGCCTAAGTTCGCGCTCCCAGCGGCAATGTGCAGTGGCGTATGGGACGCGTAGTCTGGCGTCTGGATGAGCGACAAAGGCGCCACGAGCGAGATGTACCGGAGAAGATCCGGATCTGGCTCGCCGTGGAGGGAGGGCGAGTTCATGATCCGGTGGTGGAGAGGGAACGCGTCCGCTAGATCGTCTGGGGGTGAGGGCGGTGGCGGCGCATCGTGACCTGTCGCAAAAGGCACCCTTGTTAGCTCTAGCTTGCACAGCAAGACAGCGGGAAGGGAGATGGTCCGAGGCTGAACGCACTTGGTGGTAAGCGACGAGATGGGTGCTCGTTATCCGTCAACGCGAACGCGAAGAAAGGCGTCCTGCCTATGCGTCGGAAGCCAAACTGCCACACACCCATTCGGATCCATCAGTCAAGACTTTCGACACTTCCTGACACATGACTGACACAACTCACCTTTCGAAAGAACCTCACGCTCTTCTCGAGCGCCCTCTCCCTGGCCCTTTCCAATTCCGCAGACCCCGACCCTCCCGCCTGGCCGTCCACCGCCTGGTCGACATGGTTCGGCCAGCAGTACACAAAATCTATCGGGTCCCAATCAAGACCAGGATCGAACCCCGCTCCCGAGACGAGCGCCTCGCAGAACGTCGCGAGCGCTAACCGGCCGACGCCCTGGCCTCGATGGGCGGACGATTCGATCACGATCTCGGAGACGACTGGGTCATCCACGTCGAAACCCAGTGTCAGTCGGGTTGGCTGACCAGAATATCTCCAAGCAGAGAGGGAGGAAAAAGGGGGAGCCGACTCACAAGCAAACGACCCCACGTTGAGCTCTCCCCCCCACACGCCCGTCCCTTTCGCCATCCCGTTCGGACCCAGCAGCTCAGGGTGCATTTCGCCCGAGTCGTCAAACAGGGTCGCAAACTGTTGGGCTTCCTGACATTAGCCAAGCACATCATGGAAGAAATGGACGGGCAGGTCAGCGAGTGTTTGAACTGGGTATCTCGGTTCTCCGGGTTGTTTGACCAGGACCAGGGGGATGACCGGCTCATCAGATGCTTGGAAAGACGTGATGGGTCGATGGGCAGAGAGAAGGGGACAGAGAGGGATGATACGTACAGGGCTGACTTGGCTCATGAGCTCTTGGAAACCTGACACACCCGCGTACCCGAAAGAAAGAAGAGAAAAGGTCGGTCCAGCAGGTCAGCCTCCGCTCGTTCGTTCGTTCGCGTCCGAGCTCACCCGCCCGTCCCTCCTCCTCCTCCCTCCCTGCGTCCTCCCATTTCCCTATCTGTCCCCGAGCAGAACAGTCAGGTCCACTCACATCCTCCCATCTCCTCCCTCCTCACGACGACACACTTTATCCATCCGACCCTGACGCCGTCGACAAAGATGTCCCTGTCCACGACGGTCCGCCAGCCGTCGTCCTCGTCCTCGTCCAGCTCGTCATCGTCCAACTCGTCATCAGAGTCTTGGTCGTCTCGAGAGTGGAGAGCCAGGGTTTGGAGGTTGAGGAGCATGGGCTTGCCTGGGGTGATCGTTGAAGGGTTTGGAAGTGAGGGACAGGGAGGGGAGGGCGGGTGAGCTCATGAACGCCGCGGGGGACCGGAACGCGAGCCGATTGTTCCGCCGGCTCGCCTTCCTTGCTCAAGGGTGACTGGGTGCGAGACGGTGAGGTAGCAGCGAGGCAGAAACGGTGTATGATGACGTATGCAGGGTGGCTATATATGCGCAGAGTATCGAAGAGAGGTCTGATGCACTGAGGGGAGGTAGAGACGATGAAGACAAAGCGAGAGGACCAGAAGACGGGAAGCTGAAGGGGAAGAAGCATATAGAGCGAGTGAGAGACTATGGGACAACAGGTGGCCATGCAGGGAATATGACGTGAGACTAGGTCAGAGAGGAGAGGCGGGCGGTACAACACGTAGAGGGCAGAGAGAGTGTGGAGACCGAGGTTGAGATATGGTGAGCAGGGCCGTATGTAGTGATCACAGATCGAGCGGGAGGGGACAGAACGAGAGGTGTCAGAAGCGAGAGGAACAGTGGAGGTGATGTGTGGCGACGGATTCAAGAGGATGACCGGGAGGGCTCGTCATGTTTAGCAACCTGTCAGAGCCAAAGAAATATCAAGTCCAGGAGTCAGAACCTGCATGTTCCTCATGGACACAAGGTTGGTGCAAGAGAACAAGCCACATACCCATGAGGTAGACCTCCAACGACGTCTTGATGTTGATCGCCTTCTGCTTTGCCGGCGTCGTTGCCTCCTCGGCCCTCTTCCTCCTCGTCGACTCGGTGTACGCGGCTTTGAGAGCCTGTCCCAGCGCAGGAATGTTGAGCGGCTTGACGAGATGGGCAAAGAAGCCCTGCTCGGCGCACAGGTCGGCCGTGTCCCGGTCCGCGTTGGCCGTCAGCGCGATGATGACGGGCGAGCCTGTGAGTGGCGAGGCGACGATGCGCGAGTTCGAGGTGTAGCCGTCCATGATGGGCATTGAGAGGTCCATGAAGATGAGGTCAAAGTGAGTCTGCTCTGCGAGGTCGAGGGCGTTCTGGCCGTCCTCGGCGGTGGTGATCGAGCTGGACGCATATCCGAAGCGTTCGAGCACGCGGAGGCCGACCATGATGTTGACCTTTGAGTCGTCGACGAGGAGGATGTTCATCGGGTAGTTGCGGGCAATGTTCTTGTCGAGGCCGGTCACGCTCTTTGTCGGTCGGGACATGATGGGCGCTCTCCCTCCCGGGTCTACCTGTGTGCCTGCGATCGGTCGGACCGACTCGTACAGTCGGGACGCCTGAGTCGGTCGCGAGATCAGAGCAGAGTGCGGCACCTTGAGCTTCGCCACGGCGGACGCGATGTCGACGACCGGAGTGACAAAGCGGAACTTTGCCGTCGGCTGGAGCGACCGCAGCGTCTGCAGTTCCTGGCTCGAGATGAGCGCGGGATGGACAAAGACAAACTCGTACTGTCGGTTCCGGAGCCCGTTCGGATCGTCGGGCGACAGGGCTTCCTCGACCGAGGAAGCCTTGTGGATGGGCTTGATGTTGAAGGCGAGCAGGCTGAAAAAATGGACCAATGGCAAGAGGTCAAATTGGGAGAGATGTCAGCAAGGTCGTTCGACTCGTGATGGAAAGACGGACTGAGACTAACTTTGCTGCCATGACCTCGCGGGTGTCGGATGGCTTCGAGAGCAGGAACGCGCTCCTCGCCTCCTTGAACGGCATCAACTTTTCCGAATCGGGCGTCTTCTCTCCGTTCTTGACGACGAACGTAAAGTCGAACGTGGAACCCTTGCCGACGACGGAGCGGGCGGTGCACCGGCCGCCCATGATGTTGGCGAGACTCTGACTGATGGCGAGCCCGAGTCCGCTGCCTCCGTGCTGCCTGGTGATTGAATTGTCAACTTGCGAGAACGACTTGAACAGGCGATGCATCTTGTCCGGTTCAATCCCTGGACCCGAGTCGATGACCGAGAGTTTGACGGTCGACTGGTCCGGCGAGCCAGCTTTGGGCTCGATCGTCCACTTGACGGCGACCGTCCCCTTCGAGGTAAACTTGCTCGCGTTCGAAAGCAAGTTGAGCACGACCTGCTTGATTCGGAAAGGGTCCCCAACGAGCGTCGTCTCCGGGTCGGTGTCGATAGGGCTGACGAGCACGATCTCGACTCCCTGATTCTGGCAGCGAGTCGCGACCCCGTCCACGCTGCTCTCGATCACGTCTCGCAAGGAGAACGGGATCGACTCGGCCTGGAGGGATCCTGACTCGAGTTTGGACCAGTCGAGCAGGTTGGAGATGATGTGCTGGAGGTCCTCGCCCGACGTGCGGATGGTGGCGAGGTGCTCGCGCTGCATCGAGTTGAGGTTGTGGCTGTCCTCGAGGACGGACACGAGGCCAAGTACCGCATACAGCGGCGTACGCATCTCGTGTGACATCTGTGACAAGAAGGAAGAAGAGGTAGAGACCTTCGTCTGGCGGTCGTATCGCTCGATGGACCCGTCTGAGCCAGGTGCGAGGACGGATCGGTCGGGTCGGTTCGTCTCCCCAACAGTGAAGCTTGACGTGCTCGGCGAGGAAGACGACAGGTTCGACTGTAGCCTGGTGAGGTCGTGGAGAAGTGGTGCGGTTGAGTGGTACCTGCCTTGCGGGTCGGGCGAGAGGGCGAGGGAGATGATGCTCGCCAGTTGCGGAGGCAGGTCGGGCGCCGACTCGAGCGCGGACGGGACCGTCGCGTGGATGTGCTGGTCGATGAGCGCGATCAGATAGGCCGACGTGGGACTGGCTGTCGAGGGTTCCGTCTGCTGTCCGGTGAGGAGCTCGTACGCGCACACGCCAAAGCTGTAGACGTCCGCTGTCGCACTTGCGGTTTGCTTGCCGATGCTTTCCGGCGCGAGAAAGCGGAGATGTTGCCTAAGCGTGGCCTCTCCGTATGTGTTGCTGATCTGAGCCTCGGCGAGGTTGCCTCCGACGTCGTTGTCGCCGGTTGAGATGGAGGTGGAGCGCATCGAGAGCTCGAGGTTGTCGACGTCGGCGGTCTTTGACGGGACGCGTCCGGTGACCTGGTCCGATACGAGCTTGACAATGTGAGCCAGGTGAGAGAGCCTGACCTCGATCTGGTTGCTGCCTTCTCGGCGGGCGACGACAAAGTACTCTGGCCTGCAGGCGACGAGCGCGAGCGAACGGGCGTGCAAGCCCTGGAGGAGAGCAGCGCGAGCGAGGTCAGTTCCCTTGCCAGGCAGATGCGCTCACCGATCATGATACTTACTGCTAGGATGGCAACAATCTGGATGAGCACTTGTAGCACGTCTGTCCATGTGTCGGCTGAGGGTGAGTTGATGCTGGCTCCGTCGGGCTGCCGGTGTGGGAGCGAGTCCTGAGACCACTGGGTGAGCTCGACCTCTTGCTTCCGGGCGTCGTCGTCAAACACGGCCCATAGCCCGTCCGACGTGTTCCACGTGCCGAGCAGTCGGGGCGTGACAGCTATCGAGGCCATCTGACTTGCTATCCGCCCTGTCGGGTCGAGGACGGCGCTCGTCTCTGATGGGGCTGAAGGGGGTGGGCTGACGACCGTCGAGTAGATCCTCCGGAGCCTCAGCGACTGGTTCATCGAGGACGGGTTCCCCATAGGAGCGAGTCTAGCATGGTTACAGGCAGAGCAGACTTCAGTATCTAGGCTTGGGCCCTGAACTGAGCTCGCGGAAGACGTACCGGTATCGAACTCGTCGCGGGCTCCCGTCCTGGAGCTCACCCTCGTCCTGGCCAGGGAAGCCGTCGAGCTGCTTGACCGTCAAGTCGTACAGCGCCGTCCCACTGACCCTCACCTCGGCGAGGTCATTCACAGACGGATGAGGATCCGGGACGACATCCGTCAGGCCTAGAGCAGCCCAGTCGTGGGAGGGTCTCGCACGACCGTTTGGCGGCGGAGCGATGGCGGGCATGAACCGCAATCAAAGCAGTCGGACGGACGGACGGCCTTGGGGGTTCCGGGTCGATGAGATGGGAGTGGGTACGAGAAGAGATGAGGGCCGAATTGACGACGCTTCGGGTGGTGGTTTGGAGGGCGGGATGGGAGGGGAAGGACCTCTCGCGCTTCCTTCCCATCAGCGCGACTCTCGACTCCGCGAGCACTCGATGACAAGCCTAAACCTGGCGATCGGGTTTCTACTGTTTGTGCATGGGTGCATCTCGCCTCAGCTCCAGGTCGACCCTCAAGGATGAGTCTTGAAGAACGAGCGTACGCAGTGGATGCAACTCCATGATCATCCAGTCCAGCCCTCCTACTCGACAGTGAGAGGCATCTCCTCCAGACCGGCCGCCATCGACTTCCAGACCTGCGTCGTCTCGTCAGAGTAGGTCGACTCCTCCCTGGCGAATTGCTGGAACGCGAGCGTGACGAGCGTGTTCTCGCGAGGGTGCACAAGGTACGCAAGCTCCTGCCACATGCTGTAAGAAAACACAAGGAGAGCACAGATCAGGTCAGTCTACGCCCAGGAAGATGGGTAAAGCCTGACTCTCGACGACGCTGGACTTACATGGACCTGACCACTCCTCTGCGTGCGAGCCAACCTTTGACCTCGGCCTGGGCTGCCTCGATGGCTCCGACGATCTTGTCAGCCTCAATCTCCCAGGACGGCTTCTTTGCGTTCTGCACGGCCAGCAACTTGGCCTGCGAGGTCTCAATCTTCTTTTGAAGCCGGGGTACAGGGTCGACAGACAGACCTGCATCCCCAAAGAGCGCATGACAAGAACGAGGGGTCAGCCACGACCGGCGACAGCCTTCAGATAGACAGGCAGATGGACTTACGGTCATGACGAAGGTAGAGCTCCTTGAAAGCGAGGTACAGATCTCTCTGCGCCTTGAGGGCCTCGAGCGTCGTCAGCAGAAGCTGCTGTGAGCGCATCTCTGCTCCCTCAGCCACCTGGTCGAACCCTCTCCCGACGCGCTTGAGCCCTTCCCGAACTCCATCGCCGAGCACGTCTCTCTCCCGCTCCTCGCCTCCCCAGCCGGCCACAGCCTGGACGGGCAGGCCTCCCTTCCAGCTCTCGGCGGAAGCCTCGACGAGCGAAGAGAGAGCCATGGCGAACCGGCTCGAGTCCGCTCCCAGAGCCTCGAGACGGCGTGAGTGGCGCTCAAAGATGACGACCAGGTTCGACCACGAGTTGATCTTGGGGGTGAGAAGTCGACGGGCGATGCTGTGTGAACAGCGTAGGTCGTCAGCATTCGAGCACTGCCGTCCACATCTGTGTGACGAGGCGACTCACGCCAGCTTGTCCTCGAGGTCTCCTGGGACCTCCATCTCCTCTCTCTCCGAGAGCACCTTGCCCTTGCCCTCTTCATCGAGCGAGATGGGCGTGCTCTTGCGCCACGACTCGAGGTTGGTCTCGTGGAGGAAGACCTGGACGAGGTGATCCGCCTTTAGGGTCGGGTGGTTGACGATGAAGTTGAGGAAGCGAGACAGGCCTCGACGACGTTGCTCGAGAAACGAGCCGTCCGCTGAGAGGAAAAAGGAGTCGTCGCGACGGTCAGTTCTGCTCGCGGCCGAAAGAGATGACCACCGATGTAGCTGACCTCCTAGCCGTTTTGGTGGTAAGCTAACGATGCAGCGGAAAGGATACTGCAGACAAGAACACGGGTCAGTCTCTGTTTTGCAGGGGTGAGCAAACGCCAGACGCAGACGACTCACACGCTTGACGAGGCACTCGTGCAGCCACAAGAACTCGGAGAACCTCCTGTGCACTCCTCCCGTACCCTCTTCCACACCCAGCCGAGCGACCTCGACGTCAAACACGGTGTACTTGAGTCCCGGCCATTTGCCCTCTCGTTCTGGGATCAGTCGGACCCGGACGCGCGTCTCCATCTCCCACCATCGGTCGATCGCCAGCAGGCCGCCCTTGAGCGCAGATGGCGGAGGTGCGACCAGCGAGGAAGGGTACGAGTGAGATGGAGGGACGATCGTAGGTTGCGGAGGAGACGAAGTGACGGTGGACCAGGGGTCTTGCGAGTGTCGACGGTCGGGCTGCGGCGGGGCGACGGGCGGTGGGGTAGAGGACCGGACGGGTGGAGGGAACGTGGGAGGGACATAGTGGGACGATACTGTCGACGACGGATTCGAGGTGTGGTCCGAGATTGGGTTCTCCTGATGGTGGTTGGCCGTCGACGAGAAGGACGACGAGGATGGGTTGGACGAGGCCGACGAGATGGACTCGAGATCGAGAGATGGCGTAGGAGGGTTCTCCCGCCGAGCGAGCGCCCGGTCAATCGAGGGTTCTGTGGAGTGAACAGGCGGCAAGATGATGAGTCTGGTGTCAAGGTTGCCCGACGCGTCCGAGTCTGGGGTGAGCCGGTGCGTACCTTGCCCCTCTTGAGCGAGCCCGACCAGGACGAGCGACAGGTAGAACTCTTGCTTGGTCACCCTCGGCTTGTTGGAGGACACAATGTTGATAATCTACATAGAGCGCAATCGTGCTGTCAGCTCGGGTGCTCGGTCCATGAGCAGGAGTCTGAGGACGGACTCGTTCGACCTCTGAGCTCCCCAAGCTCGCACTCCTCAGCACCCTCCCCAGCACCGTCACGCTCAACCCGGCCTCACCCCGACCGAACGGATCGGCAGCCTCAAGCGCAAGTTGATAGATGGGTCCTGATTTGTCCTCGTTGACGAGTCCACCTGAGGATGAGCTCCCGTTGGATCCGAATCCGCTCGTCGCCGGAGGGGGAGGACCGGCAGACTGGGGAGGCGTGTAGGACGGCGTGAACGACGGTGACGGAGCTGCCGACCACGGATCCGGGTCGTTGAACGCTAGAGGGTCATACGATGACTTGAGATTGGTAGGAGAGGATGAAGGGGCGCCGTTGAAGCCAGACAGGCCTGAGGGACGAGCAGAGTTGAACATCGAGAGGGGCTGTCATCGACCACACGAGCACGAGCACAGCAGCACAACCAACACAAGGTGATCAGCTTCTGCAAGCAACGTCTACTTGTAGCATCAGTGCAGCTATATAGCATACAGCAAAGGAGGTACTCACCACTCGGAGACGGCGTTGGAGGGGAGATGACGAGACCGACGACCTCGCTCGAAGCGAGTCGGCCTCTGCCGCTCGCTCTCGGGCCCAGTCTCACCCGCGGCCATCGACTTTCTCTTCCCGCGGTCTCGATCAGCTGAAGATGGGCATAGGAGGAACGATTCCATTATGATTCTACGAGAAGCTACATAGACTGTGCAGGGTGAGCGAGTGCAGAGGAGTACAAGCCGGAAGAGAAAGGGGATGCTGCGATCATCGACCGCTAGGAAGCGACGGACAAGGTACAGGTACAAGATTGCTTGTTGAGAAGCAGGACTAGGGTCTAGCAGGGAGACGAGAGAGGGTATGAAGCAGAACGAGCGAGTCGAACGAGCCGAACTTTTGGCTTTTAGTTGGTCTTCTTGCCGTTCGACTTGATGGCGCCGTTTCCGGCCTTTCCAGCGACCGAGCCAGAGACGCGGAACGCGGCAGCGATCTCCTTGGACGAGTGATAGATGGCCACTGGATGAAGGGACGAGGACACGAGAGGGACGGGTCAGCGGGGGTCTTCTAGCACGCTGATACAGCTGCAGCGAAAGGACCACTCGACGGTGGGCGTAGTGGGCCAGGTAGCTGCGAGGGTGGACTCACGAGCAGGGATGAAGAACCAGGGTGCGTTGAGTCCGATGAACTCTCCCCAGTAGTAGATCCACTCGGGTCGAGACACGGCAGCAATAGGTCCCTGCACAAACGTCAGAGATGGTCGATCAGCGTCTGCTTGGGGTTCGGAAATGACAGCGGTCGAATGATGTACTCACCTGCACGTACTCGTCGATCATGGGGATACCGTAGTAGAGAACGAGACCGTAGAACTGTCCGAGCGAGACGACGAGCTGGATCGGGTGTCGCCACGGGGACTGCTTGGGGATCAGGTACAGAGCGAGAGCCATCGAGAGAGGTCCCCAGAAGATGGCAGTGCATGACTCCATGAGCACTGGGAAAAAAGGGATCAAGTCAAGTCAGCGTGGAGGAGTACACAAGTACAGAGCTGAACGAGCGAGCTCACCGGTGAAGGTGTCCGAGTTTACGTATCGCGAGTCGGCGAGCGAGTACATCTTCCACATCTGCGCCTCAACGTACAGAGAGTGAGACATCGACCGGTGGAACGCTCCGAAGTAGCCTGCATGCCGCAAAAGAACATCGTGGGTCGTCAGCATACCGTTCAGAGATGGGAGACGGCCGAGGTCGGGCCCGGCTCCGAGCGCGCCCATGTTTCCTTCAGCCCTCCCTCCCTGCGAGCTCAAGCTCTCCGCTCCATCCTCCCTCCACCCTCCGCAAAGGACGGTGCGACTTACCCTCGAAGGTGATGTGGATGATCCCCGAGGCAGCGAACCACCAGACCCAGAGGGACTCCTTCGAGGTGATGGTGTTGTTTGACGACCTGCGTGCGTTTGCGTGGGCGAACGCGATCCATGCGGCGAGGATCGAGAAGAAGATGATGAGCAGGTAGATTGGGTGGAGGGTGTTCTCCCTGTAGTCGTCAAACACGAGCGAGGGAGGGTAGAACGGGTGGTTGGCCGTCCGGTAGAGGGGAGGCGGGGTGGTGTGCTCGGAGGATCCCATCGTACGAGGTCAGGCGGAGCGGGGTGAGGGCGAATCGGATGGGTGAGCTGAGAATGCGCAGAGGGTGGTTTGGCAAGGTGAGCGATGGTTCTGGACGGTAGCTTGTGGAAGAGCTGGCTGGGAAGGTATCGTACATTTGGTGATTGGGCGGACGTGGTCTGAGGTCGACGGCCACTCGAGCGCCAAATGCCAGCAGACCGCCCCGCGAATGGGGCCTCGCCCCACGAGCGACGTGGCGTCCGAAACCATCACAGAAGCCATGCACAATGATAGGCTATGAATGCGCAGGTGTAATCTCATCGATACAGCAGCTTCCGTGGTCCGAAACGAGGTGGGCGTAACTGCCAGAGCTGAGGACAGGGCAAGGGAGGACCGGTTGAGCTCACGCTTCCCCGCCGACGTCGACCATCTCTCCCCCCACGCTCATCGGACATGACCTGCTCCCTCCTGTCCCACCGCCTCCTCACCAGCTCATCGAGATCCCTCGCTCGCGGCTCTCGCTTCCGTCCAGCCGTCCCGTCATCCCTGCCTCGGCTTCGGCCCTACTCGTCCCAGGCCCCATCGGAACAAGGCGAGCTCGACGACCCGCTGCACTACCACCCCTTCCCCGCCCTCAAACCTCCTCGCCTCGCGCTCTCCTTCCTCTCGTACCCTCCACACTCGATCAAGTCGGCCACCATCCTCGGAACGCTCCCTCTCAACGACGACGACGCCGACCTAACCTCGTTTAGGGAGAACCCGGCCTTCAGGGACGTCGTCCTCGATCGGGCCGTCAGGGAGAGCCTCGAGCAAGGCGAGGAAAGGATCTCAAACGAGGCACAGGGGAGGATAGAGGGTTGGGTGCATATCAACGGTCAGTCCGGACCAGAAGAGAAGCGGACGCGATGCGACGACCGGCCATGTGCGACGTCGAGCTCACGACCTTTCCCTCATGTCCGGCAGACGATCGCAACTATCCCATGCCCGGCCGTATCGGAGACCCATCAGATCTCATCGGATCTGTCTATGTTGAAGGAGGCGAGGTCAGTCTCTTTTCACCGCCGCAATACGCACAACATCCTCCTCGCTGACCACCTGACGTTCGCCCAGATCCAACCGAAAACGTACACTCCGATGCCCTCGTACCGGATTCTCACTTCGGACGGGCCGACCAAGCTCTCGGACGGGATGCACAAGAAGCTGCTCGAGGTCCTGGCGCGAGTGCATGAGGAGGAGGGCAAGGAGGCGGGAGAGGGACACGGCCAGGGCGTCGGACAGGCTTAATGTGGATGATACAACTCTAATGTAGATAGTGAACCACGAGTAAGGCAGTGCCCAGCTCGAGGGATCGAGCCTGTGAGTGTGCACAGGCTCCAAGAAGAGGAACACAAGCAGAAACGCCTGTTTGCGGCTAGTTGATCATAAACCGTAAATCTGGCCCGTTGACATCAATGACCGGTTAGCTCAGCTGGTTAGAGCGTGGTGCTAATAACGCCAAGGTCTTGGGTTCGATCCCCACACTGGTCATTTACTTTTGCTGCCGTCGGGCATGGTCCCGGGGTTGATTTTTTGCGGGGCAGGGGCGGAAAGGAGCGCCCAAGCGTGAGACACTGCTCCACCGCGCAGAGACCGCTTGTTGTCTTTTCTGCTTTCCTCTTGACGTGATCGTATGCTTGTGCATCCAACGCCTATGCTGTCTGCGTGCGGCAGAGGGAGGAGAAGCGGAGGGGTGGGGCTGGCGCCTACGTGAATGACACGCCGTCGAGCGGGCATCGCCTAGCGCGACTTTCATCTTTTCCGCTTGGGGTGCTGCTTACTGTAAAAGTGTCATGACATATATAGCAGCCTCCTAGCATCGATCCGCATGCTTGCTTCGTCCCTCGCCCTACTTCCACATCCTCACCTCCGCCCCCTCGCCCTCACCCATCTCTCCACCCATCACCCTCCACCCTCTGTTCGCCGCACCTCCTCCACTGACCCTTCTGCTCCCTACACCGGTACCCGCTCCGAGACTGGCCCTCTTGGTTTCGAACCCTGCGACGACCGGCGAGGCAGGGGCGAGGTTGTACTTGATCGGCAAAGAAAGCGGCCGCAGACCTCCTGGAGCGGGTGAGGCGGGGGCGAGAGAGAGGTCTGGTGTTGGGAGCGAGAGGAGAGGTGATTCTGGGATGTGGGGCGAGGAAGTCTCGGGACAGATGGGGAGAAGGGGTGACTTGATGCGGTCAGCGGAGGATGAGGCGGAGGCGGAACTGGTGAGGGAGGACGAGCGGGTCGAGATGGCTGGAGGAACGCCGAGCGAGGAGTTGGTCCGAGAAGAAGAAGCGGAGGAGGACTCCTCCGAGTTGGAGTTCGTCAAGGTTGAAAGGCGAGAGCGAGGATTGGGATTGGTTCCGAAGCCGAGAGAAGGCAGGAGGGCGGTCGTGGTGTCCTCGTCCACGAGACCCAAGCCGATGAACTTGACGTCCAGATCGAGATTGGCCTCCTTCTCGGCGACGTCCTCGACCTCGTCCGCCTCCAAGTCCGGCACAGCTGAAGACAGGTCCCTCTCGAGCCCTTTCGAGGTCGTGTTCTTCTCCCTGGTGACTCCCGCCATCGCGCTCACGCTCGCCCTCCATCTCCCTGTCCTCCTGTAGCTCTCGTTCCACACCAGCCTCCTCGCCAGCTCCCTCTCGTTCCCTTCCCCCTCCTCGCTCGTCTCCTTCCCATCCTCCACCTCGTCCTCGTCCCACAACCCAGCCAGCGGTCGACCCAACATCAACGGACTACCCCCACCCGTCCAAACCTGCTCCAGCCCATGCATCGCTTTCGCGACGTGCGAGTCGAGACGCTGCATCCCGATCGGGCTCGGACACGTGTACGTCGGGTCGAGCAGAGGCGATCGGAGACCAGGGAGGGCACGTGGAGACGGGTGGGCCATCTGAGGGCAGGGCGAGTGAGGTGGAAGAGGGGAGAGCGAGCCGGAAAGATGCAGTGGCGAGGCTCGAGGAGATCCGACGGTGGCGAGAGGGGACCACTGGGCGGCGGTCTCGTATGATCCACCAGAAGGATAAGACGGCGGTCGAAGGAGGGTGTCCCTGTCCTCGTCCGAGGAAGCGATCCGGCGGGCTTCGTCTAGCGCGAGACTGGCGAGCGAGACGCCTGCTCCGTGATCGCGTTGTCGCTCTCGGTTGCGGACCCACTCCTTGGACCAGCCATCCTCGAGATCGTCGTCGTAGTCGTTAGGTCCGACGTCTTCCGGCGCGAGACGACGTCCGAGCTCGGCCCAGAGCAGCTTGGCCTCGTCGGGTCCGGAGGACGACGCGGATGACTGGCGCTCGGCGTCCATCCGAGGCGCGCAATCTCGGCCTTTCGGACGATGAGTGAGTCCGAGAGCGGTAGGTCGAGAGGTAGGCATCTTGACCCGCAGCAGGGACTCGGATGAGGAAAGATGCGGGAGAGGCGGCCGTTTGACGAAGGAAGAGGAGGGAAGTCGAGGAGAGGAGTGTGGCGTCGTCGTTGCTCGAGGACCTGCTAGACGACAACGAAGCGACGGCCTTCGTCTCGGGAGGTTCGACGCCAATGACCCATGGGCTGGCCGGTCGTGCGAATGATACGACGCCGGAGGTTCAAGGATCGGTCCTCTCGCTCGTCGGGACGCGTCCGGTGGGGCGTGATAGCTCGACGGGCGGAGTCGCTCTCTTCCCGTCAACGGCAGAGGCGGCGCCGGAATCCGAGATTGACTGTGGGTCGATGAGCCGACCTGTCCGACATTGGATCCTCCGGCGTGCCTCTTCTCTCCACCGGTACGAGGCGGACCGCCGGGGCGGCGAACGGACGTCCTCTTGCGGATGCTACCGGATCGAACGACGTGCGCTCGCGAGGTCTGCTGAGGCTGAGCACGGCGCGGAAGTTGAGACGTCGGCGGGCGGGTGTCGGATGGAGTTTTCGGTGGGGCGAGAAACAGGCGAGGACTCTGCACCCCGGGCTGCACTCGGGAGGAGCGTGTCAGCATGAACCTGTGGTGGGGCCTGAGCAAGTCTAGACTCACCTGCTCTACACCAGCACGATGTCTCCTCCTCGCTCCGTCCTCGACCGTTCGTCTATCTGTCTGCATTCGTGCAGCCTCATCGTCTCGACCTGCGCTGCCCTGCTCCATTCCTCGTCTCCTCCCCTCTCGTGGACCCTTGTACACGACCGGCGTGTTGGGCGGGACAGCCGACCGGCTGCTGTTGGAGTCGTTCGTCGACGGCTGAGTTGGAAACGACGTCCTGGGCGCCGGCTGGCGAAGTTTTGAGCTTGTCATCCGACAGTAAGGAGGCAGATGGAGCGGCTGACGGAAGGCTGATGCGAGGGCGTAGGACGAAACAGAGGCCAGCTCTGTAGTTGACGTGGAAGGCTAGAAGGGAAGAGAGAGGAGTGAGAAGCGGTCAAGAAAAGGTGAGCCCGTTCACCAAGGACGACAGACGGGTGACAGGTGGCTGGACGGCAGGCCGGCTGGTCAGGACCACCAGCTCAACCGAGACGCCTTCCTCGTCGTGGCCAGACTCGAGCGGGACATGGCCATCATCGGCTGCCGGTTCAGGAAGACTGCTAGATACGTCAGCGCTGGGCCTGAGGTAGCGACGGAGTGATGGATGGCCGCGAGGGAGAAGGAGGACAGGTTGGTGAGCTCGACTCATTCACTTTGCTTCCGCGTTGTCCACTGCTCTGCTTGCGTTTGCCACATGTCAACGCTGGATACATGTCTCAAAGCTCAAATGAACGAAGAAATCGATGCGAGAAGCAAAGTCATGTTGCATGTTTGAGCCTATCAGCTCATCCCCTTGACCCTGCCCTTTCCTCCCTCTCCGTTTGGCAGCCTCAAACTCCACACACCCTCCATCCCCGCCCCACCCCTCTCCCTAAACTCTCTTACCAACGCCCTCGCCTCAAACGGAGGCACCTCCTGGTCCCTCGTCCCAACGGTGACGTGCATGCCAATCTTGTCGTCCTGCGGCAGCTCGAGATCGCTCGCCTCCTGCGTAGAGTCCGGCTCGACGTCCTCGATCGACAGGGCCATGATGCGCTCGTTCCAGATGAGATGCGACATCTTGAAGTCGAACAGGGGTCGGACAGGGTCCTGGGCGATGGCGACGCAGTGCGACCAGGTCGTCGCTTTCGGCAAGCTGGCCGTGTCGGCGTCGGGTGAGGCGGCTTCTTGCTCGTCTTGGATCTCCTTCTCATGGATGAGCGTAACGTGCGGCTTCTGGATGATTCGGTTGTTGTCGAGCAGCTGCTGGAGGAACGCCAGCGCCTTGTCACTCTGATTCCCGCCCGCTGCCGCTGCTGCCCGCCTGACGATGTCCACGACGTCGATCTCGGGTGCGAGGGCGTAGTACCTCGGCTCCGCCGTCTTGACTCCATCCATTTCCTTGCGCACCTCGGGATCGTACTCGCCCACCCACCGGACGGCCTCGTCGACCTGCTCCGCGCTCTTCTGCTCCAGACCCAACAGCTCGGACAATTTCTTGATGACGACGTCCAGGTTCTCCTCGAGCGATGCCTCGACCTTGAGATCGATGACCTCGTCGACCTCTGAGCGTTCGAGCTGCTCGGACGAGTCGATGAACCGCCAGAGGATCGTCTCGTGCCGCATCAGGTCGAGCGGGTCCACGCGCAGCGACTGGTGCTTGTCTCCACGAGCAAGCACGCGCGACGAGCAGATCCGATGGATCTCGTGGAACGAAGCTGGTTGTTGAGGGCCCGACAGTGGCCAGTGGAGAGCGATGAGGCGCGTAGGGAGAGGGTTCGTGCGAGGGTTGGTGACCTTTGTGCCGACGGTGGCGAGCTGGGTGCGGTGCTGCTCGAGCTGGTTGTTCCGGTCGGCAAAAACGACGTTCTTCCTCTTGAGCTCGGTCGTCACATTTTGGCAGAAGGTGGCGGCCGTCTTCTTCGTCTGCACGTCGTCGCTCTGGGTGTGCCCGAACCCGTACAGGCGCGAGAGGATCAGCCCGATCGCGGTCTTGCCTGGAAAGCAAAGGAACGACATGGTCAGCGATTCAGCAGAACTTGACGGTCCTGTGAGCTAGGTCGGACTCACCGCATCCAGGGACTGCCACGGGGAACAACATTGTCTTCCCCCATCCATCCTTTCCCCGCTTCTTCCCCGACTCGTCGGTCTTTGCGCTCCCTCCGCTGCCCCTGTTCTCAAACTTGTCCCTGACAATCTTCATCTGCTCCTGTCCCTCGTCCGACTTCTGCCAGTCGAGGAACTTCTCCCTGACCGCGACGATGCCCTTCCCCCGCTTGATGCCTTCGAACCAGGCAGAGTTCTTGCCCATCTCGAACCTGCACCACTGCTCGTACAGGATCGAGTCGACGTCCTGCATCTTGGACCGAGGAACCTTGACCTCCCCGGGTGGGTCCGCGATCAGAGGGAGGAGCGCCTTTGTGATCTCTCTGAAGCCGCGGTACAGCAGGTACGGCTGCTCAAACTTGATCTTGAAGAAGAACGGGCAGCCCGTCGGGTAGGGCGGCTTGACGAGCGCCCGAGGAGGAGGCTCCTTCTTGATCTTTCCGCCTTTGGTCCGCGTGACAGCCGGCGGCGGTGTCGCTTCAGCGAGCGAGAGCGCCTGAAGCCTGTCGTCTATCGGTGGGGTGTCCTCTCCGACGGCGCATCGGACGACGAAACCCTCGACGGGCTCACCCTCCCACTCGCCTCGCTCCTCGACCCCGCGCGTGAACTCGCGGACCTCTGCGAGCGTGTCCATCACGAGCGCACGAGTTTCGATGAAGCCCCAGTCACGAGCAAACGCGGCGACTTCTGATGGCGGGAGGGTGTAGAACTCGGGCGCGACATTGGCGTTGAGGCCGTGGAGATGGAGCCCGGTCAGGTGAGGCGGGTAAGGGAGCACGTGCTCCTCGAACGAGTCGTCACACAGCTGGAAAGTTGGAAGTGCAGAATCACGTCAGTTTGGTCAAAGCCAGACTCGTGTCAAAGCGAGACACTAACCTCTGCGACGGCCGTCAACTTCCTCTTCCAGAGCACCTTGGCGAGCTCCTCCTCTGTCCGGCCCTTGGCGGCCAGATGCTTGTCCAGCCAGACTCGGCTGCGGAGATAGGAAGACAGCAGGTCAGCGTCGGGTGTGCTGCACAGTAAGGAGCCTGATCGCTTACCCCATCTGCGCGTGGTTGAGCGAGCCCTCTTCCTTGTCCGGGCCAGACACGCTCTCTCCCAGCGCATGCTTGCTCGTCACGAGCAGCACGTTCTCCTCGATCGCTGAGACGAGGATGAGACATCCGTTGGACTTGAGCGTGAGATGATAGGGCGGGAGAGTAAACTTGGTCAACGAGTCCCACTGAACGAGACGAAGAGCGAAGCATGTCAGAAGAGAAAGAAACAAAGGTCAGCCAGGGGCGTCGAGGTCCCTCCACCACTCGAAGATGGCTAAAGCACGATGACAAGACGACTCACATCGGTATACGGCACCTCTCCAGTGTTGAAGAACTTCTCGTATCCCCTCGCGACGATCCTGAACTTCTCGTCCTCGCCCTCTGTGCCGTCGACCGTCTCGGTGAACAGACCTCTCGCGAGCGTGGGCAGTGGACTCGGGTGGATCCTATAGAGGTGTTCTGGCATCTTCCACGACGAGATGGTGCGGGTCCGGGAGGGGGAGGTGTGGGTGTAGATGATTGGCTTGATGAGCTTTGGGTCCGACGCCCGGAGGGCGACCATGCTCTGGACGAGCGAGGTCGGGTCCGGGTAGGTCGAGGGGTCATCGGGGTTGAAGGAGGTAGAGGCTGAAGGCGAGGTGGAGGACGACATGGCCGGGAGAATGCAGCCTGGAGAACAAAATGTGAACAAGAGCCAAAGGTGAGCTTCGTTCGGCTTGAGCTCGAGCTCACCCGGGGTCATGGCTTCTGATGACCGCTTGCGAGACGGGAAGCACCGGCGGCGCTACCTCCTTGACCATTATAACTGTCGGACGGACCACTCGCCGAGCGTGTAGCTCAAGTAGCGCAGGGCTAAGCAGACCGACACGGGCCACGGCCGAGAGTCGAGACGCTCGAGCTCACCGCCGGTCCCCTCCTGTCCTCCCTCCCAGCTGCTACGGACTGATCAACACCCAAGCAGAGACAAGACAGGGACTCACAACTTGTAGCACGAGCAAAAGCCTAGGTCCAATCCAGCTGTAGAGGGATGGTGCGAGCCGGCTCGATATGACGTGGGTAGGCGGTCAGGGGAGGGACGAGAAAGCTGAAGCTCAACAGGTCCGGCAGATGATGGATGGGTAGACGTCAGCGACAACTTGACCTTCGTGCTTGCGCCTATATGACTGGACCGCTCAGGAATGCTCAAGTCTGACTCGACTCACTTGATGTTCAGGTGGTGGTTTGCCAGGCACGGTCGAGCTGCTAGAGTCACCCAGGACGTGAACGAAGCTCGTGAGAGGGGGGCCCAGCCTCGGTCACTCTTTCCACGCGACTTGGACCCCTCCCAGCAGACGGCAAAAGAGATCTCGCATGACTAGAACCTCTCTTTATGCTGTGTAGAAACGCTGCGGCCGTGAACACGAAACGTCGTCCATCAAGATCTCCCCCCTCTCACACGCTCACTGTCCCCCGGTCCCCGCCGCAACAATCTTGTCAATCGTGTTGGCCCGCAAGCTCGTGTCAGAGAAGAGCGCCCTCAGAAGTGAGACCAGCTCGTCGACGGTAAAGTCGATGAGCGCCCCGGTCTCGAACAGGTACGAGATGTCGGCGATGGACGCCTCCTGCAACAGCAAAAGAGTTGGAAAAGGTCAGCCAAAGCGACATGCATGGGCCGGAAAGCGACACAGGAGCGAGATGAAGCGAGAGGGAGACGCACGAGGAGCTCAGAAAGGTAGCAGAACTTGAGCCAGAGAGGCACGAACGCGACCACGGAAGAAGGCTGGGTCAAGGAAGAGAGACGGTCGTCAGAGACAGCTCCACAAGGGGGACATACTCCAGCAGAACGACGTACCTGTCCCGGTTGATCAACAAAGAGGTCCTCGAGTGGATGGATCATCTTGCAGGCCTCGTTGAGCCTCGCGCTCTCCTTGGTGGTGATGTCCTGAAGGCCGATGATCTCGTCCAGCATCCGGCCGAGCACGCCGTTCAGGATCGTTCCTAGAGCTGTCTGAGTACGGACGGAGGACAAGACGGGCTACAGGTAGACGATTCGAGACGGAGGTGGTGAAGGGTCAGCCATCGCAGCGTTCGGTCCGTCTCGAGGATTGGAAGGGAGGACCGACCTTGTAGACTCTGCCGAGGAGCTCCATCTTGAAAACGACCCGCTTGAGACACATCTCGAGATCCTTGGACCGCTGTGGTAGACTGACGTCAACAAAGTGGTTGGCCTCGTCGAGGATCTCCATCATCGACGACACCTCCCGGGTCTGTGGCATCACAGAACAGTGACGAGCGGTCAGCTTACGCTCAATCCAGACCGACTATCAAAGAAGGCACTCACCACCTCTGATCCGAACCACTTCTCGCCTATCTCCCTCATCTTGATCTCTCCCGTTCCGCTTCCGCCCTCGAGTCGGCCAGCCTCCTCGGCGAGCCACTCGCAGTCGTTCGCGAACTGCATCGCCAGCGCAGGCACCTCCCTGATCTTTGCTGGGTGCGCGACGGGCATGAGCGCGCGGTAGAGGGAGAAGACGTCCAGGATCGCGCGGGACAGAGTCGTCGAAGGAGAAGATGTCGAGGAGCCGGTGGGGTCGACGAGTCTGCAAATAAAAGGACAGGTCGGTGAGTAAGGAGAGCAAACATGATGAAAGAGGAGAGCATGACTGACTGGTGCTCGATCGCTTTGAGGCCCTCGACCTCCCTGCTAACGATCTCAGCGAGCTCGACCACCGTGCGCGACCGTCTGCTGACGACCATCTTCTCGGTGATCACGATCGGCCCTCGTCGACCTCTCGGTGCTTCTTCTTCCACCACCTGACTGACAGCGTCCTCGACTTCTGGCTCCGGCTCAACGATTGACGACGACACCGACTCCTGCCGCCTCGATCCCAGCTTCATCCCTCCGCCACCAGCCTTCCTCGGTAAGGCAGAGCCCAGACCTGGTGACGGCAAGGGCGAGGTTTCTTCTTGAACGACGTCCACGAACGAGGACGACGACCCGGATCGAGCAGGAGACCCTCCAAACGCTTTCGACTTTGCCTCCTTGGCCTTCCCGAGATGACGAGCCTGCCTGACGGTCGGCGCAGCAATCGGCTTGGAGTCGTCGTCGTCCGAGTTGGATCCAAAGCCCCATCCGTCGGCGTCGATGGACTGGTTGCGCTTGTGCGAGCGGGTCACCGGGCGGGTCGTTCGAGGGGGACCGGTGATAGGTTTGGGAGGCGATGAAGACGAGGCAAAGCCCCATCCGTCCTCCTCTTCTTCTGGCTCGAGTTCCGGTTCCGGTTGAGGTGGCGCAGGCGCAGGTGCGGGTGTCTCCTCGTCGAACCCCCAGCCGTCATCGTCCATCGGCTCGTCCTCGACGACAGCAGGCTGGTCCTCCACCTTTGGAGGGTCAACAACCATTGGTTCTGGTGCGACTTGTGGTGCTTCCACAATCGGCTCTGCCTCCTCCTCTTCTGCGACGACCCGCTCCCTGATCCAATCCCAGCCCTCCCAGCCAGACTCTGCAGTGTCCACCAGCACCTCCCTCGTGCGACCGAGCACATCTCCCCTTCGCCATCTGACCCACTTGGTGCCTGCACCTCGCTCGTAGTCGCGCAGTTCGCCGCGCGACGACGTTGTGCTCGCGTCCTCAAAGTCTCCAAACGCGCGACAGGTCTCGATGAAGCCCGGAAGCGTGTCTGGCGAGACATTTGGCAGTGAAGGCTCAAGATGCAAGGTCCTGACGAGCGGGATGATGGATGGGAGCAGATTGGGCAGCGGAGGCAGTTGCAGGTTGGATGGACTGGAGGCTGAGGTGGATAGGAACGAGAGCAACGAGGTGATGGCTGGCAGGGTCGAAGGAAGCGTGGTCCATGGAGAAGAGGCGGGCGCTGATGGCCGGGAGAGTGAGATGCGGAAGATGGAAAGGCGCCCGTCCGTTGAAGTCGAGACCGAGGTATAGCGCGTCGGAGAGGGATGTGAGGACGAAGGAGACGGTACAGCCGGGACGGAAAGGATCGGTCGGATGAGGGATGTGAGCAGTTGGGTCGTGAGGAGGGTGACGTGTGACTGGAGAGTCGACATTGTCGAGAGAGATTCGAGCAGAGAAGCCATAGGCACTGGACACAGTACAACCAGACAAGCAGAGGTCAGTCTCGCACGGGGAGGACTCGCGGCGTCTGCAAGTGCTCACTCTTTTCTGGCTCTTTGACCGTCAGCACACCCATCCCGTCTGCCTCACTCCATCCTACGGTGACCGACTCCTTCCACAGGCTGCCGAGCTCTTCTGCCATGCGGTCCTTCTCGACTCTGAGCCGGCCCTCGAGATCCTTGCGGAGTCCGCTTTTGAGCCCTCCGTTGCCCCAGCTCCATTCCTCCCGAGCAAGTAGACCCTCGCACACCTTCCACTGTGCGACTCCGTCCACGAGCGACGAGGCGAATAGGAGGGCGGCAAACGCTGTCCTGTACGCGTGCAGGAGGTCGAGGAGCGTCTGTCGGCTCGACGTTTGGGCGTGTGTGCGGAGCAGATCAGAGTGCGAGCGAAGTGTAGCGACGAGTGGAGGGAAAAGAGAAGTCTGTGGTCCATGGCACGTCGTCGCAAAAGTGTGAGCGTGTGGTCCGATCAAAGTGGGACGGGTGGGCACTCGAGCTCACCGGGTCGCCTTGGAGGTCGCCTTCCAGCCGAGACACCGTCCCGTCCAGCTCAGCAGTCCGGGCCCGGCTGTCGAGGGATCCGTTCAGCTGCGACGTCAGATCAGGGTAGTTTTGGACGACGAGCTTGAGAATCGAGCTCTGCAACGGTCGACGACCGCCAGAGAGTGGAGAGGGTCAGCTCGAGCTCACACACCATCTCGCCGTCCAGCTCAGTGTCGACTGACCTTTGTGTCCTGGACATCCTTGTGCACTCTCTCCTTATGCGTTCGGACCTTGGTCGAGGTCAGGGTCGACCACTTTTCGCTCAGCAAAGGGGCGAGCAGGCTGTCGACGTGGGCGGACAGCCGAGATGAGCTCGACGAGCTCGCCTGCCCAATTGGAGTGGATGGGGTGCCCGTCGGTGGAGATGCATCGTGCTTCCGCAGATGGGAAGGAATCTCAAACGCCATCTCGGGGTAGCGAGCAAGACAAGTGGGCGGCCTCGAAGGTGCGGTTGGACGTTGAGAGACACCGGAGGCAGAGACACGCCCGCCGTGACAGCGCCGTCGGTCCAGAGCGCGTCAGTTCCAGACGGCGCTCACTCAAAGTCGCTTCAGATAGTTGTGTTCGAGTCAGATCAGATATCAGCCTGATATCTGGACGATCAGAGGTACAAGAAACACTGACGCCCGACGAATCTCGCTCTCGATGGGACACTCTCGATGGGAGGCTGGCGCGCTGCATATCGTCCATCAAAGAAGGTCGTAAGCAAGAAGACGTCAAAGAACAAGAAGAAAAAAACATGCCGGGTCTGTATCACTCCACCCTCGCTCGCTTGTCCCCTCCCCCGCCAGCACTCTTCCTCCGCTTGCCGCCTTCTACATAGTCATCGTCCCCATCGTCGTCCCCGCCGTCCTCGTCCTCCTCGGACGCGCTGTCTCCGCCTGCTCCGCTCCCGAGATCGTCCCCATCCTCGTGCTTGACGTGCCCAAAGTCGCCATCCGGCAGCAACGGCGACCCAGATTGCCATTCGGGTAGATCCTCGTTCGTCGTCGTCGATACGGACGGCAGGTTTGACCCAGATGACCCGTCCCCGACTCCTCCTAGCCCGCCGACGCCGCTCCCGTTCGTGGACGGCCCTCCGGTGATGGGCCATGAGAACCCGCCTGCGCCGCCCATCGACGGATTTGGACGTTGCGTGCCCGGCCCGTTCTGGACCGCTGCTGCTGCTGCCGCTGCTGCCAGGAGCATCGGGTGCGAGTAGAGCGGATGTTGTTGGTTCTGTTGCTGCGTCTGCTGGACCTGTTGCTGAAGATACTGCTGTTGCTGGAGGAGTTGCGAGTGAAGCAGGCCAGAGTTGTAGCCTCCATTCGAGTTCCACAGCTGCTCGCTCGAGTAGTACGACTGCGGATTGGATGATGACGACGATGGGTTGTTGAAGAGGAAGTTGAGCGCGTTGGGCTGGTTGTGCAAGGACGACGATCCAAACGGTGACGGGGCGGACGAATGCTGGCCACGGAACATCGAGTCGCCCATCATCGGCTGAGGCGTTCCAGATGACTGCATAGACCAACGGAGGACGCGAGCAGACATCAGTAACGCTTTCACAAGACATCGCATCGAAACAGGGAACGGCCGGCGTACCTGGCGAGCTCCGTTGGCCCCGTTGAGTGCTCCATCTGCCCACATCCCGCCGCTGCCTGACGGACCACTCTGATCGCCATACGAGACACCGCCGTAGCTACTGATCCCGTTGTTCGAGTAAGACTGCTGCTGCTGCCATGTCGGCTGCTGGTAACTCGGCTGGCCATACCGACCTTGCGGGGGATGCGGATGTGAGGACGAGTGCAGCTGCGACATGGGAGGCTGTTGGGGCGGGACGATCGTAGATTGGTTGTATGTGCCGTTTTGACTTGATGACGAGGGCGTGAGAAGGTTGGATGCTGACGGGCGGAGGGACGAGGCTAGAGAGGCTTGGTCGAGAGAAGACGGAGAACCAGACGCGTGCGAAGGACCGGCAGGTATGGTCGACTGCTGCAAGTGAGACAGAACAGAATACGGAGTATGTCAGCATCCGTCTAATTTGACCTCAGCTGTGTGAACAGCAGCATGTCCGCGACTGACCTTCTTCGCGGCGGCCCCGTTTGCTGGCGGTTTCTTCCCACCCTTGGGCGCCGGAGTCTTCTTGCCCTTCTTGGCCGCCGGTTCCTCCTCGCCATCATCCTCTCCGTCGTCCGAATCTGGCAGCGGGTTCCCAGAGTCGGCAGCGGCGGCGGCAGCAAAGTCGGCGGGGTCCTTGTGCTCGATCGGACCCTTGTGCTGCAGAACGAGAGCGAGCGGGCGGTATGTCAGCAACCAATGCAAGGTAAAAGATTGAGAGCCGGAAGAGATAGCGGTGGCGTACCTCTGTGTAACGGATGAGGACGTCGTCGATGGACGAGCTGCAGAACTCGAACGCCTTGTCGTTCTGCGAGAACACAATCACAGCCACCTGCAGAGAGACAGATACGATGAAGAGGTCAGCACGTATATGCAAGTCAAACGGAGAGATGGACGCGAGCTCACGTCTGCCGAGCAGAGGACGGAGAGCTCCCAGGCCTGATGGAAAGCCCGGACAAGCCGTCGTTCGGTCAGCTCCTGCGACCCAGCCCGCTCGCATCAGTCGACCTCAGAGGACAGACCTTCTTCATCAGACCGGCTGAGAGATAACGGACAAAGGGCACAGGACTCTCGTCAGTACGAATCTGATTTCGACGCGAGAGGTGTGTGCAGACACCGCCCTGACGAGCTCGAGAGAGGAAAGGAAGGGAGGGAGGGAGGGGACCCGAGACGGACCTTTGCGCTTCAAGAACGTCACCTGCCGGTTCCGGTCGTCCGCCAGACGACGGATCTCAATCTTCTTGCGGCCCATGCTAGCAGAAAGATGCCCTGAGCTGCTGGAAACGAGGTCGTGGTTGGGGGTATTCGTGGTTGGAGACAAGACAAGAATAGGTCGAGGTTCGGGCGCTCGCCGCTCGGAGAGCTGCGATGTCCAAAACCCGATGTCCAAAAAGCCCAGAGGCCGAGGTCCGGCTCAGTGACAGCTGTGAGCTATCCCAGGACGCCCTGCTCGCCAAAAACTGAGAAGATCAGTCGCGTCCATCTAGGAAAGCAACGCGGCGAGACTAGCGTGAAACGCTCAAATGGCTCCTACTTCTCGCTCTGCTGCTGCCTGTGCTGGCTGCTTCCCTGGCTCGGGCTCCCAGTTGCCTCCGTCCCTCTCGCGCTGTTGGATTGGCCGAACGTGCCGCTTTGCCGGCCTCGCAGCAAAACCCACCAGCCCAGCAGTCACCTCCCGTCTACGCCGGACTACATGCATGATTCCAACGGCATCGAAAAGGGCCGCTCAGGTGTAACATCTGGGCGCGCGAAAGAGGGCGTGCTTCGAAGAAAGCGGCTCGTAAGTCCATTGGAGGATCAGGTCGATAGAGTACAAAGGTCGTAAATCGTCCCAAGGAGAAAAAGCAAAACATCCACGCCCACAATTCCAGTCCGCCACCGCCTCGATCCGAGCGATTAGAAGAGGGTATCCTGAAGACAGTAAGGGGTGAAATGAACTGGTCAGCTATCGGCACGGACGCAGGAGGGAAGGCGGAAAAGCGAACGTACCTCGTCTCGCAGGTACTCTCCGACGTCACTGAAAGATGGAGGGACAAGACGACATCAGTGTTGTGTGACCAGTGGGCTCAAAAAGACGGGTCTGCAACTCACGCCTGGTGGAAGACGATGATCGATGTCGGGTCGAGCTTCCTCGTGTCAACAGTTGATCGAGCGGTAACTCCGAAACCCTGTATGTGTGAGAGAGAGTGGAGATGCGTCAGCATGAAGATGGATCTGATTTCGAGATTGTGGCGATTGAACATACCAAAGGAATGTCGGTCATGGAGTAGACGACGACACCCTGGTGCTCGGGCGTGTCCTCTGTTATACGTCCGAGATGCGCCTTGACGACGTGGTTTCCGTACAGGAACGGCAGCTCTCCGTTCGGCTTGATCCACACCTGGGTGCACAGACAAGGAAACAGACGACAAGGTCAGCTTGACTGGGCTAGGTCGCGACCGACAGCCATGTGACGAGCGTCGATCTCTCTCGCGAGCTCTCGACCCCTGAGCATCCCCCGGCAAGTTTGACGCGTATGCTTGAGTGTGCTTACCTTGAACTTTGCGTACTTGCCCAGCCAGTCGAGTGAGGTGACGGCGAGCTTGAACTTTCCCGACTTGGAGAACCGACCAAAGCACGTTCCGAGCGAGATGAGTTGGGGACGGGCGATCGAGATGGCCTGCTTCATCAGGGCCGTAGGCAGGTAGTATACACTGCAGGCGGGCAAAGGCCGAAGCGAGTGAGGATGAACGGACGCGGCGAGAGGAGCGGACGGATGCGGTCGGGAGGCGAGGGATGGTGACGAAGGGTAGGGCGGAGAGCAGAGCATGCAGGAGGCAGTAGAGTGAAAGATGAGCGAGCAGGGTCAGCACATGTTTGGGTGGCTGCAGGAGGAGCCGAGCGGAGGCCTGTTGGTGAGCTTGGACTGACCGGTCCTTGTGCAGTCGGAAACAGTGCTCATCCCCCTCGGGTCGGTCAACGAGATGAACAAGGTTCTTGCCCTGCACAGAACAATCAAACAGCGTCAACAATAAACCCAGCAGGTGTCTCTAGTACTCGGGCGGACTGACGATGTAGTTTGCGAGCTCTGGGACGAGGGAGGAATTCCGGCCAGGTCAGTCGGGGTGCTCCTGCGTCGGGCTCTGCTGCCTGCCACGAGAGTCTGACTCACTCGAGAAGACCGCCTTGGTCTCTTCTTCCGTCAGAGGTCGCATATCGAGTAGGGTAGGGGGTGGTTTAAGGTGAGAGGGAGGGAGGTTGTCGTCGTTGGCGGGTCCAGGGAGGGACGGTGAGCTCAGAATCTTGCAGGCGTCCGCCGACCCGACTGTGCCCTCTCGGACGGACGCGAGCTCACCCAACCGTCGACCGACCTCGCCGATCCTTTCTAGAGATGGACTCTCCGTTAGAGCTCGTCACACCGATAGGTCAGTCAGGAGTGATCCGTCGATCAGATCCGGAATTTGCGTGGAAGCCTGTGGACTTGACCGCTGGGCTGACTTGCTGTTGAGCTCACCTCGTCTTCCCTCCCCCGGTCAGCTCTCACGTTTGGTGGGTGCTGTTCAAACGTGTTTACCCTCGAGAGCGTCCTCCGTCAAGCACCACAAGCAGGGTGAGTTCAACAAATCATGCTGAGCTTTCCAGGACGAGGTCTGTCAACTCCCGGCAGACGTGCTGACCTCTACGATGACCTCTTCCCCTCTCGTTTCCGCTGCCTGTCTGTCGCAGATCGTTCCTCACCTTCATCCAATTTTGCTTCGTCGCCTGCCAGACCCTCCCAGGCCAACTCACCTTTAGCCGGACGACCAAGCGCATCCGACCTGACGGCGAGGCCGTCGTCGAGGAGACGCGGACGTGGCTCCCCCGACTCAAGACGCGGACGGTCCCCCTCCGCAGATGGGCCATCCAGGTCATCCTCTTCCTCTCTGTCTCGTGGCTCAACAACTACGCCTTCTCGTTCAACATACCCGTCCCGGTCCACATCATCTTTCGAAGTGGAGGACTCGCGGTGTCGATGCTGACGTCCTATCTGCTCAAGGGACGGCGGTACTCGCACGCCCAGGTGGTCTCGGTCCTCCTCATCTCGTCCGGAGTCATCCTCGCAACCCTGTCCGCGCCACCAAAACGACCGAGAGCAGGGGCGGCCGCAACGAGCGCGTCTTCCGGCAAGACCACCTCCGATGGCCTCCTCGCCGTGTTTGATCTCCGGTATCTCGTGGGGATCGGGCTGCTCGCGCTCGCCTTGTTCCTGAGTGCCCTGATGGGTCTCTTCCAACAAGAGACGTACGAGAAGTACGGTGACGTCTGGAAGGAGGGTCTCTTCTACTCGGTCAGTCATCCCGTCCGTCGTGGGACGCGCCTATCTGTCAGTCGGATGCTAACGCACCCCGCCTCGGCCCCTGTTGTTTCTCCAGCACTTTCTCTCCCTCCCGCTCTTCGCTCCACTCTTTCCCTCCCTTCCGACGACGATCCAGACGCTCAACGCGACGCCACCCCTGCAACTCTCGCTGGCGCCATTCATCCCGACCTCCCTCTTCTCCCACCCGTCGTCGTCGACATCTTTCCTCGAGGCATCATGGCTACTCAACCGGTTCGGGCTCGATCTTGTCCTCCATGCACCGATCCCTGCCGTATGGGTTGCGCTGGCGGTCAATGTGCTCACGCAAGCCGTCTGCGTTGGGGGGGTCAATCGACTCACCGCGGTCGGTCCAGAGGCCCGGGAGATGCGTCATCTCTGTCTGATTCCATTCCACTGACCAGGTTTTCTTTTCTCTTTGGATTGTACAGAAAGTTTCGTCGTTGACAACCTCGCTCGTGTTGACGCTCCGAAAGGCGGTCTCGCTCGTGCTCTCGGTCTGGTGGTTCTCGGGTTTTGATCAGGTCGGCCCGGGTCTCGTCACAGGAGGAAGCCTCGTCCTTCGTGAGCCAAGTGCGCGCTACCAATTGTACTTCCAACTTGTCTGACGTCTACCATCTTGACAGTCGGCACTCTGCTGTACTCGGTCACCTCCGGCTCTCCTCCAAAGAAGGACGTCCGACGGACGGACAAGCCCACGGCCCCCTCCACGTCAAGGAAAGCTCAATAGACGTGCTATCTCATGAGTGTATGTACATCTGTTCACGGCGAAAGTGGCGGTCTCGCCCCTTGCCGGCAGAGGCGAGGTGTCCCTTTGGGCATGCGATTCTCCCTCTGCTGGTTCACCAGGTGAGTTGATTCCGACGATGGTCGATCCGCAATCTTCCGACCCTGGCTGACATTCTCGCTCTGTCTGTATCTTTCCAGAAACGTTCACTCGACTTGAGGGCAACGTTCGTCTCGCTCGCCCGCGACAGGTCGGGTCCAATTTGGGACGCGCCACTCGGGGCGATCTCCTGAGGACCCCTCCGTCCGACCTTCCCTTCCCCGGCCTTGAGAGCTCATCTATTTACTCCTTCTCCATCAGGTCCCCTCATCTATAACACCGATCTTCGGCACGCAGCTCAACCTCCCTTCGACACCTCGCTGCAACCAGGATGAACGTGGGTGACCCGACCCACGCTGGTCGCTCATGTCCGAACCCATTCGGCCAGGTCGGAGAATAGGATACAAAAAGTCGAGCAGCACATTTCGACTCGAACGACCATCTGCCTGCATACCACACACAACCCCCACCTCGTCTCGACCATGTCCGCCCACGAGGAGATTGACGACAAGATCAAGGCGCTCGACGATGGACCTACAGCGACGCCCTCACTCGACCTCGACTACAAGCTCAAGGAGGTCGACCAGTCCGACCCGAGTGTCGATGTCGAGTCTGTCGAAAAGCGAAAGTCGTCCAACGTATACTCGGTCATCGCCTCTGGAGCAGCGCTCGTCAGGTCAGTCCCTTGTCCAGAAACCAATCAACGAGATCGTCCAGTCTGAGCTGACCCTCTCCGCTGTCACTTTGTGTCTGACAGCTCTGGGTACCAGAACTCTCTGTTCACGACTGGAAACCTGATCTTTCCAAAGATGTAAGTACCGCACACCCCTACCCTTTCCTCTCCTAATGGGAGTGGCGCTGACGAGAACGCTCTTTTTCCTCCAATCTAGTTACGGCAAGAAGCTCTACAACGCTGAGGTCTCGACTCGAGTGTCGAACGCACTTCTCATCGGAGAGATCATCGGCATGATCTGTGTCGGGCTCGTCACAGATCGAGTCGGTGAGTTGCGGGTTGTCCTCGGCCCTTTTTGCGCGCAACTGTAGTGCTGACCATCTCTTTTACATCGTCACCCTCTACAGGTCGCAAGTCCGCTCTTCTCTTCACCACGATGTGCATCATCGCAGGAGGTGCAATGGCGATCGCTGCGCATGGAGAGTTCAACGCGATGTTTTGGTGAGCCTGCGACCTTCGCCACGTCTGCTCTCGGGGCACTGCTGACCTTGACTTTCTCCTTCGCTAGGGTCATGACCGTTGCTCGAGGACTCGTCGGCTTCGGCACAGGAGGAGAATACCCCGCCTCGTCCGTCAGCGCCATCGAGTCGTCCAACCAGCTCGACCGAGACCATCGAGGAATGGCCTTTGTCCTCGTCACCAACTTTGTCCTCACCATTGGAGGGTTCCTCTCGACATTCGTCTTCCTGATCGCCGTCGCCGCGTCAAAGTACAACAACACCTCGGAGCCCAACCAGGTTCACAAGCTCCAGATCGTGTGGCGGGTCGAGTTTGCGATCGGGATCATCCTTCCGGTCGCGGTGCTCTACTACCGGCTCAAGATGATGAACTCGACGCTCTATCAGACCTCGGCGATGAGATCCAAGACGCCGTACTACCTGTTTGTCAAGAAGTACTGGAGGACGCTCATCGGGACTGCCGGAACCTGGGTGCGTTCACCTCCCTCTCTTCGAACCTTCATCCTTAGACCCGCACTGACCCTTCTTCTTCTGACTTGCCTGATAGTTCGTCTACGACTTCATTACCGTAAGTCTTCCGTCCACTCTCCTGCTCGACTAAAAGTCACGCTCACGATCACCGCTCGTGCCCCATCTCCTTACGTAGTTCCCCAACGGCATCTTCTCCGGCGTCATCATCGCCTCGGTCATCCCCAACCCTACCATCCTCAAGACCATGGAGTGGAACCTCCTTCTCTCAGTCCTCGCTCTGCCTGGCCTCTTTATCGGCGCGGCAATCGTCAATAAGATCGGTCGCAAGAACCTGCTCCTCTGCGGATTCTGCGGCTACCTCGCGATGGGCGCCATCATCGGAGCTTCTTACGATGAAGTGTCAAAGATCACACCGCTTTTTGTGATCCTGTACGCTATAATGAACTCGATTGGTAACGGAGGGGTGCGTATCGTCTTTTTTGAACTCACACGGTCGATGGACGGGGAGGCTGACCTTCTCTTCCTTCCTTTTCTCGCTCGACGCGCCTGCCTTCACCCATCATCCAGTGCGGAAACATGGAAGGACTCGTCGCCGCCGGTACGTCCCCCTCCCACCATCCCACACCACGATGTCACTCAAAGACAACTGACCAACACCGACTCCCTTCTCCCCTCTTCCAGAATCTTACCCCACCGCCCTCCGCGGCACAGGCTACGCCCTCTCCGCCGCCCTAGGCAAAGCCGGCGCAGCGATCGGGACCCAGGCCTTCACGCCCATCCGAACCCACTACGGCAACCGATGGACCTTCTTCACCTCTGCCATCGCCGGATGCGCCGGTGTCCTGCTCACGTGGTTCTTTGTGAAGGACTTCACGAAGGAGGATCTGGCGGAGGAGGATGAGAAGTGGAGGGCGTATCTGGTTGAGCAAGGGTGGGAGGGGGAGATGGGGGATGGAAGTAGAGGGTTGAAGAGGGCGGAGGAGGTGGAGATTGAGGTGGGGAAGTAAGGGAGGGAGGAGGCAAGCGAGGGTTTTGACTAATCGCTGTGGGGGGGTGTTTTTGTCTTTGATCTCGGGACTTCGTGGTTGTGTTCTTGTCGTATGGATGTCGGTTCTCGTTTGCGAACCACCTGTTCTTCTCAGCGTTTCATCCAGCGCCACTCGAACCTCTCTCTCCCGTCTCTTTTCGCCTCATCCCTCACTCGCCCGATCACCCAGCTGCCCCACCACACTCAACCTCAATACACCACAGCACACCCATCTCATCATCCCTCTAGTAACCCCCAAACTTGCAAATCACCTCCCCTCCGACTCCCTCGGCGTACGCCTCCCATCCCTCGAGGTACCGTCCGTCCCTCGTCCTCACGATCGCAATCTCTCCCATGCCCAGTCCCCGACGATGACGGATTCGTCCTCCTGTGAGCATCGCCTTGAGTTCTGACGAGTCGACGTAGAGGTGGACGGATGGACGGGAGACGATGGACGCGCGGGCGAGGACGGGGAGACCGGCGCGGTATTTCAACGTGCTGAGGGTCGGGTGAGAAGGGAGGTCGGCAGATGAGGCGAGGCGATAGAGAATTGATGTGTCGATGTATGGGAAGGGAAGTGGGAGGGCGAAGGAGGATGGACACTGGTCAGCTCGGACGGTACGGGGGAGCGGAAGACGACGGTGAGCTCGGACTGACAGATGCAACGCCTGGGCCGGTTTCGGGAGGTTGTTGAAGCTCAGAGGGTTGAGCTCGTCGGTAGACTTCTTCAATGGATGTCCTCTGCATGCGAGAGAGGTCAAGCGGGCGAAGAAAGAGTCAGCAGCGGTCGGCAGACAGACCGCCAGGAAAGTGGTGAGGTCGGTCGCTCCTTCCTCCAAGTCCTCGTCCGACGGGCCCAGCCGTCTCGGCAAGCGTTGCAGCTCGTTTCGACAGCTACACAAGCTGATCCGACCTCCGTGTCCTGACCAGGGCAGCTGAGAGCAACCCGACCGTCCGGGCTCCTCCCTCCTCGGCTTCGCTCCCTCCTCCGTTCGTCCCGAAGCTCACACCGAACGATGGACTGACCTTGTGAGGTTGCTGATGAGTCCCTGCCTGAGCATCACTCCTGCGATACCGAGGTTCATCTTTGTGTACGGGATCGAGGTCATGTGAAGCCGCTTGGCAGCCACGTTCTGCAGGTGCGAACACAGCAGGTGGGGGAGGGGAGCGGCAGTACCCAACACCATCGTACGAGGAGGAACAGGCTGGGACGGCAGACAAGATCAGGTCAGTCACAGCGTGGGAATAGGACCAAAGCAAGAAGCAGATGACGGGCTCACGGGAGGAAGGTGGAGAGAGGGAGAGGGTCGGCAGGGTCGTGGATGGGAAGGAGCGGAGAGGGTGAGCTCGCACAATCCGCTGGACCAGCGAGGGCAGCCGACATTCGGCAGCTTCATCAAAGTCTCTTATGGGTGTCGATGCTGAAGGACATCATCATTGGATCATGCACGAGACAGACCAAGACAGACGAGAAACGTGTGTACGTCACAAAAGAGACGACGAAAAAAGCCCAAAAGGAAGAAGGAAGAAAAGGGAGGGAACGAAGAGAGGCCGATGAGTGCAATCGAAAGGTAGTGCCAAAGATAAGGTAGCCCAGCAAAGTCTCGTGACTTGTATAGGATGGAGCTGAAGAGGAGGGATAGAGGCGAGACCGATGAGACGGCAGCAGGGGAATCAGGGTCGAGGGGGATAGGGATACAGAGCGACAAGCGCGGGATGAGCTAGAGATAAGGCGAGATCGACAGCGGAAGAGTGGATAGTGGAAGGGCAAGCAGAAGGTGGGACAGGCGAGAGGGCAGGAAAGATACAACGACACGACAGGGTTCCTCCCACGACTCCTGCTCAGTATCCCCCAGCGCGCCTTGCTCCGCCCTGCTGAGGCGGACCTCCGTTCAACTGCTGAGGCTGGCCGGTGCCGTTGACGTAAACGGGTCCTCCACCGTTAGGTACCGACGCACCCTGTCCTCCGCCGAGTGCTCCCTGCAGTCGAGCGACCTCATCACGGAGGGAGCCGATCGTCTGCTGGAGACCCTCGTTCTCGCCCTGGAGGTACTCGACCTTGGCCTGAAGCTGACCGAGCCAGGCCTTCTTGCGCTGTCGGCACTTGAGCGCGGCTGCGTAGCGGAAAGCGGGACGAGATCAAGACCGGTTAGTGACCCGGACGCTCGACTCGAGCCTGCGATCGTTGACGAAACTACTGACCTTGCCTGTTCCTCTCGAGGAAGTTCTTCCTCTTCTCCTCCTCTGTCTCGGGCTTTCCGTCTGGTCCGAGCCCGTTGCCGCCGTCCTGGGATCCGCCGAGGTTGTCTGGGCTGACGGGCTCCATGCCGGCGTACATGTCGTCGCTCTCGACCGACATCTGCTTCTTGCCACGCTTGGCACCTCCCGTCGCGGCCGCGCGTCCTCCCTTCTTCGGCGCAGGAGCGGGGACGGTGTCGATCGGTCCAGACGACTTGCGCTTGCCGGCTCGTGTCGAGGGCGGAGGCACGAGAGGAGCCGCGCCCGGGTGGGTCGAGTTGGGCTGATGCTGGACGAGACCTTGCTGCTGCTGCTGCTGGTGAGGGTGCTGGGACGGTCCAGCGTTCATGCCGTTGGACGAGGCCGGGCTGCCATGTTCCCTCGCTGCGATCTCCTGGTGGGCCTGGCTGAGGAGGAACAGTCCGTTGGCCGCCTGACTGGCCGCTGCGACGCTCTGCTTGTGGTACTGCTCCGGGCGACCTCCCGGTTGCTGCTGCTGCTGCTGAGGTTGGTTCTGTCCGTTGTACGGCTGAGGGGCGAACTGCTGTCCGTTCATGTGCTGTGGCTGTTGATGTTGCTGCTGGTACTGTTGCTGATGCTGCTGGTGCTGACCCATCATCGGCTGATTCTGATGCTGCTGCTGCTGGTTCTGTTGCTGCTGTTGCTGCTGCTGAACGTGCGTCCCCTGACTGTCGTCGGGTCGGTGGGAGAAGTAGTCTGGCTGACCTCCTCCGGTCGATCCTCCGCCGAGGTGCGAGTTTGCGAGCGGGTGCTGCTGATGCGAGCCTCCTTGCTGACCCTGGTTGTTCTGCTGGTTGAGCGAGTTCATGACGTTGTTGAACGTGCCAGGCGTGAGCGGGAGGGGGAGTCCGTCCGGGCCGGTCTGTCCAGCGGCGGCGGTCGCGTTTGTGACCATGGCGAGGAACGCGGCCGTGTTGGGCGACGGAGGAGGGAACGACGCAGGACCACCCGAGAGAGGAGTGAGCCCTGTTCCTGGTGTGAGCCCTGTGCGTACGAACGAGGACGAGTCAAACTGGAGGGCGTGCGAGATGACGGCCGCCTGACCGTGCTGGGCAGCCTTGGGTCCCGTCAGCATGGCGGGCGAGAGCGGACCCGAGCGAAGGGACGAGATGGCAGGTGTGTTGATCATGCTGTTCCAGTTGAAGGCAGCCTCCTCGCTGCCAGGAGAGACGAGCTGGGCTACCGAAGGGAGGATCATGGGCTTGAGGTCCTGGTCGACCTGGCCGAGCAGGCTGCCGTGCTCTGCTCCTCCTCCTCCCTCGGCTGCTGACCCATCCACCACAACCGCGACATCCACGATCCCCTCCTTGCTGTCGGACGGCTCAGCAGACGGTGACTTGCCCGAGAAAGACTGCTCGAACGGGTTGGGCTCGAGGTCGAGCTTTGAACGCGACGCCCGAGCCGGTGGGCGGACGGGAGGGTTCGATCCGGAGGAAGGAGGAGGGATGGTCGAGGAACCAGCAGCCGACGAGCTCGCAGACGAAGGGTGGCCAGCACCGGGCGCGACGTTGAGGGTTGTGGAAGTAGGAAGCTGGTCCGAAGGGGGAGCTGAAGATGGACACGATGGATCGGGACGAGGAAGAGAAGCGAGGGACCAACGACGTCAGCGAGAGGGGAAAGGAGACAGGAAAGACCTGTCATATGGTGGTAGCCACGAAGGACATGGGATAGCGCAACATGGATGGATGTGAAGAAGGACTCACCGACAAGCACAGAAGTCATCCGGGGTCTGGAATCTATGGATTGATCGAGGCGAGAGGGAGGCAGATGACGCGGTGGTATGACGGTTGGCGGGCTGGAAAAGCGGCGATGCGACCCCTTGGGCTCCTCGGTGAAGCGCCTGCCTGCTGAGCCACTTTCCTGCTATAGTCATCTCCATCAGCTGTTCTGGTCGAGGCGAGAAGGTCGGGGTTCGTAAGATGGTCGGATCCGTCTGCGCAATCTCAAGAAATGGGCCGGTCGATCTCAACACTCGAAGGCTCGGGACACCTCGCCCAAACAAAGTGGTCATGGCTCGCGTGAACTGACGTACCGACGACCCATCTGCCTGGATCTTTGACCCCGCCCATCGGAGGCGACAAGTCCCGTCTTGAACGAATGAGTGCGTTCAGAGCAAAGCATCGGGAGCGCCGAGAGAGCTGAGGCATGTTCATCAGAGGTCGTAGGAGAGAGCAACGGTTGCGAGCGAGAGCGAGATAGGTGCGAGATCGTGGCGACGGCGGTATCAAGGTGTCAAGCGGACGGTCAATTAGGATGAAGGCTACGCAAACTCAGAAGATAACGGCCAAGAGGAGGATAAGTAGAAGACGCCGTACTCATCGCCGGACCCAGCCCAGCATCAGATCCCCTCCGTTCCAAACCCCCCTCCACTCGGCCAACCGCTTCACCTCCCTCCACCCTTCCTCGACCGTCCCAGTCTCGCTGTCAACAAAGACAACAAAGTCTGCCGGACTCAGTAAGCTCCGGATCAGACTGCCAAGCAGGAAGCTGACGAGTGCGACGAGGATGAGGGTCGCAAGCGAAAAGTTTGGTGCCGAGGCCGAAAGCAGGAAGCGAGGTTGGCGGGTGAAGGTGAAGAAGTTGGATGCTGGCAGCGGGAGAGGAGAAGCGAGTGGAGTCGAAGGGTGGGAGATGGAGGGGAGAGTGAGGGTCGGCCGACGGAGGGAGAAGAACGAGAGCAACGCCGGGGTTGGGTTCGGGCCTGGTTGTGAGGCCGTCTGCGAGTTCTTGCGGGAGGTGGCGAGGTTAGGAGGTGTCTGCGTAGCCAAGGTGAGCCGGAAGGAGTCTGTCAGTCTCATCCATGACCTGCCTGCGGCCAAAAGCAGCGCCACTAACCTTGACATCCTCGAGCGGCTTGTTGATGAGTTCGGTCCCTCCGGATGAGGTCTCGCCATCGACGGCGGAAGATGATGCCAGAGGCTGATCCGAGGCGGGTGCCGGGATGAGTGGCGCGTCGTGGAAGAGGTGGTGGGCGATGGCCAGCGGGTAGGTCAACGAGGTGGGAAGAGGGGTCACCGGCGGGGCTGGTGCAGAGACGCCAGGGACACTCGGCGGAAGAAGAGTTCTGCAGAGAGAGAGAGAGAGACCAGGTGTGGTGGTCAGTGGTTGCGCTTGGTCGTACAGGGCCAGGACCGAAACTGACCTGCTGAGCTTTGGCCAGGCTCCGGACCACTCGTCGTCGAGCGCGTCGGCCTTGCCGATCAACGAGGCCATCGAGCTCGACCTCTCCCTCTTTCCAACCTCGACCATCGCCCCTTCAACGGTGACGATCATCATGTCGGGCTCGTCGTAAGCCTCCCCAGCGAGAGCATCGATCGCGAACTGGACGATCGCTCCCTTTTGCTCGATGGCGTCCAGCCATGTCGGCCGCTTTGGCGCGTGCTGCGGTTCCTCGTGAAGTGGATCCTGCACAGGCGTCTGGAACTGAGCCGTAGGGAGGGTGATCCTGATGAGATGCTTCTTGCGCGGCGGAGCAGACGTAAGCGAGGCGGCGTGGATAGGCGGGGCGGGGAGCGGGAGGACGGTGATCTTGAGCGGCAGATCCAGTCGGTGTTCGCGCGCCGTTGATGGCTGGAGTGGGAGCGGGGGGCTGGCGACAGACTTCGCAGAGGATGCTGCTGTCGAGGTCGGCGTCGTGGGTGAGCTGGGAGTGGGCTGGCTGGGAAGCGGGACGAGCGATGAGACGGTGGTGGCGACCGAGGCGGACGAGGTGACGTTGTACCCTGCCGGGAAGGCTGTCGTGTCCACGATGTACTCTGCGACGAGAAAGTCCTTGCCGCGCCTCGATCTCCTGCCCTCGTTCAGGTCCATGACGGTCGCGCTTGAAGCCCGACTGAGCGACGAGCTGGTCGATGGACTTTGGCGAAGTGAACGCCGCGTCTGGAGATCCGACATGGAACCCGACGGAGAGAGCAAGTTCCGATCCGTTTGTGCGTCCTCTCGGAGCGAGCTGCTCGACGCCTTCTTGAGGGCCTCGGTCGTGCTCGCCATCGCTGCGCTCGTGCTGACCGTTCTGGCGCGTGCCTCTCCGCCTGCAGGCTGCCAGGACCCGGGGAGGGCCGGCTTCTTCGCCGGCACGTCATCAAGGTCGATCCACGGTCGTGGCTTGACAAAGAGAGAACTTCTAAACTCTGCCTCGACCGGATCGAACGACGACTGCAGCGCCTTCCTCTCGTCGTCGACCGCGTTGAGCTCCCAGACCTTGAGGTCGACCGCGCTGGACGAAGGACTCGTCAGGTCGTCCCGCCGAGGGTCGAACACGAGTCCCGATGACGGGTTCCGCAACAGAGGCGCAGACCGACGCGACTTGAGGTACGACTCGACGCCCAGGAGCACGCGCGGAAGGGACGCATTGATGGACGAGTTGACGACCGTCGGGATCGAACCAGAGTAGTCGACCGCAGAGTAGTAGGTGCATCGAGTGGACGGGATCGGGTACTGCTCGTTTCCGTACGGATCGAGCGTCTATCGAGCGGGTGCAAGCGGGTCAGTGATCGTTTAAGACAGATCGAGAAGAAGAGGCAATGCCAGGGACTCACCTCCATAACCCAGCCCTCGAGCAGTTGCTGTCCGATCGGAAGGACGAAAGGGTTGATCTTTCCTCCGTCAAACCCGACCGCCGCCTCCCGAGGGTACGACGCCGACACGTGAAACAGCGAGGATGAGACCGCGGGCGCGCTCAACGTCGGCGTCGAAGGGGGAGACTCGACCCCCTTTGCTGTGACGGACGATACGAGGAAGCCCCGGTCCCGGAACGGGAACGTGCACTTTGCCTGGATGAACGAGGACGAGCACCCGTTCCCGTACGACTCGAGCTGGAGAGCAGACTCGAACCGCTCGTCCCAGTGCTTGCGGCAGCCGGCCGTCGTCACAGCTCCGAGCACGTCCTCGGGCGTCGAGCCTTGGATCACACGCGAAGCGCGGTGCACGGGGAACGCTGTGGAGATGGAGGGCACGTTCCGCTTCTCAATCACAAAGCCACTTGTGTCGACGACGAGCGCCCACGAGCCCGGGTCGCGTGCCTGCGAGTGGAGGAGTCGGGTCGAGTCGAGCGCGTCCAAAGCGATCTGCATCGGCTTCAGAGTCGTCGCAGACAGAGAAAGGGACGGGGCCGGCTCTGGTGGAGCTACCACCGACACGTCCGCAGACGGAGACGTCTCGGCGGTGAACCAAAGACGCGAGAGGGGCGATGTGAAGCGCGATGCGTTGGCAAACATGGCTCCCATCGGGTTCGAGGTGATGGTCCCGTCAGGGGTTGGGGGCGTTGACGATGCTGGCGTGCCGAGTGGCTCATCGTTGGCCTGTCGTCGGCGGGTGGCTCCGAGCACGGGCGGTTGGTCGAGCGGGATCCGGGTGGGCTTGACCCTCTTCTGCTTTGCGAGCGTCTTGACCTCTGCGTCTGGGAGGTCCTCGAGGTCGACCTTGATCTTCTTCCCGTTGACAATGACGACGTTCTTCTCCTTTGACGTCGGTGGTCCCTTCCTGACAATCACGAGCACCTTGCCCTCATTGAGGAGGATCGCATCGTGCTCGATCGTGATCCACGACCCTCCCCCTCCAGACGAGAGTCGATGCCGTCGCAAGCACGAGACCGACTGAGGTGGAGGGTCGATCACGATGTCGAGCGACGACGCCCACGTGTCCGAGTCGCACCGAAGCTCGCACTCGACATTCGGCACAGGCCCGTCCTCCGAATCTGCGTTCCGCGAGCTCGAGACAAACGATGTCTCGTCAAACGGAGACGGCACGATCGCGTTTGTCGACGAGGGCAGCGACGTGACCCCCGAGGCGAGGCTGGCTTTCCTCCATTCTGCAGGCTGGTACTCGAGCCGGTACGTGCCCTTGTCGAGGTCGTAGCGCGAGTTGAGCACCTTTGCGTGGCCGAGTCGGGTCATGAGCGGCGGACCGCCGGACCGGATCGCAAACTCGCCAATCCCGGCAAGGGCTGCCACATCGAAACAAGATCCGAGTCAGCAATGTGGCCACGCTCTATAAGAACCCTATCGTCGAGGCTGCTGCGCACTGTTTGCCATGATATGGGGGATCGAGCTCTTGTTTGTCCATCCCTTTGGGTCCGACTGCTCGACCAGCGTCACTTGGGTTGTGTTGGGAGAGAGGGCCTCGATCGACCAGCCCTGGAGGTCAATCTGCGTGCGGATGATGATTGGGTCCACCGGCGGGATCGAGGGGAAGAGGCCATGATCGTCCGTGGAGAACGAGAAGACGTGCACCGAGGTCGGACTCTTGTACGTCGTCTTTAGCTGCACGCTGTCCCTCGCGCTGGTGAACAGACAACAAGCAGTCGAGGTGAGTATGCAGTCACGCTCTCGAGATCCGGACAGACCATCGAATGACTCACGCGACCGGCCACGCTGCGCGGGTCTTCCACCACCAGACCTCGCTGAGTTCGTTGACGTCGTCGAGCAGGACGGCGTCCTCGTGCGACTTGTCCCACGCCAGACGAGCGCCGGGACTGCTGATGACCGCGAGCAGATCCCAGATGCCGACGCCGACAAAGACGGCCTCTGCCCGGTACACGACCAGCGTCCGGTCGATCGAGTCGAGCTGGTGGATCGAGACCCCTCGACCTGCTTCGAGAACAGGCTTCCACTTTGCTTCAGGCTCCTGGAGGAGAGACGTAAAGTCTGACCGAAAGCAAAGACGATCGTCCGGATCAGTCTCGGCTTGCGAACAGCGACAGTGATCTGTCGGCGACTCACAGATGTAGTTCCGCCGGATGAGACTCAGCACACTCTTTTCAGCCTTCTCCGACCGATCGCCCAGAGTCTTGCCTCCTCCGGTGACGCCGCCGCTGTGGCCATGTTCGAGGCGACCCTCGGGACCCCTCCGCTCGTCAGAGCTACTCGCGAAGCTGCTAACGGTATCGATCGTGCGAGTCGAGAAGCCGCTCAGACTGGCGGTCTCTGCGGCTCTGTTTCCGCTCAGGAGAAGTTGGTCCGAGAGGCGCTTTGCACCGTTTGTTGTAGCTGGGGGAGACAGCGAGGATTGGTCCGGCTGGAGATCGACGATGGGCTGGATGATGCCGTTGACCCTCGTAGCCCGGGTGGACGTGTCTCGAGAGATGGCCAGACTGATCCGGAGAAGCTGGTTGCGGTCAGGCGGGGACGGATGGGTGAGACGGAGAACGAGACGCTTGGGTGACGACGATGCCGGTGAGGCTGGAGAGGGTTGCAGGCTGGAAGAGGCGAGACTAGATCGGCGTCCGAGCGTTGCTATCCAGCGAGGTGCCGTCTCATCCTCTCGAACAAGTGACTTGACCGTCACCTGGATCCTCCAGCCCTGACTGGCTGGGATCGCAAACTCGATCGTCCGACCGACGCCTTCCGCTTCCAAACCCGCCGCACTCGCGCGGTCCAGACCATCTTCTTCCTCGTCGTACACGACCGAGTAGTCAAGGTTGAGCGTGTCCCTTCCGGTGTCGAACGAGGTCGAGCTCAGACTGACGGCGCTCCCGAACGACGACAGGAGGGGGATCTTATCCGAGGACTCGCGCGCGTGCTCGACCAGACCCGACAGCAGAGCAGGGATGTGGATCCCGATCCCGCTTCCAACCGCCCAGGATCCTTTGGGGTCCCATTGCCAGAAGCATGTGATCCGGAGACGGTTGGACGCCTGGTCTGGCGCAGGCGAGGACGGCGGAGTGGCGGTCGAGGTGGAAGAGCTGGCAGTCGGGTCACGCGGAGGCTGACTGCTGGCTGCGATGGGGTGGGTCGAAGGAGGTGACGTGCTCGAGGAGGATGGGAGTTGGATGCAGAAGGCGAGCAGAGAGACGTGCGCTCGGACGTAGGGCGGACTCGGTCTAAGGTAGGCGGGCTCGTCCGCCGACCGGGGCAGGGACGTGGCGATGTTGATGACCGTGTCGGCGTCGCTCGAGGTCTGCGAGATGGTGATCGTGTCTCTTGGACTGAACAGCATAACACATACCGGAAAGAGGCAGAGTCAGCGACGGCTTCTCCAGCTTGCAAGGTCACGCCCGGGTCGAGGTGCGAGCTCGGACCATCCGTCCCTTATGGCAGAGCCGAGTCGGACTGACCTTGATGGCCACCCTAGCCTGTACTTTGTCCTTACGATTCTCGTATCCTCGTCAATGAGCTCTACCGTGTTTGCTGCCTCGACCATCGTGTCCCATCCGCTCCTTGCCTCTGCTGTGGCGAGGAGGGCCTTGAACCCGTCGACCGTCCAGGCGGGCTCTCCTGCGTTGGCAGCCACCTCGGCCGTTGCCCTGAAGACCTCGCCACCCTTGACCGTCTTGCGATGGACGACGACGTTGGGTGCCGGAGCGGGTGCGATGGACGATGCTGGCTCCTTGCCCTTGACGGACGGGGTCGAGCTCGTTGAGGTCGAGCTCACCGGCGGCACCGTCAGAGTCGCTGGCAAGGCGATAGGCTTCCAGCTCTTGGATCCGGACGACGACAGGAGTGCGCTGAAGTAGGCCTTTGAGCTGTTGAGCGTGGACGTGTACGTCTCGAGCTGTCTGCAAGGACCAACAGAGGACCGCCGAGAGCAGGGAGATGACCTCGTTAGTGGACGACCTCGCACGAATTAACTCGCTCTGACCGTCCTCAACCTGTTGTGCACTCACTTTTGTCCATCGAGCAGTGGCTCGGTAGGAGCTCGCATGCTGACCGTACTCGGATGGTCCGACAGGCCAGAGGGAAAGGCAGGGAGGTCGTTGAGCGTTGGCAGGCGGCGTGTGATCATCCGAGCGTGAGCTCACCACTCGGCCCACCCAGTCCCTGGACGATGACGCACAAACCAGTGTCGCACCCTAAGCTCAACATAACAGCATTCGGTGTCCAATCCAGAGACGTCTTGCTAATCGCGAAGTTAATCTCACATCAGACGATTTCACCGGTTAGTCGCCTTCGGAGGGCCTCCGACGACAAGTTTGGGGAGGTCAGCCCAGAGACGGCCAACGACCACCTTCGCTCGTCCTCTACACATCATGGGACTCTCCAAGCGACCCAGAGGTACCAAGCAGCCTGTAGCGTTCAACCCTGACGAGGCGAGCTCGTCTGCGGACGTGGCCGTCGAGGGATCCGAGCCAAAGAAGGCAAAGACGACGACGAGCTCGACCGACCCCGTCGAGGGCGAAGACGAGCCAGCCGACACCCCCGCAGAGGTATGGGACGACGCCAAGGAGCTATGGGAGAAGGCAATGCAGGCTGCAGGAGGTAATTCCAGTCTGTGATCATGTGACCGGGCGGAGCCAGCGGAGAAGAATGAACGAGGACGAATGTCGAGCTCACCCTCGCCCGTCCTTGTCGCTTGCTTTCTGTCAACGCAACCTGCAGAGCCCGACCCGTCTGCTGCTGTTCCTCTGCTCCGAGGACTCATCAACGAGGTCGACCGTATCCTCCGAAACTCTGAGGACGCAACAAAGCCCCTGCAGTCGACCGGTGACGCCCCGGAGGGCGCCTCGGACGAGTCCTCTGGCATGCCCATCTCGTCAAAGGCCTTCTTCCACATCTACGGTCAGTCTCCCTTTTCGCTCAGACTTCGTGCTTTCATTCCGCTGACCGTTTAACCCCTCTTAATCCTGCAGGCACCTCCCTCTCCACCCTCGGCCTCATCCTCTCTCAACTCCCCGACCTCGCCGATCCGTCTGAACCCTCCCCGCTCGACTTCCACCTCGCAGCCATCTCCACCTTCGAGGACGCCCTCTCTTCTTCCTCTTCTCCCGACCCTTCTCTCGACTGGCGCCTCTTGATCGCCCACGGTCGAGCGTGCGTCCTGAGCGCATCGGAACAACTCGACCAGGAGGACTCCAAGCCCACCCCTGGTGACGATACCGATTCCACCCCGACCGCCACCGAGCACCTCACCACCGCCACCTCCCTCTTCGACCGAGCCATCGCCCTCCTCCCACCATCCGAATCAACTACCGCCACCGCGAACGCTCGCGACCCGGTCACCACCTTCCTCCCCTCCTCCCCCACCACCACCACCCTCCCCCTCCCCTCCCGCCTCCGCACCCTCCTCAACGCCGGTACCTCCCTCGCCGTCCTCCTCGAACGGCTCCCTTCCTCCCCACCCCCAACAGCCCTCGCCTCCTGGACCGACACCCTTCTCTCCTCCATCCTCTCCTCCTCTGCCACCTCCCTCCCTGCCACCGAAGCCCTCGAATGGGAGTACGAGGTCTCCCTCGCCCGAGGAGCCATGTTCCTCGGTCTTGGCTCGCGGGATGTAGAGTTCTTGGAGAGGATCGATGAGCTGGAGGATGATTCGGACGAGGTGCCGTCCGTGAAAGAGATCAAGGGGGTGAAGAAGAGTTTGAGGGGGAATTTGGAGAAGGCGTTGGGGTTTTTGGGGAGGGCGAGGGAGATCAAGCCGAAGAAGGTGGAGAAGAAGGAGGGAGAGGAAGGAGAAGGAGAGGATGAGTTGAGCCCGATGTTGATCGAGACGGCGTTGACGTTGGCGGGGATGGTGTTTGGAGGGGAGGCGGAGGAGGAGGTGAAGAGGAGGGGGGAGTTGGAGGAGGTTGCGAAGAGGGAGGGGTGGGAGGGGGACGAGAGTGAGGATGAGGGGGATGAGGAGGAGGTGGAGGAGTGAGGTGGATCGATGTTTGGATCGTGTTTGGACTTGCAGAGGAATCGGTAAGTCGTGATCATAAGCAATCGAAAGGAAAGGAAGAAAAGGAAGAGACGAAAAAGACTCGTACATAAACACCCAAAAAGAAGCCTCGCCAGCCAACCTCGTCGAGCAGGGCAGGTGCTCCATCCGATGCCCCCATTGAGCTGCATCCGCGTCTCGAATAACCCAAGCGGATCTTCTCACTTCTTCTTGACCGCTCCTCCTCCTCCCTGGGGACCTCGTCGCTGCTCGACAGGAACCGAGTGGTCAATCGTCTTCCTGTGCCTGAGCATCGCATCCTTGCGCGAGAACATGCGGTCGCAGTCAGGGCACTTGTGCGTCAGCCCGCCTGCCGGCTGTCCCGGAAGAGCACCGTAGTGGACCGTATCTTCGTGCTAGAGAATGTTCACCAGAGAGGGGTTGAGCTTGGTCAGCACGAGCCCCGAACAAGACAGTCAGGCGGAGCGAAGACAGACTTACCCTCTTGAGATCGTACGTCCTCACAAAGCCCGCTCCACACTCGACGTCCGATCCAGGGTTGGTGAAGTGACACCAGACGGTCCACTCTGCTGGTGGCGCACGTGACGCGGGCTCGGCTCGCTCCTTGGCGGGTCCTGCGACGGACCTCCTCTTCTTTGGTCGGGCAGTCTCGTACTCGCCCGAGCCGTCCTCCGAGTTCTTGCGTGGTCGGGATCGGTTCCCTCCGTTGGAGGCGGCGGACGAGGTGGAGGCAAGCGGGGTGGTGGCAAAGGGGTTGGGAGGCGAGAGAGAGGGTATGTAGCGAAGATTCAATCTTGGTGGACCGGGTTTGGGTGGAGGGCCGAGAGATGGACGACTGCGAAGCAAAGAAGGGAGGGCGAACGGTCAGAGGGGTGGACAGGCGGGAGGGAAGCGCGGAAGGAAGCCAGTCAGGGCGGACTCACGAGCTCGAGGCCAGAGTGGCGGGCTCCACCTCGACGGGGGATCCGCCCGCTGCTCCCTTCTCGGGCGATTTACCATCTCGTCTTTGGCGCCAACAGAAAGCGAGCCCAAACCCGGTAAATTTTCACACCTTTGCGAGCCTGCTCGTGTTGGATGGGAGTGGTAGTGTAGCTCACGGTTCGTTGGCGTAGGCGAGCTCGCCCTCCCCTCCTGCCTCGCTCGACCCTTCGTTCGCCACCTTGACCGTGTCCTGCTGGGCGTACTTTTCTGTCCCTTGCGAGTTGTCCTCTGTTGAGATCCACCCGTCTGTCGAGTGACCTGATGATCCGCTGGGGTCTCCGAGCGAGGACGGTCCAGCGGTGGGCCGAGCGCGGGTGGTTCCTTTGAGCTCACGGATCAGGATCTCCCGACCGAGCCTGCTCCCACCGTACAGCGTATCAAACTCTTCGAACGTGTAGCGAGCACGCGCCTGAAGCAGTACAGCCAACTGGAAAGGGTAAGGATCACACTCAGTCAGATCGGCACGACAGGCGACGCAAGCGAGGGCAGCTCGAGCTCAAGAGAGGGGGCGCTCACATCCGCTTCCCTCGTCTCCTCGTCCTCCTCCGACTCGGGCTCAGACAAGGCAGAGTCCTCGGCCAACATCTGGGGGACTCGCGTTCGGCGTGGAGAAGGTCGCATGGTGCAGAGGGTAGATGGCGATCGCTTGGTGGGGAGGGGAGGGAGAAGGAAGGAAGGAGCGGTGGAGACAGGTGAGGTGGCGAAGGTGGCAGTGGGGGGAGGACATCTCGCCCTCGGGATCCGCGCGAGCGGGATTTGAATTCCCGCTCGAGGGTGGCAACCCTGTTCTCAGAAACTCTCTCGATGCGACGCTCGACAAATTCGTAAAGACATGGATGGAACATAAACACAGAAGGTCGTGAAAAGAGAAACATAGGGCTACAACGATCGACACTCAGTCCCGCCTCTCGCGACTGTCCTCCCTCCTCCTCCGCGGCGGAGGGCTCCGCGAGTCCCTCGAGTCATCAGACTCCGACCCGGACGCCTGCCTCCGCCTCCTCGGCGGCGTAGACGAGTCCCTGCGTGCGCGTCGGGGAGGCGGCGAGAGCGAACGATCCCTCGCTCCACCGGGCGCAGGGGAGCGAGACCTCCTTCGCGGAGGAGGGGAGAGGGACCTCTCGGTCGGCCTGGACGACCTCGCTGCAGGAGGAGGCGAGTCCTCCCGTCTGGGTGGGGGTCGTCTGCTGGCCTCCTTCTCTGCCGCCTTCCTCGCCCTCTCCTCGTCACGCCTCCTCTTCTTCTCTGCCTCCTTCCTCTCCTCCTCGGCCTTCTCGAGCGCGAGGGTGCGCTCTGCCCTCAGTCTGTCCTTCTCCTCGTACTCTGCCCGCTTGAGCACTCGCAGTCGCTCCTGCTCCTCCCGATCAAACGAGGCGCCCTCCTTGTAGTTGGAGGACATGCCAAACGCGGTCCGCATTCGAGTGAGCTCCGTCTCCTTGGCCTGCGCGATAGAGTGCGTCTCTGACGACTTGAGCGTCTTGGGGTCACGAGGACCAGAGTGAGGAAGGGCGGCGAGGAGTTTCGATCGGAGGGACGACACCTGCTCGAGGATCTCGTCTTCAGGGAATCTTCAGGGCGAAAGGATGAAAGGGGGAGGAAGGTGTCAGTATCGGATGGTTCAGGAGCTGCGAAGGAGAAGAGGGTGTACAGAAACGAGACACGACAAGAAAGAAGAGGGAACCTAAGGTATAGAGATGTCGGATCTGCTCGACACTCACGTCTCCATTGTGGGCCGTGCTCGAATCTCTGCCCTGTCGACCTCGTAGAGCGTCTCTGGGGCAGAAACATAGCTCGAGCACCGCCAGAAAAACGCGAGCTCTAGAACATTCCGATGCGATCCACTAGGAATCATTGCTCTTCGCTAACGTAATCGCCACACTTCCCGAGGGTTCGAGGGAGCGGGCACTGTCTAAGAACGTTGCGTGCAGAAGGGGAGAGGGCACCCCTGCCGAGGCTGCCTGCTAGTCGAGCTCGCTAGGATGCGTGGGTTGCTCGACCTAGAGGACAGCGCGGAGGACGAGGTGCTGATGATGCGGACTGAGAGACCTAGTCTACGAGAACGAGCCAAGAGGGATGGAATGATGGACTGACCCTTTCTCTTCGAGCTCGTCGGTCAACTCTGCGCACCGGACCTCGACCTGACGCTTCTTCTCGTGCTCGAGGATGCCCTGGTCAGGTTGACGATGCTTTGGGAAGTCGTCCATCGATCCAAAGTTGGCGCCAGACCCAAAGTTGCCGCCTGGAGGGCCCTCACGAGGGCGGAACGACGACAGGTTTTTCACGACTGGAGGAGAGGGAGGAGACGAGGAGGGAGGTCAGCATGACTGCACGTCGTCGAGACATCGTAGGCAGAGACAAGGGGTGACGCACCATATCCGTTGGTTCCACTAAGGGTAGGCCATGATGAGGAGCGGGCATGGTCAGTGACACGAGCGGGTGATGAGTGGGAGGGAAGATGGATGAGGTGAGGTCGACGAACCTTCCTCGAGCGGTCGCGAGTCCTGCAGAGAGTACAAGCGATGGTACGCGATCAGTAAACGATAGACATGTGATGATGAGAAGAGATGGGAGATGATGACTCACCGATACCGTTGTCTGTGATGCAAGGATCATCAAGCAAGAGAGGACGCGGATGGCGAAGGGAGAGGTGAGAAGGAGGGCGAGGTCATGTCGTGAGCGAGCACAAGGAGGGTAAGACGGGAAGAGATGGGAAGGGAAGAGGAGATGGTAGTGGTAAGGGAGAGGGGAGGGTACGGTCAGTGTCAAGTTTTTGAGGGCTCGAATCTGCGGGGAAGAGAGACTCACACATGGAGGCAGAATCGAGGACGTGGGTGGGGGGAGGACAGCGCGAGCCAGCCAACGCCGAGCATCGACAACCCAGGTTTCCGGCTCCGTGCTCGAAAAGTGAGGTATCTGTCGGACTGGACCTCCGGCCAACCGGTTCGAGGGTATACGGCTCAATTGTCGTCATTCTAGGGACATGGACTTCTGCGAGGAGCAAGCAGAAGCGCGACCCGTTCGCGACACGACGAGTTGATTTCCTGGCATCTTTCCGCCATGTCTCGATCTTTGTCAGGACCGGATAGCAGCATTCTCGACATGCATAATGTAAAGGACTCCCGAACTTCCTAAAACACGATTCTCAAGCCCTCCCACCACTTCCATCCGTACACAACCGCCAGCGTCCCGACCGCGAGCATCAGGTCCAGCTGGCAGATGCAGAACACCCAGAGTGTCGCCAGAGGAGGAGCCTGTGCGACCAAGCAGAGCAGGTCATTGTGGGTCAGCGAAAGAGATGGCATGGCACGCTGCGACTGGGTGAGATGTGACGGGGCTGATCGCATGAGAGCTGACCTGCTGGATGATGGTGAGCCAGTTTGACTTGTTGACGATGTAGATGAGACGTGCGCCGGACGATACCGAAAGGACAGAGAGGCCGTATTGGGTTGTCGGGGTGGAGATTGTCTTGAGCGCTGGGAATATCAACGAAGCCAGGAAGCGGTCAGCTAGAAGACATCGAGGTGACCCGCTCTGAACCTGTACATAACGGGTCTGGTATGTTTCAGGTACATACCAAAGTAGATGAGGACAGAGAGTACTGTCGTCAGGAGCAGAACGTGTCAGCAATGCCGCGGAAGCGTCGCGGTTGAGGTCTCCAGGTCGTTACGGAGGCGGTACTCACGAGGCACAGCGTTTGCAAGTCTCCAGAGCTCGTCTTCGATGGACGGATGTTGAGCGTACTGTTGATGGATCATGCTGTACACAGCCAAGCACGGGGGCAGATCATGTCAGCGAGTGCGACAAGGGCGTCGGATTGGCTGAGGGCGGCTTTGACAGAACAAGGGCCTCGACACAGCACATGTTTGAGGCTTGTGTACGCACATGTCCATCGCGAGATACAGGAAGCTGAACGGGATGATCTGCGAGGCGGAAAGGATCGAGGAGTGGTTAGCTCGCTTGGTCCTCGTCATCTCGTCCGTTCTCTTGGGTGGGCCGACTTACGAGGACGACGCTCTTGAACACGTCTCCCATCACATACTCTTCCTCTTCACTTTCTTTCTGCCCAACTGAGCGCTTGACCGATGCTGGGATCTTGTCGAGCAGCGACTCTCCCGGCCTGACGGTGACGGGCACTCGTGAGGGCGGGATCCCGAGCTTCTCCGTCAGCTTCGGATTCAGAGACTGGAGGATGTCGACCTCCTCGTCGTGCGCGAGAGGAGTGTGGGAGGGCGTTTCAGGTAGGACCATGATGTCGCTGAAGGTCCAGTAAGTTCGCTGGTGGAGGAGATGGACGTGCGAGGGTGAGCTCGGGCGAAAGGGACGAGCTCACCAAACGCACGCTGACGTCGACACTCAACACAACCCCAAACCCGACCAACCCTCGGTGACGCTGACGACCCTGAACTTGAGAGGATGGCCGGTCGTCTCTGTGACGCCCTATAGGGCCAGCGAGCCGGATTAGGTTGATGCCGAGCCAGCGGGCGCTTCACAGGTGAGCTCGACATCCCTTGCCCGGTCCGCCTCTGTCAGACGACGCCAGAGCACTTGGAACAATCTCAAGAACCCGTACTGATGCGCTCACACCTTTTGACTGCTCAGGTGTCGCTTGGTCCAGTGCGAGGCCAACTCAGGCGAACGCTGCGACGCTGGGCGTCTCGGCCGCGTCCGGGACGGGTGCTTTGACGGGTGCACGTCTAGCATCCACCCGCTTCTGCCCTTCAGATCTCAAGCCGTCGAAAGGGCACCCGTAACTCTCCAGCCTTCACTCTCCGAAGGCGGATGTGCCTCGCGTCGGACCCCGCCTCGAGCTCGCCCATGACACTGGACGCCTCGCCTCGCTCTCGCCCGCCTGGGACTCTGTCGGTACGTTTAGACCGGCGAAACGTGCTCCCCCTCGCTCATGCGCGCACAAATTGTCCTCGGATGCGTCTTGGGACGATCGAGCGGGATCAGTCTGTCGGTCTGCGCGCGGGGATGGACGCGTTGGACGCCCCCGTCCGATGTTGGCTGAAATCGCGCAAGGGAAATCGCTCAGAGCGCTCGCTCTCTCCCCTGGACGCCCTCGCACCGGGGGCTGTGGACACTTTTAGGACCTCGATAAGCTCCGAGCGAGGTCTCCCATCCAACCACGACACCCTTCCTGCTTTCGTTTCTCCAATATGACTGCCGAGCTCCAGTCGCGAACCAAGACGTCGACCCAGGGCATCAGAGGTCCGTTGTCCTTGCATCCTTCGTCCGCGTGCAGCTGTGAAATGAGCTGACCTCGCTGAGGGCTCTTACGTTCCAGGCCTGCTGTTGATGTCCTTCTCAGCCCTCGGGATTATCTACAGCGACATCGGAACCTGTGAGTTCGCTCAGAGCTTCGACCAGAGACGTGGCGACGGGAGTTGTCCACCGACACTTGTCCATGTTGGCAGACCGACTGACTCGTGCTTTCTCCCCTATTTCGCAGCGCCTCTCTACGTGCTGAACGGAATCTTCCCACCTACTGGACCTGTGCCTTCGGACGAGGACGTGATCGGGGCCATCTCGTGCATAGTCTGGGCCCTCACCCTCCTGCCGTTGGTGAAGTACTCGTTCATCGCCCTCCAGTTTGGATCTACCGAGGGAGAAGGAGGAACCTTCAGTCTCTGGGCTACGTACGTTCAGCCATCATGCAACGTCCGATATGAACCCCGCCTGACTCTTTCTTTCGTTGGTTCGCCCTCATCGCCTCAGCCTGTTCCCTCGGCGCGGCCCTTCGGACGAGGACCGCCAGCTCACCCGCTACTCGACTCAGGACGGCAAGTTCGAAGCAATAGACGGACTCGCGACCGGTCGTCTCGGTTACAACACCCTCCGCGCGTCAAAGTGGCCGTTGATGGTCTGGGTAAGTCCACGCTGCCACCTTGCCGTTCCGACCCAGTCTGACTCGTCCATCATGCCCTCAGGCTCTCTTTGGTACCTCCCTGGTCCTCGCCGACGGGATCCTCACCCCTGCTGTGAGCGTGGTGTCTGCCGTTGGAGGTATCGCGGTCGCCAAGCCCTCGGTGCTCGACTCGGTCGTCCCTGTTTCCATCGCCTTCCTCCTCGTCCTCTTCCTGATCCAAAGTCTCGGCACCAAGAAGATCTCCTACGCTTTTGCGCCTGTAACTGTGCTGTGGTTCTTGCTTATCTTGTTCTGCGGCCTGTACAACGCCGTCCAAACGCCAAAGATCTTTCGCGCGCTGGACCCGTCCAGGGCTGTCATGTGTCAGTCTCGATGTTCCACTCGCCTTCTTTCCTTGTGTCCTCCAGAGGCTGAATTCTCTGCTCGTTTCTTCTCTAGACTTCGTCCGCACTGGCAACTACGACGCGCTCGCCGGAGGTGAGTCGATACGCCTCCTCGCGATACGCCTCCTCGCGATACGCCTCCGAGCTGTCCGCTGACCTGCTTGCATCGCCCTCCTTCTCAGTCGTTCTCTGTGTAACCGGATGCGAAGCTATCTTTGCCAATCTTGGGCAGTTCACCGCGGGATCAAGTACGTTCGAGGCTGCCTATTCCTCTTGATTTCTTCGAAACGCAACTGCTGACCTCGCCTCCTCTCCGCCTTCCACAGTCCGGACCGGCTTCATCTTCGTCTACGTCTCCATCGTCCTGCAGTACTTGGGTCAAGGCGCAAGGTTCGTCTGGTTCTTCGGATATGACTGCAGATGGCCCGCGTTTGCTGACTTTGATCTTGGACGTTTGCGCGTCCAGGCTCATCAAGGACGGCGAGGCTGTTTTGAGCTCCATCTTCTACCTGTCAATCCCCGGCAAGACTGGAGGGCCCCTCTACTGGCTCATGTTCATCTTCGCCATCCTCGCGTGCCTGATCGCATCGCAGGTGAGTCCTTGCCCTCCCACCCGCCCGTTTCGTTCCAGCCGCTGACCTTGTATTCTAAATCCTACGCTCGACCGCCACAGTCGATGGTGACCGCATGCTTCAGCTTGATCCAGCAACTCATCAACTTTGACGCCTGCCCTCGGTTCAGGATGAAGTCAGTCTCCGTCAGCCTGCTCGATCCGTTCTCGCCCGCAACCATCGCTCACGCATCTTCCTTCGTCCGCCCAGGTACACTTCAACCACGAACCAGGGCCAAATCTTCTTTGCTGCTGTCAACTACGCGCTTTGTATCGCCGTCATCGCAACCATCGGTGGCTTCGGAACCGCCTACGCACTCACCAACGCTTACGGTTTCGCTGTGGCGACCGTCATGTTTGTGACGACAACGTTCCTCACGCTCTCGATTCCGTTCGTCAAGAACCTGTCCTGGCCGATCGCGATCGCCTTCTTCCTCTTCTTCGGCTTCATCGACGGATGCTGTGAGTCGAGGTTGCAACTCTGTCCCTTGGCCTGAGACTGACAGGTATCTTCTTTTCGGACCACCAGTCTGGGGAGCGTCGCTCAGAAAAGTCCCGCACGGCGCCTGGTTTGCGCTCACGATCGGCTCGGCTCTGTACGTCGCTCTCAGTGTCCCTCTGTCTGCCAGCCGTTAGCGAAATGGCATCGCTGACCTCCTTCTTTTATGCCGCGACCGTAGCACCATCTGCCTCGCGTTCTACACTTGGGGCCGCCACCAGGAGAACCTGTTTGATTCGGCCAACCACCGCAAGCTGTCACACATCATCACCCGTTCGCCTGACGCCACCTCCGCCTCGATGCCTACGTCCAAGTCGGCCAGCAGCGACGAGGACGCCAAGTACGAGCTCGAGCCGATCCACTCTCGCTCAGGTCCATCCGGCGTCAAGGTCCTCCGCCGAACCAACAAGACCTCGACCTCGCCTGACGCCGCCGACGTCCAGGACGACGCAGACGAGGACGACGAAGAAGCCGACTTCCTCCCCGACGAGCGCCTCTACCTCAACATCCCCTCCGGTCAACTCGCCCTCCCCCGCATCTCCACCATGGCCCTCTTCCACAAGACCTCCCACTCCCGGGGCATCCCACACGCCTTCTCCTCCTTCCTCCAACGCTGGCCTGCCCTTCCACGCGTCGTCATCTTCCTCTCCACCCAGGTCGTCGGTCTCCCGCACGTCGGGGTCGAGGACAGGTACGACATCGTCAAGGTCCGGAGCCTCCAGGGGTTCTACGCCGTCAATGTGAGGCTCGGGTACAGGGACTCGAGACCGGCGTACAGCGAGGAGATCCTGGAGAGGCTGAGGGGAATTGAGAGGGCGTGGGATAAGACGAACGCGGAGAGGAACCTGGGGGAGATTGAGGAGGCGGGGAGGAATGTGACGCACATGTGAGTCTAAGAGCATCCGATCTTACTGGGTCGCCCTCTCCGGTTAACGTGGTGCTGACTCTGCTCGAACGTCCGTCATCTTCTCTCCAGCCTGCCGAACTATGTCCTCCAGTCCAAGCCCTCGCGCTTCGCGGTCGTCTCGATGATCCGCAAGATCCTCGTCGAAGAGCTGTACGCGCGAGTGAGGACCATGTTCCCGGACGAGTCGTCGGCGGCTGAGAGCGGTGACGAGTGAGTCCGTCTCTCTGTGTTTCCCCTTGAACCGCACGCACTGACCAGTGCACCCTGCGCCATCCTTCCTCAGCGTCATCCACATCGGAGTCAACGCTCAGATCTAGTCTCGCCCTCTTCCTCTTGCTCGTCGCTCTTCCGTTCCCGGGATCTTGTGCTTCCTTTCATACCTCTCCTCCCTTTGCTTAGACCTTCCACTTTCGTACACGCAAAACGCACGCACCCTCACGTAGATCCAATGCTCGTTCTCATGCTCGTTCAAAGTCGTCATGGTCATCAGTTCGCCTCGCCATCTCAGTCGCCCCCGCCTTCCTTCCCGCCCGACAGCGAGCGGAAGAACTCGTTGTACGCTTGCTCGATATCGAACAGCATCTGTTCGAAGCGTGTCAGATGGCGAGTCAGTAACTGCCGACGAAGAGGTCAGATGGTGATGGTGATGGCCTGACCTGTCTGGACTGCTCGTCCGAGATCTCTTCTGACGCTGTCAGAGCGTTGAGGGTGATCAACCTGTCGCAGCGACCAAACGCATCGAACTTGTCAGCACTAGATCTCATCGTCGGAGTACGACGTGAGCGAGCGAGACTCACCAGTGCAAGATCCTCCCTCTCCCCTCCCACTCCCCGCTCGCCTTGAACCGCGCATACCCGCTCATCAGATCGCTCAAGTACGGATGCAACTGGTCCTTCGCACGCATCCGCAACTTCAGCGCGTCCAGGAGGGTGATGAAGCTCTGCATTTGCGCCACCAAACCATCCGACGTCAGCCGTAGGAAGTGCGTGCACATAGGTGAAGAGAGATGAACACGAGACGCACCTGCGTCACTTCCGCGACCCATTTCCCCGTCTCGACCCCACCATTCTCCCCTCCTGTGGCGTGTTCGGTAGTAGCTGGTACGCCGATCTGGAGGCGGTGCGAGGCGGCGGGGTTGTCCATCTGCAGTGCAGCAGCCGAAAGCGAGAGAGCGGTCAGCTCGGGCACGCCGGCGGACGGGTAGAAGAGATGGGCGGACGAACGTGGAAGCGTGCCATGAACGCCTCGAGAGACGGGAAGTGTGCTGGAGGGACGAGTTTGAGGATTCCTTTGTATTGAGAGAGGAGACGAGTGCAGGCGGGGGTGTAGCTGCGAGGACGGGGCGGAGGGTCGAGGGTCAGCTCGGTTGGGCAGCAGGGAGGGTCTGACAAGCATAGCCGAGCAAGCCAGACACGACGTGCTGCCCGACTCCAGCACTCCTAGAGCTGGCACAGACCTCTGCTCGAGGTCGAGGGACAGGCATCGAGCCTGGCCTGGGTGCTCGGAGCGCTATGGACGACCGGAGATGGCCCGTCGAGCTCACCACGACCGGACTCACTCTTTGGCCGACACAGAGTCACGCACGTACGCTCGTTCGAGGTAGTCGAGAGAGACAATGATCGAGAACAGGGTCGCTAACGAGTCGTACAGCTCCCGCTCGGCTGGCGTGGTGAAGAGTCGAAGCTCCTCGTCCTGCAGATCAACGAGGCAGGGACCGACGGTGAGCTCGGGCGGGAGCGATGGGCCGGTCTACGGTGCGATGCGAGAGACGTACGAGATTGATCGACATGACTACGCTGGACACGGTATACACGAGGGTTGAAAGACCGAGTGCGCTGTTCGAGGCTGGGCTGGGCTGCACGCGGTCGAGTCGAGATGGCGGATGTGAGAGAGGATGGTCGATGTGAGCTCGAGCGCGGAGATGCCCTCGCCCGACCAAGCTCGACTCGCCAGACTATCATCCAGGCCATCTTTCAGGCCAAGCAGAAAGTACACGGAAACAGCCGCATCTATCAAGCATAAGCAGAACCGGAACAATCTAGACTCCCTCACTTGCCCTGGCTCAGCTCGCCCTTTGCCTCGGCCTCGGCAACCAATCCAAACAGCTCGACCTGCCGCGCAACATCCTTGAGCTGCAACAAAGACCGACACAGGACAAGACGATCTGGTCAGCTCTGGCTGCAGTCAAAGTAGTGAGACGAGAGCGGAGACGACTTACGACGCTCATGACCTGCCTGCTCCCCTCCTGGAACCCCCACTCTGCAAACTCGAGGTCCTGCTCCTTGCAAAACTCCTTGACCAGCAGAGAGGCAGCCCGAAGGTTGTGTCTCGGGATCCGAGGGAACAAGTGGTGAGTGACCTGCTTGTCAAGTCCGCCGTGGATGAACTCGATCGACGGGTCGCAGATCACCTGAGTGACCATAGACGCGAGGGAAATCAGCAGATGTCTTCGCAGTACGGGCTCAAGCATCTTGATGCACTCACGTCCATGGTTGTACGCAGCTGGCGGTGCGGGAAGCTCTCGAGCACGCCCAGATCCTCGGTCGAGCGAGAAAAGTGCGAGAGCACGATCTGGTTGAACAGCAAGGACAAGGTCAGCACGTGTCCTCGCCCATCCAGACGCCCTTTCCGCTCTTTTGACTTACCTGCACGTGCACCGGACTTGCGCAAACGTGGCTGACGAGCAAAAAGGCCATCTTCTCCTTCCAATCCGCCAGCCCGCCCATGAGCCCGTACCCGAACCAGCTCCAGAAGACGGCGATCCCTGCGACTTCAAACCACCACCAGTTGTTGCGTCGTCCGGCGAGCGACTTCTTGATCAGGAACCCGTACGAGTTGGCGTACAGGTTGAAACGCGCAAGGGCAAGAACAGGGTAGCTGAGGGCGAGCAGGGTAAGGACGGTCAGCCTAAGTGTTCGAGCGTGCGAGATGAGAGCGAAGCAGGACAAACTATGTTCGATGTTGGTGCTTGACCATGAAGCGAGAGAAGCCGTCGAACGTCTTGACGTGGTTGTAGTAGGTCGAGAACAGGTTGGAGAAGTAGGCGGTCGTGATGGCAAAGAACGGGATGTGCTGGATATCGGGGTCGTGCTCAGGGTGGTTCGTCACCAGGTGATGCGTGTTGTGGTTGTCGGTCCACCATCCGAGCGAAAGTCCACCGATGAAGTTCTGAAGGGACGTCATGCAAAGATGGGGAAGAGATGTCAGCTATACGACGCCAGGTGGAGGGGCGGCGAACTCACGGCGACGATCATGCCTGCGACCCTGTTGTTGAAGTAGTCTCCTCCCATCACGCTCGTATGTCCAGCATCGTGCGCGAGGAACGTCAGTTGGCTGGAGACACCCAACACAGATCGCAAGCGGTCAGCATCCATCCCCTCGTCCTCGCGCGTCGATCTGGACAGAACCCCGCACTCACTCCCAGCAGAGCCCCAAGCTCACCGCACTCCCCATGACCCATCCTAACCTCGCCCAGGATCCGACCTCTGCGCCTGTCGCCGTCCACCACATGGCGAGGGCCATCGCGCCGAGGGTGAGATAGCGCGCGAGGTCTCCGGCGTACCCACCGAGCCACTTTGGAGCCGTGTACAGTCCTGCGTCCTTGATACGCTGGTGGAGGGTTCGGTAGGCCATCGTGTGCCGCTTCTGGATCTCGGGCGATGAGAGCGAGGGAGGGGACGGGGGCGGGAACAGGTCCGCGAGGCGGAGAGTCGGCGGGGTAGGCGAGGTCAGAGGAACGGGCTGTTGTTGGAACGCTCGCGTCTGCGAGAGAGCGAGAACGGGACCGTCGAGTGGGACCCATGTCCGATCGCCTGAGGGTGATCGTGAGAGTTGGAAGCCGAGCATGACGGGCGGGACGAGCGAGGTGAACGACTGATCCGACGAGGGTGACAGTCGAGGTCAGCTCGAGTTCGTGATCATCCATAGAGTCGGCCGCCGATCTGACGAGCTAGCGACGTACCTCCTGATCAATCTTGCCCACGCAGAACTTTCCTATGCGCTCGCTGAGTGTGTGGTCCGAGTGGTATGCGTCGATCTCGTCTGTCGCGTCCCTGCCGACAAAGTGCTGGAGGACAAGCTCCCCGCCAGGATGAGAGCCAGCCCACGAGTTAAGCCGGAGAACCTTGGACCCATACACAGTCAACATGTTGCCCTTCAGGATCTGTGCAAGTAGACAGATGGCGGGAAGGGGACGCCGAGGACGAGCGAATGAGCTCGAGGCGAAACGACAACGGGGGAACCACGACCGTCGGGACCACGTCCGCCCACAGAGGAGCTGACCACAACGTAACTGACCTGCTCGGCAACCTCCTGACGCGTCCATAACCGATCGGATGCTTTGGTCGACATGATGCGCAAACGAGGACGACCCAAAGGGGAAGGAAGGAGGACGGCAGCGCGTGGTGAGGGAGAAGGAACGAAGCTCACTCGACGAGGCGCGACCTCTGCCGCGGAAGTCGCCCGCCTGACCCACCCGGACATCTCACTGGTGCTGGTCCATTGACCTCTGTTGCTTGCCAGTGCATTGTTCAACGCCCCCGTACACATGCTAGTGGATGTTACAGATCAGCAGCCATATCACCAGCCAAACATGCTTCTTGACTCTTCCTCGACCTGGACGGAAAGGCAGTTCCAACGACTGCCGCCTATTCGCGACAGCGTTCGAGAAAGTCGGCCAATGTTGCCATGTCATGCTTCTCGAGGGACCTAGGAAGCTAAGGGATCTCTTCTGCGTTTGGAATGAGTGATCTCTTACAGAGAGCTCTTCTGCACCTGGGATCCAGCAGGTAGCGAAACACCGGCGGGACCTTGCGGGGCCGCACAGATATTGCACTATATATATTGTAAACCGAGACCTATACCATCAATCAAACCACCTGGTCGCGCGGTCTAGTGGTTTTGACTCTTGACTTCGATCACACCAATTGATATCAAGCAATCGTCGGTTCGATCCCGGCCGTGATCTAACGTTTCTTTTTGCGGTTTACGCCTCTGGTCCGGCCTTGTGCTGGTCCAGAGTGGGGACAGTCTTTTTGAAGGTTGGAGGAAGGGAGAGGGCAGGCAGAAGTTAAGCTCGCTGATGATCTGCAGTGTGGTGAGCTGCATTGAGATTGTAGAAGGGCTGCCAGTGACAGAGGATGGATGGTAGGACAGGTGAGCTGAGCAAAAGGGGAGCTTGCCTCCCCAGCTGTCCCACTACTTGGATGAGAGACAGAGCGGGTGGCAGCAAAAGACTGAGTGAAGCGTGACTCGAACACGCGTCTCAAGAATGGAAATCTTGAATAATAACCCCTATACGATTCACCCGGTTGATAAAGCTGTTCCAAATCACAATACATAACGCAACAACCCCGCTGCTGACATTGCTCTTCTTTTGGCCCTCTCTTTCTCTCCTCTCTGTGGCTGCTATGTCCCAGCTAGCAAAGCACTTTCCTCACTACTCTATCTCTCTTATATCAGAGCGCAAACCGGAATCATTTCCATCCCTACAAGTACAACCAAATCCCCCCCATCCCCTCACCCTTCACTGCCTCCCCCTCCACACCCCTCCCACCTTCTCTGCCCACTCCCCCAGACTCAAAGCATTCCTCACACTCCCCTGCCAGCTGCCTCCTCCCTCCATAGAGAAGACCTCAGGGTGGGCCTCACTCACAGCCAGGTAGAGCTCCCTCAGAGTGAAGGATTGGGTGGGGTGGGTGAAGAGGTGGGCCTTGAGGGCAGCAGTGAGGAGCTTGGACTGGTTGATGGGGGTGTAGGTGGTTGAGGAAGAGGAGGAGGAGGAGTGTGCTGAGTGGGTGGAGGTTGAGGTTGATGGGATGGTGGGGAGATAGATGGGTGGGGTGGGGGGAGAAGAAGTGGCAACCA
>BTPH01000077.1:359428-447802 GCA_036245725.1 Mrakia hoshinonis
CCCACCCTGCTCCCCTTCCCCCTCTGCCTCTCCACCAGCCCCACCTCAATCATCCCCCTCTCCACCATCCAAGTCCCAATCTTGATCCTGAACTTCCTAGCTGTGCTCTTCTCCCTCCCAATCAGGGTGGTCTGCTTGTCCAGGTAGCCATCCCTAGCCTCCACATAGTCCTTGACAGAGATGTGCTGGGACCTCCTGAAAGCCTCCTCCTCAGGAGTGAGGAGGAGGGAGGATGATGAAGATGGGGTGGGAGGAGGGAGGGAAGAGGACTGAGGGAAGTGGAGAGGGAAGGAGGGGAGGGGAGAGTTAGGGTTAGGTTAGGGTTGGGGTGTGGAGCTCCGGAAAGGGGGTGACTCACTTTGGAGTAGGGCTTGGCAGCCTTCCTGGAGGCTTGGGCGGAGCGCTGAGGGCTGGTGGAGAGGGTGGGAGCTTGAGGTGGTGAGGGTGGGTTGGCCCTCTGATAGTGAGGAAAGAAGGCCTGGGTCAGTGATCCTGCGCAATTTTCTGCACCAAATTCCGGATTTAGACTCATTAGCTCCTCATCTCTCTGCCTAAACGCATCCCCATACTCCTCCTTCTTGAGCTGCAGCTTTCTCAGGGCGTCCTCCAAAGTAGCAGTCATCTTGAAGTGGATGATGTCTGGCCTCTCTAGGAGATAGGGTTGGATGATGATCTCCTGCTTGAGGGTGATGGCATCCCTGCAGGCTCCTGTGCGCTTGAGACAGTTGTTGTGGTACAGATGGTAGGAGGAGAAGCCATAGAACTCTCCTAGGAGCGCTCTGTTGGGGTTGTACTAGTGAAAGAGGGGCAAGGGAGAGGGGGAGGGTCAGCTGATGCGGGGTGGGATGCGGGGTAGCATAGGCCGTCCTAGAGGGGAAGCACTCTGGATATATGTGCATATTTGAGGACTTACTTCATCTCTGATGCTAGAAGTGGGATAGGAGAGGTTGTGCACAGCGTTCATGACACCCTAGTGGATGAGGAAGGGAAGGAAGAAGCGTTCATTCAAGGGAGGGTGAAAGGGATGGATTGAATTGAACAGCCGGTCAGCTCTCTTGTCCCCTTTCTCTTGCGTCCGACCGCTCTCTCTAGCTTGATTGGATGCTACACACCTTGTCTCTGGGCGTCAAGCGGTTCTGCAGGTCTTCAAAAGTCTGATGGGCGTGGTCTGATAGTGACTCCAGGCTTGAGGAGGGAGGAGGCAAGGAGGAGCATGTTGGGCGGGTGGGTGGTTGAGGTGAACCTGTTTCGAGTCGCTTTCCCGCCTTTTTGTGGGCTCCCCCAAATTTGTTGGCAGGGTAAGAGTGAAGCCTGATAAAAGTGCAAAACTGATGTAAACACGGTCATGGCTGAGCCAGCAAACTTTATACGTGTATATGTCAAGATCTTTGAGCTTGAGCTGGGTGAGTGACGGCTGCAGAGCTTCAACTCAACTGAAACGACATGATGGACGCGCAAGAAGATGCTCTTAAAGTGTCATATACGTCTCACCAACTCTCGTCTCCTTCCAACCCGAGGTGACGGAGAGCAGTCGTATACAACCTTGTTCGCGGCAAGCTCAACTCTTTCCCTCCCGCGCTCCTCGCCAGCTCGTGAGCTCGGCTCTCCTCAACCTGAGGGCGGCTGGAGCACTCTAGAGCTACTTGGTTGCAAACTCTCGTACTCTGCCAACGTCCTGCATCTGTCTCTGTCTGTTCGTGACTCTCTGCAGCTCTCTGTGTGCGACGCGTTTGGCCGGACGAGAGCTGAGCTCGAGAGTTTTCCGTTGCCCGCCGCTGCAGACACGCGCCGTCCGAAAGCGCACGTTTGGAGGTTCATTGTCTCCTGTGGAGACCTGTCTGAAGCTCACGGCGCGCTTTTTCGTGCTCTCTTGTTGAGACCGGGAGAGATGCAATGCGATTCCTTTACCGTTCACGCGTCGGGGACGGCCGACGAGACGGTGAGTGAGCTCGAGTTGGGTCCCTGCAGCTCAAAGCACTCACACACGACTCTCGAGACGTCGGCCGAAGCGAGCGACAAGACAGAAGTCCGTTCATGTCCGGCGTATCGTCCGCCCTTGATTGGCGAGCAGCCTCTCGCCAGCTCGCCGTCGGGACGTTGTCTGAGGGCGGTCTCGTCCCGGCCACAACTGCCACGCCCTGGGCCGTCACCGCCAGACTGATGGTAGGCAAAGAAGACATGCCATCTTGCTCTACTTCTTGCCCAGGATGCCTCCCGCTCCTGTCCCTGCACCCTTGCCTGCAACGTGTGAGAAGGTGCCCTCCGAGAACCACCGGTCGTTGGCCGCCTTGACTCGCTCGGCAGCAGACAGCGACGGGGTAGCAATCTCGATCCCTGCGCAAGGTAGAAAGGAGAGAAGGTGATAGAGAAGGGTCAGCGAGACAGCGCAGGACGCGCGAGGCGAGGCGAGGGTCGACTGACCTTGGACGGGTGTGAACGAGAGCGAGGTCGACGTCCCAGAGAGCGCGTCCGACGACTGGGCAGACCGTCCGAGCAGTTGCGTCCGCAGTCGATTCGCCTTGGACACCTTGACTGCAGAGACGAGAGAACAGTGCGAGGCGAGGGCAACAAGTCAGATCTGCGTTGAGGCCGGGAGAGACGAGGCGAGGGAGAGAGATGGACGTACGTTTGCTCTTCTGATCCGTCGCGAGCCTGACCTTGCTCCCCCCCTTGCCAATCATTCCCATCCCGATCGACTCGTCTCCGAAACCTTCTGCCTCCTCCTCTGCCTCTCCGAAGACCATCCTGTTCTGGAGCTTATGCAGCTCCGAGACCTCGAGCGACTCCTTCTCGGCCCTTGCCTTGCGTCCTCCTCGTCGCTTCTTCTTGGCCTCGTCAGGACGCGGGAGCGCCTTGGTCACCTTCAACGGAGCAGGCTCAGCCATCTTCTTGAGGTGCGCGTCAAGCTTGGTACGCACGCCGGCGCCGTACGAGCCTGCGAGAGAAGACGAAAAGTCAGCGAACGTTTGTCTGGCCGAGCGAGCACGTCGAGGGACTGACCGTCTCTGCTTGCCCTCTCGAGGTCGATCCTCGCAGCGAGCACAACCTTGGCTCCGACTGTCCTCTGCGCCTTGAGCCGGTACTCTTGCGGGATCGCCTGCACGATCGGAGACTGGTAGATGAACCCGGTGTGGCGGAGCTGCGAGTGCGATCCCAGTCCGGTCGCAGTCGACTTGCGAGCAGCACCAAACAGCTAGGCGAGGCAGAAAGACGGAGGGACATGAGAGTGAGCATGCACGTCGCTAGACTCCAAACCGGTAAAGTTGGACGTACGAAGACGTTGCAGGCTGGTGTCTTTGCGAACGAGGTCAGTCCTCCGGCGACTCCGAGCAGCTTGGCGGCCGTCGACGTTCCGACGATCGCAGACAGGTTCGGAGCGAGGATGTTCATCCGAGACTCGACATACGTGAAGATCTGGGAGGAACAAAGCCGGTAGAGGGATAATCAGCGTTCGTCTCGTCGCATCGGGTTCGAGCAGAGTATCGCTCCTTCATCAGTCGGGCCGGGTCCGCCCCAGGTCAGCTGTCCCCACTAGCAGATGGATACGTGAGTTACCTTCTCCTTGCTGTCCTTGAGCTCCTTTGCTGCCTCGCACCCGCCCTTGACGGTCTCCCATTCTGCCGGCGAGAGCATCCTCCCCCTCGTCGCGGAGGCTGTCATGGAGACGGTCATGATGACGGCCGGACCGAGAATCCCATGGAGGGGCACCTTTGTCAGGTCGGGTGCGTTGGCGAGCGTGAGGACGGCGTGCATGTACGGCCACGGGTCCGACACGAGCTGCTCCAGCTCCGGGAACCGAGGCGAGTAGTGGTCCCGGATAAACTAAGCGGCGGAAAGAGGGAGCGGGAAAACGTTGTGGAGTAGGAGGAGGAAAGTAAAGACACAGGAGCAGGGGTCAGCTCGGGCACAGAGCGGCTTGGACGGCAAGGGTGGGAGGGAGGCAGGACGATGGTGAGCTCGGACGGACCTTGTGCACGATGAGCAGCTCATTCTCCACGTCCACGCTCAGATTGTTGGCGGCCACAATCAACGCGTACTCGGGGTTCTCCTCGACGGGTCCACTCAGATCCTTTGGCGACGGGTTGGCAGTAAAGTGTTGGATGTCCTAGCGAGCGAGAGCTCAAACAGAGACATCGGTCAGCTTGACTCGCTCCTTCTCCAGGTTGTGCTAGTCGGGACTCACCCTGATGACCTCCTCGATCTTTCTGCTCCCTAGCAGCTTGGCGACCTTCCTGACCTCCTTGACGTCGGACAGGTCCATCTGCTCGACGACCTCCTTGTCGAGCTCCTCGGTCGGCTGGACGCCCCCGGCAGGCAGCTCCATCCCTCCCTCGTCCATCGGCTCGTCTCCGTCGTCGTCAGAGCCCATCAGATCATCCGCCAGGTTGGACGAGCCAGAGGTGGACGGCTGGGCGTCAAGCGAGTCCTCAAGCGCCTTGCGCTTCTGAGGAAGCGACGACGGCGGGAGCATCAACCCAGCACCGGACGTCGGCTTGGGCTTGCTCCCACTCGCAACAGCTGACGAAGACGACGACGCAACAGGAGTCTCGTGGTCAGACACGTCTTCGTCAGAGCCAAAGTCGGCGAGGAGCTCGTCGGCGAGAGACATGGCGTAGGAAGGGGGGTGGGGGAGGTGTGTGTTGACGTTGGAGACGAGCGAGCGCCGGCGGGGAGTTGCTCGAAGTGAGCTCGGTCGCAAGCGACATCAGACCCACAGCCAGCAGGCGGCTCATCAGGCTCGCATCTTTGGACACGAGAAACGGTTCGATGTCCTTTGCACGATCAGCCGAGTATGGCAGGCAGAAGCGCACCATGATCATCCAGCGTTTGCGTTCCACTCTCGTCAGAGCCAAAGTCTACTTTCCTCCCTTCGGTGCCGACCCGCGCGGACCTGTCGCCTGCTTGACGGCAGACTCAAGCGCGTACCGATGGTTGCGTACGAGCCGTCCCTTCTTGCCGTCCGGGACGGTAGCGTCCTCGCGTTCTGCAGAGACGGAAACGAAAGGAGACAAGCAGAGATCAGCTCAAACACGCCTGCTTTGGCCACTTGCTCATCGACCGGCTATACTCACGGCTCGCGCTCCTCTTCCTGTCCTCGGACGACGGTGTGCTGCCGTTCGCTGCGTCTGCTGTCGCCGGAGTAGCGTGTGGCGGTGGCTCGCGCGAGGACTTGGACGACGCGTCCTTGTCCTTCGGGGCGGGCTGGAACTTTGTCGACATCGGCAGCCCAGACGAGGTCGTCATCGGCGCAGGAGTTGACGAAGCCGAGAGTCGGTCCGACAAAGAGGGCACTTCTGAGGGCCGGGCCGACGCAGACGACTGCCGAGAAGACCGTTCCGAAGGCGCGCGCTGGCAAGGGGAAAGAGAGAACAGATATCAGCGAGCTGGCTCAGGGAGGAGAAAGTCAAGATCTGACACTCACCTCGGCTGCCTTTGTCGGGTTTGCTGGGAGAGCGTCGCGCTCGCGACGACTCCGGTCGCGCTCTCTGTCCTTTGCGTCTCTGTCCCGGTCAGAGTCCCGCGCAGCAGACGACGAGGACGGCGTCTTGTCCCTGGAAGATGGAGGAGGAGCCTCCCGACTCTTTCGATCGCGATCTCCGCCCCGAGGAGGGGTCGGAGAACGACGACGGGTCTCCCTGTCCGTCTTTGACCGCTTCGAGTCTGGAGGCGATCTGGCTCGCACGGGCGACCTTGCCCTCGCATGAGGCGGGGTGTCCCTTCCTCCGTCCCGAGGAGCTCCTCGACGAGAGGACAGCGCGTCCGCACGCGATCCACCACGCGGCTCTGGGCTTCGCGGTCGCCTCGAGTCCCGGTCATCCCTCCCTCCACCAGTCGGTCGCCTGTCGCGGTCCCGGTCTCCCCTCCGGTCTCGATCCCGGTTCGAGTCCCTGTCTCTGTCCCGGTCCGAGTCAGACGCGCCGGATGTCCGACTCTTGAGAGAGCTCTCGCGTTCGGCGAGTTTGCGGGCTTCGCGTTCCTTCTCCGTCTCGCGATCGCGATCCTTGCCGCTGTCGGCACCGTTCCGTCGTGAGCCAGACCGAGTCGAGTGCGAGCTGTCGGCGCTGCCCGATCGAGCCGTCTTGGTCGTGGACGGAGGAGTTCGACTCCGGCGACGACTCCGTGTGGGCGAAGCGGCTCGGCGAGAGGATGACTCCCCGGCTCGAGGGCTGCGTTCTCGTGGCTCGCGCTCTCTGTCTCGATCTCGCTCGCGTTCGCGGTCTCGATCCCGCGGATCCGAAGATCTCGAAGACAGGTTCGGGTTCGAGTTGGACGACCGGATGTCGACAGCGTCGCGCGCCGAGCTTGGCCCAGCTGGAGGTTGCATGTCCGCCGTGCGGGAAGGTTGGCGCTCCACCCGCTCCGCCTCGCGGTACCCTCGAGGACCCTTCGGCAACTCCTTGACACTAGCATCAGGAAGAAACGCACGATATCAGCGACATGCAAGAAGGCACGGAACGAGCGAGACGGGTACTCACGCCTTTGGGTTAGCGATCGCGTCTGATCGCATGCCTGACCGGGTTGCTGGCTTGTCGTCCTCAACCTTCTTGTCTGACGACGATTCGGCTTTTGAGTCGACCTTGTCGGCTGTGCTGTTGGACCTTGATGCTGCAGCCGAGCCGTTTGTGGCGACGTCGGCCGTTCTGGACGACCCGTTCCGCAGCGGAGGGTTGGCGAGCGCCTTCGGACCCGATGGGATCGTCTTCTCTGGCTTGACGTCTTTACCTTCGCTGACCTCGGCCGTCGAGCTCGACTTGACCGCGACAGAAGCGGCAGTCGAAGAAGCGGTCTTCGAGGCAGACTCGGCCGGCTTGGGCGCGGCTTGCTCACCGAGCTTGGAGGCAGGCTGAGCAGACGACGCCGTCGAAGCCTGGACGAGCGGCGATCCTGGGTTGGTCTCCCCGACAAGGGTCGCCTTAGTCGCGAGAGGGGACGACGCGGCAGATCGGGCGGCGGCCGCCCTGGCTGGGTCGACGGCGCGGAACTGGCTGATGGGCACCCACTTTGGCTTGAGCTTGCCGAGCTGGGACGCGTACCTGGGACGAACGAGCAGGAAAGGATCGAGGTCAGTCGAGCGCTGGACGAAACGGGCTAGTCGTATCGAGCGACGTACGACTGGAGCAGAAGCTTGAGGTCCTCTCGTGTCTCGTCTGCGATGGCTGCCTTGAGCTTCTTCTCGACCTGTTCTCCGGTCCCGACCTCCCTCGGGAAGAAGGGGAGGATTTTTTGGAGGACGATGACGACGTTCTTGATGTGCATGTACTCCTTTGAGTCGACGCACGTCTCAAACGTGCCTGCGATCCGCTTGTGCCACTTGAGCATCACCTTGCGGTACCCGTTCCACGGCAGCAGGTCCTCCTTCTGGCACGGCGCGGTCGTCGCTCGGAGGAGCTTTGCGCGGAAGCCTGGGAGGACGCTCTCCTTGTCGGCGTTCTTCTCGCCCGTCCGGTCGCCCAGCGCCTCCTTCGAGTACTTTGTCTCGTCCTCCTGCCACGGCATCAGGTCTTGCAGACAGTCGTGCAGGTACCGAGCTGTACGATCAGTAAACCATCGGACCACGGTCAGCGCTCGATCCATCCAGCGAGTGCACAGGCGACCGAGGTGGGAGACGGACCATAGTTCCTCGCCTCGTTCTCGGTCATGGACGCGAGCAGGGGTGCGGTCCACTCTGTGAAGGTGTAGTGGTCGTGATACCAGAGACTGGCAAAGTTCTGGGTGCCCATCGTGTGCATCATCTTGACAAACTTTGCACAGAAGGCAGCGTCCTCGAGCGAGAGCAGCAGCCGAGGGTAGATGCAGTGCTGGTACACCTGCTGGTTCACCTGCTTGAGATCAGGGAACTCTGCAAAATCCGCGAAAAATAAGCAAGTGACCGCAGGCTGTCAGCCAGACGGAGGAGCAGGCAGCGTTGAAGACACGGGACGGGAAGGTATGGACGCACTCCTGAACCAAAGCATCTTCTCTGTTCCGAGTCTCCGTCTCGTCGCCGCGTAGAGCTCCATCTGCTCTGAGCGTTCGTCCTGGAGCTGCTTTGCCTTGTTGGCGAGCTTTGTCTTGTCGTTCTGCCACTCGCCGACCTGGGCCGAGACCGGGTAGCGCGACAGCTCCTTGTCCGCCTTGAGCAGTCGGTCAATCTCGTGCTGGTACGTGTTGATCGGCACCTCAATGTCGTACGGAGACAGCTGCCAGAACGTGACAAAGAACGGAGCGCTAAACAAGCGACCAACGGATCGAGAACGCGAGAGATCAGCACGTGCTGGACACCTCGAGTCTGACCTGGCTTTGACGTACCCCATGTACTTGATCGACTCGGCCGGGAAGAACTTCTGGACCTCCATGATGACCGGGTTGAGGACGGGGTGGAACTTCTTCTGCTCGTCGAGAAAGAGTACGATCGCCAAGTCAGCCGCAGGGAAGAAGGCAGAGAAGAAGGGGCAGTAGGACGTACCATCCTCGCGTTGTCCGAGTCGGCTCCCTCGACGTCACCGTTCACGGCTCCGTTGGCAGCGACCTCGCCGGCGGAAGGGACCGGCGTGAGCGGGCGCTTGCTGTCCTTGAGTTCTTGACGGAGCCGCGCCTCCTTCGCAGCAGGCGTCTCGGACGGGACCTTGTTCTTGACGTCATACGCCTGGCGAGGAAAGAACAGATCAGTCTCAAGCTCTGTCGAGCACTCTTGGCTCATCGCGTGTCTGCACGGACCTTGATCGCGTGGGTGAGCTTGGGTCGGAGGATGTGGAACGAGAGCGAGGGGGCGAGTCCAAAGTTGGCCGCGAGCTCGGTGAACGACGGGATCAGCTTGGCGTATCGTTCCGGTCCGATGCTCTGCACGAGGAACTCGACGTATTGGAGGAGCACCTCGGTCGACTGCAAGCAAAAGATGGACCACGGGGTCAGCATGAGCGCGCTCTCGGGCGACCGCTGCAACTTTAGGAGCGGGCACTCACGCTGTCAAACAGGGTCGAGAGACTCTTCATGTGCGCCTCCTCGTCCGGCACGGTAAACAGACATGTGTCCCTCGTCTGAGCGACAAGCACGAGCAGCGGGAGCATCATGTTCTCCTCCTCGAGACTGGCCACCAGCTGGGGCCCACTCTTTGTGACGATCCCACGCTTCTCGACCGGAGCCTGCGTGCGAAGCTCGGCTCCAGGAGCGACGGGCGGCTTGGACACCGGCACGGTCGGGTGGATCGCCTCTCCGCGAAGACTGGGTCCTCCGCCGAGGGCGGCGACCTGGGTGTCGGACAGGTTGGCGAGCGGATCGATCCCGGTCATGGCAGATAGCAGCTCTCGGAGGATGATGAGGTCCTGAGAGTTGCCAGCCCGGAGCTGGTTGGCGACATAGCGGAAGATCGGTCGATGATCGATGGCGAGATGGTACCGACGGCAGAGCTCTCCGGCGAACGCGGCCAGACCTGATGCACGAGAAGGGCGACGATGAGAACATCGAACGAGAGCAGAAGAGACACGAGGGTTGAGGACTCACTCTTGAGCCACAGCGAGACGCTCGTCCCGTCGGTCTTTGTCCTGTCCTTGTCTGGGTTGGAGAAGGCGTCGAGGAGGACAAACACGAGCACGTCTGCGCTGAGGGCGGTGATGAACCGGGCGCTCTCGACGACGGGCTTGACGAGGTTGTCGTAGCTCTGGATCTGTCGGAGCACGACCCCCCACACGATTGTCGGGTCAGAGTGACTGAGCTTGCCGAGCGCTCGCGCGTGCAGCTTGACGTCGTCCTTGGACACCCGTCGAAGGACGGCCTTGGTGTCGCGCTCGGCGATCGCGCCTTGAACCTTGAGCTGGATCGAGCTCGCGTACGACAGCTTCCAGGATCCGTAGAAGCCGTACCGGGTCGAGAGCGGGTACAGCGAGAGCAGCGACCACAGCTCATGCGATGTTGACGACCCGCCCAGCAGGGACAGCGACGGCAACAGCACGATCCGGATTGGAAGCGACCATCGCTCGAGGACCGAAGGGTCGTCCCAATGCTATGAGGAGAAGGGGACAGCGATGGGGTCAGACAAACTTTGCAGGGTATGGGAGACCTGTCCCTCTGTACTCACCTCTCGGATGTCCTTTGCGGCGACTCGAACGAGTCGAACTAACAGACGAGCGTCCCGCCCGACCAGGGCGCCGAGGGCCATCAACGCGCGGTTGACGCCCTTGGACGGATCGAACAGTGCCTCTACCGAGTCGCATCGCTCGATCTGCTCGTTCCAGTCCGGGAAGAAGAAGACGAACCGCTCGGTGCTCGTCTCGATCGGTGGAGGAGCGAGAAGCGTCAGGGTACTCTTCCGGGCGTCCAGGCTGCTCTTGCTGAGGTTCGGCACCGACGGTGACGAGCGATCGAGCGTGGGCGCCAACGTGTACGCCATCGCTCGCAGCTGCAGGTCGGCGATCTCCGGGTACGTGTTGGCGAGATGAGGGAACCGGGTGAGCAGGTACGTCGTCTGAGCCTGAGCACCGACGACCAGGAGCGACGTCACGAGCGCAATCTTCTGGTCCGGGAGAGGAAGGTCGGGTAGCGGAGCAGGGGCAGCCGCGGTGGACGCTGTTCCGTTTGGGTTGGCGGGCAGCTTGGATGACGAGCCAGGTGTCGGCTCATCGTCGACGAGCGGGGCAGCCGACGCGAGAAGCGCGTTTCCCCTCGAGTTGCGAGCCAGCTGGTTGACAGCCGCACGGTGGCGCGACTCGTGCTTCGCCATCTCGCTCTCTGACGGAGAAAGCTGGGTAAGAGAAACAAGTCAGCATCCAGCGGCAGAAGAGGAAAGCATAGTTGACGACGTACATGTTCCCAGAGCTCCTTGAGCTTGACGAGGCCCTCTCTGACGAGGATGGCGGTCATGAGGACCATCTCCTTTGGGGCCTCCTCTCCTCTCCTCATGACCGTCTGGTCCTGGTAGTGCTTGAACTTGAAGCCCAGCACCTGAGCGGCGACAGACGAGCCAGTCTCTCCCGCGAGGTCCATCGTGCTGCTGTTGACGGTGTCGGTGGTGACAGAGGAAGACGGGGGTGCCCAGGGCGAGCATCGGAGCAGGTCGACAAAGAAGCGGTGGTGGGTGAGGAGCGACGAGGTGAAGGCATCAAAGATGAGGTCGAGCGTCCGAGACGGGTCCAGGTCAAAGTAGCCTGCTCGCGAGATCCATCCAGGACGGGGAGGGCGGATGAGCGAGCGTCTTCGCGTCTTGGTCTGCGAAGCACCTGAGGGAACGTACCGGTGATGCCCATGATCCTCTTCCACACCTCCTTGGCTCGCGTTTGTCTTGAGCCGACGTCTGTTTGTGCACGAGCGGGCGTGTACGGTCAGTGAGCGGGCTGAGGCGGATGGGACGCGTTCTCGTGTTGAGCTCACCTTCGCGATCGTTGCCGGTCTCTGGGTTGGAGCCCGGTCCGAGCGTCTCCCGACTGGTGAGGAGGATGATGAGCAGGGAGAAGCCCTCGGACGACTCTCGGAGCAGGTTGTACTTCTTGAGCGAGAAGCTGGACGAACGTCGAGGGAGCGAGCACGGTGAGCTCGAGCTCACCTTCCAGAGCGCTTCGACTCTACGCTGTTCAGACTCACAAGGTGACGGTCCCGAGTCTGGTCGCCTTCTTGAGCATCGTCTGGGCTCCTGTGCCTGTGGATGCTCCTACCCTCTCGAGGAAGGGGTAGTCGAACCTGTCGTACAGGGCGACGGGGATGAGCTCGGTCGCGAAGACAGCCTTGCAGAGCTCCGTGTACGCCTGGCGGTCGCCCTCCAGCCCAGCAGTAAACTCGGCGTCCGTTACAGTCGGGTTCGTGCTGGCGGTGGCGATCTGATCCTCGAGTTCTGCGTCGAGCTGCCAGAGTGCGTCTGCGAGGTTGTCCGAGAACGTCGACACCGTCGAGGTCGACGAGGAAGGGATCGGCCGAGATTCAATCGCCTGCAGGAACGAGACGAGCCCATCCTGAGCGACAGTCTTGTGCGCGACTCTCAGGAGGGTGTACAGGATCAGGTGGGAAGTGATGGCGTCCTCGGCTGAGGACGTGAGGAGGGCCGACCTGCGAGCAAAGGCGATCCCCGGGAGAGAGGTCGAGGTCAGCTCGAGTCCGGTGAACAATCTCCTCCCTCACCGCTGTCTTGAGCGAATTCGACTTACAACTGGTCCTTCCCTCTATTGTCCCAGTCTGTTATGAGTTGTTTTACTTGTCTGTCCATGCTCACTATGGAGGGGGACGGCGGTTGGAGGCGTCGTCCGATGTTCGGCGAGCTCACCGTTTCGAGGCGATGGGTGAGCTCACCGACAGAGTGTCCCTCAACGCCGACCCTCGTGCTCCGGATGCGGCCCTCTCCGCGCTCGATACCCTTAAAGCAAGTAAACGACAGGACACATACCAGACCCGACTCGCCCGGGAGGATGGCGGACGTCCAACGGCCGGCCCGGTTCAAGTCGAGGTTCGCAAGGCCACAGGAGCCTCAGGACGACGACGACAACCAAGACGACGAGAACGAGACCCTCCTCGCCAGAGATCGCAGAGAGGACGAGAGCGACAGCTTGCTCGACCAGGAGGTTGGCGAGGGAGAGGGCAGCAGAGAGGCAGGCAGACGGGTCAGCACACGTCCGAGCTCATCCGTCCCACCGAGCTGGCGACCTCCGAGCTCATCCCTCTCGTCTCTGGTGGCTCCCACACGACAGGTCTCGATACAGCGGACGAGATCAACCGTCAAGACCATCTCGGACAGGTCTCGGACGGTCCCGTTCAAGGCGTCAGGCGAGTGGCCTCGTCTGGACTGAGCTCATGCCTCTCGAGGACGCGAGCTCACCTCTCGCTTGATTGTCCTCGCAGCCAAGCTCAAGGGCTCGTTCGTCGCCAACAAGATCTCGAACCAAAAGTACAACGTCGCCTCCTTCTTACCGCTTGTGTTCTACGAGCAGTTCAAGTTCTTCTTCAACCTGTACTTTCTCCTCGTCGCCCTCTCCCAGTTCATCCCCGCACTCAAGATCGGTCAGTCCAACGCTCGCTCCGTCTGCCGCCGCGAGCCATGCCCTGACGACCTTCCTCTCCCTTTTCTTGTAGGCTTCATCATCACCTATGTCGCCCCTCTTGCGTTTGTGCTGCTCGTGACGATGGGCAAGGAGGCCTACGACGACTACCTCCGCTTCCTGCGTGACCGCGAGGCCAACTCTGCCCGCTACCTCATCCTCGACTACACTCCCTTCTCAGAGTCCTCGCCGCCAACGACTCTGCCTCCGACGAAAGCGGTCCCGTCATCGAGGCTGCAAGTAGGCGACCTCGTCCTGCTCGAGAAGAACCAGCGTGTCCCTGCCGACATGATTCTCCTGCGCACAAGCGACGCGACAGGGACCGCGTTCGTGCGGACGGACCAGCTCGACGGAGAGACCGACTGGAAGCTCAGAGTTGCCGTACAGAGCTTTCAGGGGCTGAGTGACGACGCGTTGCTCAGCGTGAAGGCCGAGGTCTATGGTGAGTCCAGGTCTCGTCGGTCTTGCCACTGCGATGTCGGCTCATGGTCCAACTGACCGACTCTGTTCTCGATCTTCTCAGCCGATCCACCGATCAAGGACATCCATACGTTCGTCGGCACCATCACCACCCAGCCTTCGCCCTCGGAGGACGACGGCGACCTCACCTCGGCCCCTCCTCCGCCAAAGGTGGACCCGCTGACGGCAGAGAACGTTTTCTGGGCCAACACTGTCCTCGCAACAGGATCTGCCATCGGCTTTGTCATCTACACCGGACCCGAGACGAGGGCTGTCATGAACACGAGCCATCCAGAGACAAAGACGGGTCTGCTCGATCTCGAGATTAACCGCATGGCAAAGGCTCGTCGCGTCCTTGGCTTCTGAAACCAACCAGCTCCTATCTAACCTTGTTTCTCGTTTGCAGATCTTGTGCGCTGTCACGTTTGCGCTCTCGGTCTTCCTGGTCGCGCTGAACGGGTTCCGAGGCCAGTGGTTCATCTACATCTTCCGTTTCCTCATCCTGTTCTCATCCATCATCCCAATCAGGTCAGTCTCGCTTCTCCGCTTGATCCGATGATTCTCAGCCCTGCCACGCTCCCCATTCCATCTCGTACCAGTCTGCGTGTCAACCTCGACATGGGTAAGACTGTGTACGCCCGTCAGATCCAGAGCGACCCTGAGATTCCTGGCACGATCGTCCGGACGTCGACGCTGCCGGAAGAGCTGGGGAGGATCGAGTACCTCCTGAGTGACAAGACCGGGACGCTGACTCAGAACGGTGAGTCTATCGGTTTTCCTTCATGGTGTCTCCTCTCTGGAATGTGCTGACCGAGTCCGTCTTTCTGCTCGACAGAGATGGAGATGAAGAAGCTCCATCTTGGCACGATGTCGTACGGTTTCGACTCGATGGACGAAGTCGCGAATCAGCTCGCGACCGCATACGGCTCAGAGGGTCCGTACAGACTGAATTGCTGCACCAGATCAGTCATCAGCTGACCGGTACTTTCTTACATACTTTCAGCCTCGACGCCTCGTCGCAACTCTTCCCTGACGACTGGAGCGTTCCTCGCTACTCGCGGTCGGCGGGACATGTCGTCGAGGGTCAAGGACGCGATCCTCGCGCTCGCGGTCTGTCACAACGTGAGCAGTCGTCACAGGCTTTTCTTCCAGGTTTCAGACGCCTGAAAGCTGACTTGCTCCTCTCCTCTAGGTTACGCCTGTCCTCGGTGACGGCGAGGGCATCACCTACCAAGCATCGTCCCCAGACGAGGTTGCCATCGTGCGCTTCACCGAGTCTGTCGGCCTCACCCTCGTCAGCCGAGATCGGACGACGATGGGTCTGCGTACGCCAGACGGGACAATTCACGAGTTTCAGGTGCTCGATGTCTTCCCGGTACGCCCAATCGAAGCCTTCCTTGCATGACAGACCAGATCTGACCCTTGCCTCGCCCTTGTCGCAGTTCACGTCCGAGTCGAAGCGGATGGGCATCATCATCCGCGACTCTTCGGGCGAGACGACCTTCTACCAGAAGGGAGCCGACGTTGTGATGGGCGCGATCGTCCAGAAGAACGACTGGCTCGAGGAGGAGTGCGGCAACATGGCACGCGAGGGTCTCCGCACGCTCGTCGTCGGACGCAAGAAGCTCACCGAGCAGGCGTTCCGCGACTTTGAGGCGAGATACCACCAAGCGAGGACCCGGACGGACGATCGGAACGAGGCGATGACGCGGGTCGTCGCAGAGTGCCTCGAGAAGGATCTCGAGCTACTCGCGCTGACAGGTGTGGAGGACAAGCTGCAGGAGGATGTGAAGTCGACGCTCGAGCTGCTCAGGAACGCGGGCATCAAGATCTGGTCAGTCGACTCGCGACCATCACGTCATCCACAGGTCAGGCTGACCTTCTCCTTTTCCTTGACGGCCACAAACAGGATGCTGACGGGAGACAAGATCGAGACCGCTACATGCATCGCCATCTCGAGCAAACTCGTCGCGCGAGGACAGTACATCCACCAGGTCGCAAAGCGTGCGTCATGTCCTACCTGAATGACATCTCGCGCGCTCTTGGTCGCTGACGCTCGCTTTATTCTGCAGTGCGCACGCCTGAAGACATCCGTGATCAGCTTGACTTTATCCGGACCAAGCTCGACTGCTGCCTCGTCATCGACGGCGAGTCGCTCCAGCTGTGCCTCGACTTCTTCCAGACCGAGTTCATCGACCTCGCCACTCAGCTGTCGTGCGTCGTCGCCTGCCGGTGCAGCCCGACCCAGAAGGCCGACATTGCGAGGCTCATCCGGTCTCACACCAAGAAGCGGGTCTGCTGCATCGGAGACGGAGGAAACGACGTGTCCATGATCCAGGCCGCAGATGTCGGTCAGTACAGCAGATTCACTGTAGCTCATGATCCGATCGGTCTCTTTCCAAGCTGACTCCCTTTCTTAACCTTTCAGGTCTCGGAATCGTCGGAAAGGAGGGGAAGCAGGCGTCGGTCAGTCTTCATTCTGCCTGTCTCTTCTGCTGTCCACGTCCTAATCTGTCTTTTCTCTTTTCCCCTCTCAGCTCGCCGCCGACTTCTCGATCACCCAGTTCTCCTTCGTCACCAAGCTGCTCGTCTGGCACGGGCGCAACTCGTACAAGCGGTCCGCCAAGCTGGCCCAGTTTGTGATCCACCGCGGGCTCATCATCTCGGTCATGCAGGCCGTCTTCTCGGCCATCTTCTACTTTGCGCCCATCGCTCTCTATCAAGGTTGGCTCATGATTGGGTACGCCACGTTCTACACGATGGCCCCGGTCTTCTCTCTCGTCCTCGACAGGGACGTCAACGAGGACGTCGCGCTGCTCTACCCGGAGCTATACAAGGAGTTGACAAAGGTGCGTCTCCCCCCATCTTGTATCGTCACAGCTGTCAGCCGTGCTGATCTCCTTGCTTGGACTTGCTCGCTTTCTTGCAGGGTCGATCGCTCTCGTACAAGACGTTCTTCACGTGGACGCTCATCTCGGTCTATCAGGGTGCGCTACTCCCACGTCTCCTTGTGCGCTTCACCAGCTCGTCTGACGCCTCTCATTTCCTTTTCCTCACAGGCGGCGCGATCATGATCATGTCGTTGCTTCTGTTCGAGACCGAGTTCCAGAACATTGTCGCCATCTCGTTCACCGCGCTCATCCTGAACGAGCTCATCATGGTCGCACTCGAGATCACCACCTGGTCAGTCCTGGCGTCTTTTGAGACATCGTTGTTGCAGCTGCTGAACTATCTCGTCGTTTCGTCGCTATCCCAGGCACGTGTACATGGTCATCTCCGAGATCGTCACCTTCATCTTCTACGGGCTCTCGATGGCGCTGCTGCCAGAGTACTTCGGTGAGCCCGCTCATTGCACCGCTCGACCCTTGGAGTCTCGACCGTTACTGACTCATTTTGTTCATACCCTTGATATAGATCTCTCCTTCGTCATCTCGACTCGGTTCGCCTGGAAGGTCGCGTTGATCGTTGCCATCAGGTCAGTCTCGTCCTTCCTTAATGACGTGGCTCTTTGAGCTCACCTTTGACTGACCGTCTCTTCCCTGGTCAGCTCGCTTCCTCTGTATGTCGTCAAGGTGATCCAGCGGACGTTCAGGCCAGCTACCTATGCCAAGCTTGCCACTTAGAGGCGACCGCTGGAACGGGACACGAATATTATGACGCTCACGAACATTGCAAGACTTTCGGTAGATATAGTGCGGGTTCGACGGCTTTCTCGCTGTTGTTCTGTCCTGTTTGCTGTCTTCTCTTGCGCGTGAGAAGGCAACAGCGTCCGAGCGACGCGACCGGCGGGCTGCGCGCCGGCCTCCGCCGGGGCCGACGAAGCTCACCGGGAATGGGCTGTCGCGATCTGGACTGCCACTCCTCCTTCCGACAGCCACTTTCGTTCCCTTTCACTCGTTCCTTCTTTGTCGTCTCTCCGAGCTTTCGGAGTCGTCCAACCTTTGGCCGAGCAGATCTCGACGGAGTTTGCCCCTCTGTGGCCACCCTGAACAAGCACCTGCGCGGCAGATCCCCTTGCCTGCTCGCCCCCTTCCCCTCACCCCATCGCCCCTCCTCAAACGTTGACGGACAGTCTCAGGCACATCTTTACACCTCGTCACCCCAATCTTCCTCCCAACCCCGCATATACCTCCAGGCGAGGCCGTCCGCTTGCGTGAGAGAGCTCGCCTTTGCACACACGCCTACGTTCCGACCGCGACTCAGGAGTTCTGGATCCAAAGGTGAGCTCACCGCCCTGGCTCCCCTCTGCGAGCTCCTGCCGACCACCACAGCTGACGAGTCGATCCGTTGTTCCACCACCGCTAAGCCTGTCTCTTTAGCTTGCTCTATCGAGCTTCACTCGGTCCGACTGTCGCGCTCCTGTTCGCGTTGAGCTCGCGCGGATGGCGCCCAACTCTCCCTCGTTCTCGTCCTCCTCTCCGTCGTCGACCTCGTCCCGGAACCAACCAAAGCGATCAAAGACGATCTCGCTCTCTTCGGCAGACCCACCCTCGCCGTTCCCATCTCCGTTCCCTCGATCCAAGTCGACCTCGTTCGGCCATCCGCTCAAGCACTCTACGACGCTCCCCTCGTCCCAGTCGGCCAACCTCCGGACGACCGTCCTTCGCTCCCGCACCGTCGCCGTCGACTCACCCCAGCAGCGGTCAGGCTTCATCGATGCAGGGTCAGGCAAGGAGGTCGAGGCCAAGGTTGTGCTGCTCGGGACGCAGAGCGTGGGCAAGACGTCGTTCGTCCACCGGTACTGCAAGCGCGAGTTCAGGACCGGCACAGAGTCAACCATCTCGGCAAACATCTCGACGAGGAAGAACTATGTTCAAGGCGTCAAGGTCAAGCTGCAGGTGGGTCGCAAGCTGAGTCGCCCAGAGAAGGGAGGACGTAGCTGTCGTACGGACGGGTCTCGAAGCACGAACGGGCGAGCTCACAGCCGAGGAGGAGAGAGGAGAGCCCGAGGGGTCGCCGGACCTTCCTTCGGCTTCAGACTCATCTCTGCTTCCTTCCGAGCTGACCGGGCTCCATGTTCCATCCTGCTCGACAGATCTGGGACACGGCCGGAGGAGAGCGCTTCAGAGGAATGGTCAGTGAACCATCGGCTCTGCCCTCCGTCTTGGTCCTCGACTAGCTCGAGCTGACGATCTGCCTCGATACTGCTCGACGCAACTCAGGCGGAGCTCTACTAGTGAGTGAGACTCATCACGTCGTGTGCGGTTGTCGCTGGACTGACTCGATACCCCTATACCTTTCCTTTCCGTCTCAGCCGTCACGCGAACGGTGAGTCACTCCTGACCCTGCGGGTTCAATAGCCTCGCCGCACGGAGCTGATCGAGTCTTTCCTTTATGTCAGTCGCTATCTTGCTATGTGAGCCGTCATCGTTTCGGCATCGAGTCCCGAAACGCTGCCTCACCTCGCACGCGCGCTTCTTCCAATCTTCGCAGATGACGTGACAAACCGGCAGACGTTCCTCGATCTCCAAGACTGGATCAAGGAGCTGAAGGACAAGACGCAGACGGATACCATCATCCACGTCGTAGGGTCGAAGGTCGATCTCAAGTCAACCGCCAACGGGGAAGCCATCGAGTACTTCTGCTCACCTGTCTTCTCGCCTCAACGCCAAAATCTCAAGACGTCTGTAACTGACAAAGCTTCTTTCTTCACAGCTTGCCCTACGCTCGTCGCCAGCTCCGAACTTGGCTCCAGATCGAACCCCCACCTCTGCCTCCCGCTCCTCTCGTCCGCCCGACCATGCCGACCCCGTCCTCCTCTCGCTTCGGCTTCTCCGTCTCATCCCGGCCACAGCCACTCCCTCCAACGACTTCACCCTCGATCATCGCTCCCTCGGCCGGCGAGTTCTTCCCCGAAACGACCTTCTCCCGGACCAGCTCGACGACGCGCGAGCGCAGGCAGAGCGGCGACTGGGCGGGTTCTGTCGCTAGCGCCGAACTCCTTGATCGACCCGGTCACGAGAGGAGACAGTCGTCCAGAAGACGGAGCGAAGAGTGGGGCAGGTCGACCGGTGGCAGCGAGGAGAGGCGAGGTGCGAGTCAGGCAGCGCTGGAGCAGGAGGAGGACATCAGGGTAAACGGCCTGCAGGTCGAGGACGGGGTCGATGGAATCAGGCTATGGGAGTGTTCGTCGCTCAAGAACCAAGGTCAGTCCCGAGTGGGATGGGTGCGCTCCGTGCTTCGTCCTGGCTCAGCTGACGACCCCCCGTCTGGACGATCCACACTGCAGGGATCGACGAGATCTTCCAGTACATCACTCACCAGCTCATCCTTCGCGGGGATCGCATCCAGAAGGAGAAGGAGCGACGAGATCGCGAGAGCGTCATGCTCGTCATGCCGCCACCCACGGCCAACAAGACAGGCGCAGGAAGGGAGTGCTGCTCTGTCTAGGCACGCTGGACATTCCCGCCTTCGTATCCGCTCACTCCACGTAACGGCCCGCCCTTACGCTCTGTTTCGCTCGCACGCACGCAATTGCACCTTCGTACTTTACTGTATCCATCTCGGTCCTGCTTCACATCCCTCCCGTAACGACCTGACCCGCAACCCATACCGGTCCTCTTCAACTTGCTCTTGCTCACTTATCCACCCTCTTACTTTTGTTTGCGCAACTTCACTTCTCACCCTCACGATAACGACTTCCCCTTCACGTATACCCCTCCTCGCCTCCCTTCCGTCCACCATCCGTCGCATATACCCCAGCCCGGTCTCGTTCACCAACCTTCCCATATCGCCCGTTGTCTTCCTCCAACCCATCTCATGAATTGGACTCGCATCCTCTCTCTCTCTTTCTCCTGAACCGCGAAAGAAACACGCGAAACAAGACTTTGTATCTCCGAAATCCAGATCTCTAACAGACCTCAACTACAGCACTCCTCCTCCTCTAAAAACCAAGCACAGGGTAGAAACCAGAACCGAAAAGAACAGGGCTTTTTGAACGTCAAACTACGGACCCATCTGTTATGCCTCCCAGCCCATCAACCATCTCAGCCATCTCAGGGGAGACAATGGCCTCAGGAGAGACATCGGTCCCCACCCTCAAGCCTTGGTCTGCTTTGTCGCGACCGTCTTCTTGGCCGCAGCCGCCACAGGCTTCGGTGCGTCCTCCTGCTCCCATCCCTTGACCTCGACACCCGCGTCCGTGACGACAATCTCGATCACGACGTTCCCTCCCTTGGTCGCCTTGACGGGCACCTTGACGTTCTTGAGGTGGGTCGTCTTCTTGAGCACCACCTTCGAGACCTCCTCGTCCTCCATCTCCTCGTCATCCGAGTCATCCTCGTCCCTCGGAGGCGCCGGGATCTTCTCCACCTCGATCGTCTCCTTGCCCTCCCAAACCTCGACTCCCACCTCGGTCGCTCCAGCCTCCACAGCCAGCGACACCTGCCTCCTCGCCGGAAGGATCGCCGCCTCCGGCACGACCACGTAGAACTCCTCTCCTCCCGGAAGCACGATCCCTATCGGGGCGGCCGTCGTCGGCTGCTTGGTCGTCGGGTCGTGCAGCAGGTTCGTCAGGTCGATCGCTCCCGTCTGCGAGTGAGCGAGCTGGCTCAGGTGCAGCGCCTGGAGGGCGCACCCGATCGAGATCGCCTGCGACGGGTCAAGCTGGGTGGTGACCGGTGTCGACTCCGGGAAGAGGTACGAGATCGACTTGCCCAGTCCGGGCAGGAGCGACGACGATCCAGCGAGCAGCACCTCGTCGATCTGGACCGGGTCGAGCCCACAGTCCTTGACGACAGCCTTGATGCGCTCTCCAATCTTTCGGTAGACGGTTCCGGCGAGTCCGTCGAACCGCATTCGGTTGATGGACCCGGAGAGGTCCATGCCGTCCTTGAGGGACTCGACGGCGCAGGTGGCGGCTCCCGAGGAGGCAGAGAGCGATCGCTTGGTGTGCTCGACGGCGAGGAGGAGCTTGGTCTGCGCGCGGAGGTCGGCCTCGGGAGTGGAGTCGGTAGGCGTGATGGGGAGGGGGAGGGCAACCTTGGTCTTCTTGGTGAACTCCTTGGCGAAGTGCGAGAGGAGCTGGAGAGGCGAGGAAGAGAAGCGACGGATCAGCGATGTGGGAGAGAGATGCAGCGCAAGGAAAGGGAAACTGTACTCACGACCTTGTCGAGCTCTCGTCCTCCGATGGACTCGTCCCTGGCTCCTCCGAGGTGAACGTACTCTCCGGCTCGGACGGCAACAATCTCGACCTCGACTCCGGTCTCTCCAACGTCAACGACAGCGACAACCTTGTCGGCCTTCTCGTCCTCGTCAGTGGCATTGAAGCCAATCTCCCGTCGCTCGTTCACGAGACCAGCTCGGTATCCGACAAGCACAGCGGCCGACTCGTCGACAATCTGGAGGAGGTTGATGCCGGCGTCTCGGGCGGCCTGGGCGAGGGCGTCTCGCTGCTTGGTGTCGAACGAGGCAGGCGCGGCGATCACACATCCGTCGGTCGGGGCGGTTCCGAGGAAGTCGGTCGCGGACTGGAGGAGCGACTTGAGGAAGAGGGTGGTCACCTCGGGGACAGAGAGGACGAGCTCCTGAGAGGTCGGCTCAGCGGCGGCGGGAGTGTTGGCTCCCGAGGCGGCGGGCGTGGGCTTGGCCGACTTCTTTCCTCCGACAGACTTGGGGGTGGCGGAGGGAGGAGGGACGAGGATGTTGACCTTGTAGCCGGGCAGGTCAGAGTCGGTCATGGCGACGACCGGGGAGGAAGGGGTGAGCGAGGCAGACGGGGTGGAGGGGACATCCTTGAACCTGCAAGAACGAGAGAAGCAAGGGATGCGAGAAGTCGTCAGCGTGAGCTCTACCTGCGATCGAACGCGCTAGGCTCGAGCGGCTCGTCGAGCGAGGCCGCAGACGACGAGGCCAGCTCGTCGAGGGTGAGACTGGGCGAAGTGAAACTGGACTGACGTCTTTCCGAGCAGGTTGCGGAACCCGGTGATCGTGTTCTTCGAGTTCTTGACAAGCTGGGGCTTGGCTCCGTTACCAATGTACTAGAGTGGAGAAAGAATGGACCACAAGTCAGCCGCTGGTCGTTGACAGAAGCAACAAGGCAGACGGCGGAATGTCGAGCTCTGCTCGTCCGTCCCTCCCTGGCCTCGCTGTATGCAGCAACCTAACGTCAAGGAGATGACACTCACGATCTCCTCTCCGTTGTACGAGATGGCGCATGCGATTTGACGCTCACCCTCCTCGTTAGCGATGCACTCGGCGTGTCCCTCCTCTGATCAACGGAGGAAGCCACAGCGAACGGACGATGGTCAGCTCTCACATCGCTCGAGCTCGCCAGCTCATACAGCCTCTCCTAGAGCTCCTACGACGACCGTACTCACTTCCGATGATGGAGATGGACGCGAACGAGGATCCAAAGTTGATTCCAAAGATGGCAGGGGCAGACATATTGGGTGGAAGGGGGAAGGATGGGTGTTGAACTCACTTCAAAAATCGAGGAGAGGGCCATCCCCTCTCGCGCTGCCTCTGGATGAGCCTTCCTTTCGACAGCTTGACTCCAAACCACGTCTCGGCACCTTCCCTCCCTCCCTTCTTCCCTACCGTTCCCCTTCCAGTCTCCCATCTCCCCACACTCTTTTCTCTCAAGATGATGTTCCCTACCGTTCTCGCCTCTGCTGCTGCTGTGCTGTTCGCGTCGAGCGCTGTCGCGGCTCCGGAGCCATCCGAGCCTTCTGGTGCGACCGTCGCCGCAGTCGGATCCGACCTCACGACCATGTGGTCAAAGGACACCAAGGGAGGATGGACAGACACCACCATCCGAGTGAGTACATGACCTGCCAGAGTCAACGGAAGGGCGGTCAGCAGCGTGAAGGCGAGAGGGGGTGAAGGCGCACGTCCGCCGGCTCGGTGCTCGTGTTGTGAACGACTGTGTGCTGACCTACATGCGTCCTGCCTGCTTGTCTCGCGTAGCTCATGAGTGAGCTTCTTACCGTAGCCATGCCGTCAATCGAAGTCTTGAGCTGACACGACCCTTGCCTCCTTCTTCCTCCAGGCGGGAACAACTTCGACGTGAGCTCCTCTTTCTCTCCCCCTCTGCCCAGGATCGCCGAGCTCGCTCCGCCCCGTCACCTCGCCTGCACGATGACGGACGGCTGACCATCTCCTTCGTTCCTCGTCCCTTTGCAGTTCAAGGTCGTGACTCGTGCGTGCTCTTCGTTCCAGCGTGCCTGGTTCTGTGCTCAAGATAGACACTGACGAGCTCGCACCTTCCTTGCACGCTCACAGCGATCGCGACTGGTATTGACGCGTCTTCGCTCGAGTCGTACACGTTCAAGGTGCCCGACGTCAGCCCGACCTCGCAGATCTACTTCCTCCTGTGAGTCGCTGAGTTCCTTACTGCCTTTCGGCACACACCTCGCACAGTCCGGCTTTGGGAAATCGGGGGTCGTGCGACGCGAACAGTCTTTGGGGCCCCGTCACAGCACGCAGGGTCCTTTCATCCCTCCAGCCAACAGGCAGGGGACATATGCGGTGTCAAAGTCGCTGGCTGCTCGGCAAGCGAAGATCGAGACGGCTTGTATGTGATGAGGGCTCAAGGCTCGACGCGTCCGCAGAGCGCTCGACCATCCTTCGCGTCGCACTTCTCTTTCCGACCGCTGCATACCTTGACTGAACTTGAGATCTGTCTCGTCCTTCCAGCTTCAACCCCACCAAAGCTACCGACTTCTCGCTCGCCACATACTCTACCCGGTTCACCGTGAGTCGATTGTCGACCACTCGGCCTGAGGACAAGCCGGTGACCGTGCCGTCGTCGTGTCTGTCCCTCCTTTCTCCTGATCCGTCCTCCAGATCTCTGGAGCTGATGGATCCGTCTCCGAGCCCGAGAACCCGACCCAGCCGTCGTCCGGAGCCGCCATCCCTTGGGGTGCGTCTCAGTTGCCCACTCATCTCTCATTGCCCGCATTCCTGTGCTGATCCTCTCTGCCGACTTTTGTGTACTTCTCTCAGGTGTTGGAAACCTGACCGCCGCCTACCAGGTCACCTCGCCGTTCAACAACACTGCATCTGCCGGCGCCGGGTCGTCTGCTTCCCAGTCTGTCGCCGAGGTCTCGTCCACCGCCGCCGCGTCCGCCTCTGGAGCCGCCTCGGCCGTCAACTCTGCCTCCGCCGCGGTTGGATCCTCGGGTGCTGCCGCTGTCTCCTCCGTCTCGGCCAAGGCTTCGGCCACCGCTGCTTCCAACACTGGAGGAGCCCTCGCTCGGGTTGGAGGAGCTGGAGGAGTCGTTGCGTTCGTAGGAGCCGCTGTCGTTGCTAAGCTGATGCTCTAAATCAGTTTGAGCTGAGCTCGTCTGATCTTCTCCTCTCTCTTTGATCTATCTTCTTGTGGCGTTCATACACTACACATGGACTCGCTTGCATACACCTTCGCATGGCAAACCTACATCATCTTCTTGCATCTCCATCCTTTGCTCTTCCACACCCTTTTCGTCGTCACTCTTTCATACACTTTGTGCACCTTATCGCATTCATATATCCACCTGCTCTTGGGCATCTCACAGCATCATCCGAAGTGTCACAGCGAAGCGAGTTCAGGGCGCGACGCCGATGTTCGACGGTCTGAACTTGAGTGAGCAGGTATTTCCGCCATCGTATGGCGGTTTCTTTAAGCGGACAGTGAAGAATGCAGCTGTCCAGCCTGATCACGAGAGGATGACCTGATGCTATGCTCAGCAGTCCCGAGACTGGCTTGGATGACGCCGAGGACGACCCGCGCGACCGTTGCCAGCTCACTCACCCTCGCTCCCCTTCCTCCCTCTCACCACCCACCTCGCCTGTTGCACCCGATGGTGAACCTCGTCTTTCTCGACTCGCACTCTCCCTCTCCTCTCGCCCTGCAGGCTCTCCCTACGGACGATGTGTCGAACCTGAAGGCGCAGATTGCGCGTGCGCACCCGTCGTCGCCCAAGCTCGACTCGATCCGACTCGTTCGCTCTGGCCGGTTCCTCAACGACAATGAGACCGTCCAGGACGTCCTCGGAGGCAACCTGGGAGAGGGTGACGCTCCGCACACGATCCATCTTGTGCTCCGAGGAGGAGGTGTAGCAGCAACGGCAGGAGCCTCGCCGTCGACGACGAGCCCGTCTACCCCGGTCGCCTCGACCTCCACTGCCCCTCTCACCGCCCCTACCACTGCCAGCGCATCTTCGACCTCACCCCACACTCGCTCGGTCCTCCCTCCGGACGTGCCTCATCTACCGTACGACAGCGTGCGCGACCTGTCTGATGCTGTGGGCCTGTACACGCACCTGTCTCGGAACGCGCTCTGTGAGCTCCTCGACCTCCCGACCGTCCGCTGGGAGGACATCGTCCCAACGCCAGAGGTCACCGAGCGCGACGCAAAGAGGCTCGTCCGACACACGCTTTCGGGCTTTGGCGTCAAGAGCGGGTTCGCACCCGACGCGGAAGGAGAGGCGGACGAGCGAGGTCGGCTCGAGGACTGGGTCGGCGAGTTCGGTGGGGAGTGGAGCGTACAGGTAGAGTGAGTCGCCCTTCCCCCTCGTATAGCTTGGATCATCGCCAAACTAGCTTCCGACACGAGCGCTGACCTCCTGCATCATCTCTTTCTGCTAGCAATCTCCCCTACCACCTCTCTGTCCCCTCCCCTGCCTCACTCACCCCCTCGCACCGCACCGCCCTCCACTCGTACCTCCTCTACTCGACCCGCCTCACCCTCCTCCACTCCATCATCGCCAACCCTCTCCCATACATCCTCGCCATGCTTCCACCGCTTGCCAACCCTGCCGCTGCAGCTCGTCCAGCCGCGCCCGCTCGTCCGTCGGTCTGGGCCCGAGTCGTGCCGATCATGATCATGAACGCGATCAAGTATGGGCTCGTGTGGTACATCTTCACCCAGGAGGAGGCGTTGTGGAGCAAGCTTGCGTGGGCGGCGGCGCTGATTGGGTGGTGGGGGTGGGAGGGGTACCAGGAGTACAACCGAGCGACGGGAGGAGGTGCTGTGGTCCCGCCGGTGGCGAGGCCGAGAGCAGAGGCGGACGCCGTCGCGGCGAGGGCTGCTGCTGCTGCTGCATCGACAACGAATGGGACATCGACCTCTGCTTCGACGCCGACTCCACCTCGACCGCTACCGACCTTCCAACTTCTGCCCTCGTCATCGCCCATCCATTCCCTTGCCCTTCTCGGTCTCGCGCACGAGACTCGCGTCCTGGGTCTCTCTTCTTCCGCCTCTCCGTCCATCACCTCAACCACTTCAACCCCAACTCCAACCCGTCCCCCACCCCGACCCCTGCATCAAACCCTCCTTCTCGCGCCCCTCTTCCTCATCCTCTCCATCGCTCCGCCCCTCGAAGCCCTTCGCACCTCGACGATCCACAAGCGCGAGGCGGTCATGAGGGAGACGGTCGAGGTCCTCTCGCCTCCTGCTGGTGGCGTCGAGGTGGAGAGGGAGAAGGTCCTTCCTCCCGGGATCGGACCGCAGGCGAGGAAGTACTACGCGAGGGTGTTGGAGAGAGGGGAGAGGATCGATTGGGCTGCGGAGGAGGAAGCGCAGAGAGCCGCGGGCGCGGGTGCGGAGGGTGAGGGGGATGGAGAGAGGGGTGGGGGGTTGTTCTTCTGATGTGTCGGTATGCCTTGCTCGTCTCTCGTTTCGGTCTCACGATCTTTCTCGCTCTAGCTACAGTTCTGCCTTTTCCTGTCGCACGTTCGATACCCGTGTTCACGCTCTCGTTTGCTCTTTTTTTCTCTCCTTTGTTTTTGTTCGACTTTTCTGGCCTACCGTTCGCCGTATACCGCACACTCTCTCTCGTTGCCTTTTCTCTTGATCTTGACCTTCTCATCTTTGACTACACCACTCAACTTGTCTCATCGGAGCGAAGTTTAGCTTAGGCTCGCCTCGTCTGCTTTGACAGAGTGGCAACAGCATGGGATCTCAAGGGAAGAAGGAAACCCCGACGCGCCCAGATGTTGACGGTAACGAACCGAGCTACGTCCACGTTGCCGACTCGGTAGCACGACTGGCGGCTCCCACCATTCGATCCTTGGCTCCTGATGCGGAAGCGAGCGATGATCTGGGTCCCTCCAGACCAGCACCGGATAACCTGGGGCCGTCCAAGGGTGGCGGATGGTGTGGATGCTGGCTCGGTTGACGCGGAAGCTTTAGAGGGCGGAGGGAAATGCGATCACGAAGGGTCGAGGTCGGAATTGAGACTGCAAGCACGGAGAACAAGAGTCGAACGGCCCATCGGGCGTGAGATCAGACGAGAGAAAGCGAGTCGGAGTGAAAAGAGAGAACAGACGTACCGACGAACTCACCGGACCCCCTCTCTCGCCTCCTCCGTCCTCGCCAGGACTTCCAGAACTTTCAACGCACACTTGACATCCCCATCTCCTATTACCCCCTCCTCCTCCTTGCCTCCCAACTTCCTCCTTTTCCCGGCCCGGTTCTCCAGCTCTCTCACGAGCCGCTCCCCCTTCTCTAGCACGCCCGACCACCGATCGACCTGCGCGAGCGTGTCGTCCAGTGCACGACGGGTGTGAAGCATCTCTTCTGTCAACGGCGAAGGGGTTGCAAGGAGGGACAGCCGCGAGTGGGTCGTGAGGAGGGTCGAGAGGAGATCGGGCAGGGGAGAATCCTCGAGGAGGTGGGCTGGATAGGGAGCGGGCGGGGATGGCTGAGAGGGTGCTGGAGAAGAGGGATGTGAGGCGGTGGCCTGCGGGTGAGTGTGTGAATGCGAGGACGACGGGTGGGACGAGAGGTTGGGCGGTCAGCAGTCGCTCGACGAGACCGAGTTGATAGAAGTCGAAGCGTGCGCACCTTTGCGTCCTTGAGTCTCTTGCGTAGGAGTGCCGCCTTGTCCTCAAGCGCGTGGGTGCTTGTCGATGAGCGAGGCCTGGGCGAGTCTGCGTCTGGCTCGTGGCGAGCTCGCTTGGACGGCGGTGACCCGGCCAGCGATGGAGAGTGCTTCGGTTGAGGTTGACGAGGCGACTGGGAATAGTTCAAAGATGGAAGGCAGATATGCACGTCAACGGACTGTTTCGGCGGGGACGAGCGAGATGTCGAGGCGAGCGAGCTCGCGACAGAAGGAGCGACTAGCACCCGATGGTACGCTCGCACCGTCCGCGAGCTCGTCCATCCCAGAAGACGGTCCGGTTCGAGCAAACAGGAACAAGGGCCTAGACGCGTTCAGACCCATCCATCATCGAACCGTCGACAACAGCTGTCTCTCGGCCGTTGCCTAGCTGACCCGTTGAGGCGAGCTCGACGTTGACCACGCGTCGGTCGACGGAGGAGTGTCCGTCGACGTACGACCCGCCCGCGAGCTCATGGAGCCCCTCAAGAGCCCTGTCGCACGGACAAGTAGCAAGAGGTTGAGAACTGACTGTGTTCAAGCGTGCACCGGTATGGCTGTCGTGGGTCGAGGTCGGTCGGGACGAGCGGTCGTGTCCGACAGACAAGGCGAACGAACCAGTCGTCGATGAAGCGGCGGAGTCCGCAGGGGGGTCAAGCAGAGAAGAGGAAGGCATGGTCCAGTTGTGCTGGGCTGATATGGAGGGAGCTGTGTTTGCTGAGCACGAGTCGGGTGATGTCGGTCGGTCGTGGGTCGTGATGGTTGAGCGGACGTCGGCGAAGGGGGCGAAACGACAAGGTCGAGCTCACAGAGTCAGTTGTCGACACGCCCATGGCGAGCCTCAGCCCTCAAGGATGGACCCGAGATTCAAGCAGGGTGTCACACAGATGATTATCGATCAATACACGGTGACCATGAATATGTCTGCATCGTCATTCGTAAGTTTGTGTCCAGAGCCCGCCATAGCCGACCGTCAACTGTTTTGAGCTTGCACCCGAGTCCCTGAGCGTGTTCTCCGTTGACCCCTGACAATTTTCATGCTGGAGGATGAATGTGGTGTTGTGTGAGGCCTTAGCAACCAACTTTGGAAGGGGGACCCGCGAGAGAACGAGCGCCTGGCTCCCCTTTGGCGGCCGACGACGATGAGCCTCGGCCACACCGATTGGATCCCCCACCCGCACTTCAACTACAGCCAAACCCGAAATGCATGCACCTTTCGGCTAAAGCGACTAGTTGCCGAAGCTGGGGTACAGACAGCGGTTTGGGCTGCCGAGCCGGCCGAGGGGACGTGCACGCATCTCGATCTGCAGCTCAAGAGCTGGAAGTTGGTCGAGATGGAGCAGTGACATATGGGAGCCTGTCCTTCTTTTCTGAGAGCTCAAGGGTAGGTAAGGCGGCCAGAGCGGCCCAGCAAAGCTGAAGATCGCGCCTCAGGGGGTTGCTAGGGGGTCGTACGGGGTCTGTTCGACCCAATTCTGCGGAGTACCCCCCGGAGTAGAGTGTGCATGCATTTCGGGTTTGGCTGTACCTTGCAGCTCCTGCGCTCTTCCAAGGCATCACACCAGCGCCACACACAGACAACCAGGTACGCATCTTTGGACGTCTAGAAGGGAGGGAGGAAGGAAGGAGAATGAGTCGGAGTTGAGCTGACCTTGCGCTCCATTTAGTCGTCCGTCGTCGTCGTTGCCCTCTCCGTGGCTCTGTCTGGCCTCCCTCCTTCCCATCAAACAGTGGACGCTCAGGTCTCTGAGGAGAGCCAGTCTTGCAGAGTCCTACATCTGGGACAAGGTGAGTCCTCCTCTTTTTCTGGGGGCGCTTTGGCTGGCTGGCTGGAGTAGGCCAGGAATCCAAGCGAGCCGAGGAGCTGACCTCGATTTCCGCCGGGCGCGCGCCTCGCCGCCTCTCCCTCCCTCCAGCTCAACCTGGCTGCCCCCTTTCTGGGACCCATCAACATGTTTATCCCGCCTTCTCTGCGCCTCCAGCGCATCTCTGACATCAGGAGCACCCTCCAGGAGGATGTCAAGGTGGACATCAAGCCCTTGTTGCTGCAGGAGGTCCAGCAAGGAGGGGAATCTCACCCCTCTCAGGCTTTGGACACCTATTGGAGCATCAGGCAGCAGCAGTTAGACCAGTCTGGCGCTGCGCAGTTAGGCACACATCTATATCTTGTAAGTTTGCTTCATTTAACCTCCGGAAAAAAGTGCGGTTTGGTCAGGTTACTAACCCACCCCCCCTCCCCCCCTCCTCCTCCCTCTCCCCTTCCCCTGGCCTCCCTGCAGAGAACTTTATGCGCTCCTACAACCCTATCTACACCTACTACGCCTTTTTCCTCCTCTCTGCGCCCTCTCCCTACTGGAAGGACCAGGAAAGCGAAGCGCCCAAACCCTACTGCAAGGTGGGCCATCTCTCCTCTCCTGCCCTAACCCTAACTCCTACTAACCCTAACTCCTTCCCTGCTCTCTCCAAGCCCTCTCCTTCACCTCCTACCCCTCCTACCCTTGACCCTAGGTCCCTCCTGAGCCCTGAGGAGCTGGAGTACATCAAGCAGGTCAACATGTCTCCTGTGTGCTTCCTCAAGATCAAGGCAGCCTACCTGGCAGGCCAGATCACCCTCATAGGAGTCAAGGAGACCCCAGAGAGGGCCAACAGGATTGCTGAGGGCAGGTGGCTGGCCAAGCAGGGTGTCATCTCCCTGGCTCTGGTGGAGATCCAGGTGGCTAGTGGAAGGAAGGCCAAGGGCAAGGGCAAGGAGAGCGCCAAGGGGAAGGGGAGAGGGAAGGGGAGGAGGAGAGGGGTAGGGAAAGCAGGGGGAAAGCAGCAGAGGGAAGAGGAGGAGGAGGAGAGGCAGCCCATCTCCCCCTCACCCACCCACCCCACCACACCCACCCCCACCCCTACCTCACCCTCAGCACCCTCCTCCTCCTCCCCAGCCTCCTCCTCTCCTATCACTCCAGTAAGAAATGGAACCATCCTCCTCCTGATCCAGCAACTCCTCTCTCTCCACCAGGCCCTCACCTCCACTCAGTTCTACCCCCTCCTCAACCAGGCAGACCCTCAGGAGTTTGCTCTGGGGGTCAAGGAGGAGGAGAACAGGTGGAAGGGGAGTGTGAGGGCTGCTCTGAGTGCTACAGAGTGGGTGGAGAAGAGGGAGGGGAAGTGGAGGCTGAGGGAGTGAGAGGGGGGGTCTAGTTGTACTTTGTAGGGATGTGAGATGAGTTGTATGGTACCAGAAAATAAAAGGGAGATGTAGGAGTGAAGAGAAGAGCACCATGTCTGGGGTATAGCAGGAGAATGAGGGAGAAAAACTAGGTGGCGAAAACTAGCGATTGTGGCCGATTTTTGGACTAATATATACCGTGATTGGGAACTACTCTATCAACCGGGTGAATCGTATAGGGGTTATTATTCAAGATTTCCATTCTTGAGACGCGTGTTCGAGTCACGCTTCACTCAGTCTTTTGCTGCCACCCGCTCTGTCTCTCATCCAAGTAGTGGGACAGCTGGGGAGCAGCAGCCCTTCTACAAGCTCAGTGCAGCTCATGTAATGCAGCTCATCAAGCTAGCTAGCCTCTGCCTCTCATCTTACTCCTCCCTCTCACCTGCAAAACAAAGTCATGCCAGCCTAGACCAGTACAAGGCCGGATCAGAGCCGCGGACCGCAAAAGAAAACGTTAGATCACGGCCGGGATCGAACCGACGATTGCTTGATATCAATTGGTGTAATCGAAGTCAAGAGTCAAAACCACTAGACCGCGCGACCAGGTGGTTTGATTGATGATAGGGGTTCCTATTTGCAATACATAAACAGCAAACGCAAAATCGTCGTGAGAAGACGTCCAACCGGAGCGGCTGGATTGTGCTCGGGATGCAGATGGACGATGGGAGATGGGAGCAGGGCTGGTGTGCCTTGGGTAGGAGATGATTAGATTTTTGGATTTGTGTCTCAGCTGACCCAGCGCAACCACGACCGGACCTGTATGGCTGGTGCGCTTGACGAGGGAGAAGAGGACAGGCTGGGACGCGAGCTCGCGCGAGCTTCGTCGGCTTCCTCGCACGAGGGACGGCCCCTTTGTCGCTGCCCGTCGCGAACCATATCTCGATCCCAGCTCTCTCAAAGTAGCCGCAAGGATGAGCAACAAAGGTCGACATAAATAGAGCAGAAGCAGACCGGTCGAAAGAGGTTGAATGAACGACAGCGAACCGGCAGTGAGCAACGAGTGCATCTAGTAGACCTGCAGGCGGCGAGGTCAAGCAGGACAACGGACGAGTCAGCAATTGGGTCGAGTCGCGCGCGGATGTGTTCAAGCGCGAGGTGACCTGTGGACGTACCTCGAGGACGTATCTCTCCTCCTCCTTCCACTCCTCGATCATCTCCTCTGCCCTCTTCCTCTCGACCCCCTTGTTGCCCGTCAGACTGCCCACGAGCGCCTCGTATACGTCCGGCACCGGCCAGGTCGGTCCACAGAGGTAGAAGTACGCCTTGTCCTCCTCCTTCTCTGCCGTCAGGATCTCGCTCAGCATCGGCCCGTCCTCGAGCATCTTGTGCTGGATGTAGACCTTCTTGTTGGTGTCTCGCGAGAAGGCGAGTCCAGTGTGGGTGAGGATGCCTCCTCGGAGGTAGGCCTCGATCTCCTCTCCGTAGAGGTACTCCTGGGACGAGTATCGGGCTCCGAAGTAGTAGACCAGCGGTCCGACGGCGATCCCCTGGGACTGCTGCCACGCTCGGTGCTGGATGAAGGCTCGGAAAGGCGCCGCTCCGGTTCCGAGTCCGGCCATGATGACGGGCTGGGTGTCGATGGGAGGAAGCTGAAGAAAAGGCAGGAAGGGCGAAGGTCAACAACGGAAGGGAGGAAGACGAGGGAGCGATAAAGGAGAAGACGGGACTGACCTTCATGACGGACGGCTTGATCGAGACGGTCACCTTCTCGCCAAGCTTGAGACCGGCGAGGTATCGAGTGGCCTGTCCGTATCGAGGTCGACCTGGAGCGAGACGAAAGAGAAGGGCAGGTCAGTACAAGAGGAGAGACGAAGTAGTCGCCGCAGGCTGGATGAGACTCACCGGCCGGGGTGTCCCACTCGACGGTGACGACCAGGAGATGAACGCTGTCGCCGACAAACTTCTGCGCGGACGAGATCGAGTAGTGTCGGGGGTGGATCTGAGCACGAACGAGAGATGAGAGGGTAAGTCAGCACACTGATCGACGGTCAAAAAGTGCAGACGAGATGTTCGACTGACCTCTCCGACGAGGGTGACGAGCTCCTCGATCGCGACCTGAGCCTTGACTCCCGGGAATCGCTTGAGCACGTCGGCAAACGTGACGGTCTCGACCTCTGACCACTTTCGGAACATGGACGATCCCTCGGGCGCAGAGATGAACCTCAGCGTCCTCTGCTCCTCCCGGTCCTTTGTCCTCGACTCGAGCGCGGCGTAGAACGACTTGGGCGGGCGACCAAAGATGTCGACCTGCTGGACAAACATCTGGAGCGCCGTCCTCGTCTCGACCTCGCCCGAGGGGAGCTTGACCGAGATGATGGCCGCCGGGTCGACGCCGTACCACTCGAGGAACTCGAGCACGTCGGGCGTGTGGTTGTGCCCGTGCACACCGAGCGCCTCCCCGACGGCGTACGTCAGGCCGGTCCCGGCGGTCGAGAGCTCGAGGTGGAACACGTTTCGGTCGTACGACGACGGGGTGAGTCGTCGGTTCTCCGTCACAGTGGCGAGGTATGTCTTGTCGTGCTGCGAGGGAGCGAGTGCCTGGATGGATCGGTCCTTGGACGAGGCGGGGATGAACGACTCCTTGAAGAGAAGGTGGAGGGCAGGGTTGTGCCACGTCGACTTGATCGGCCCATCGACGACCGACGACGACGGGGTGGCCGACGGGTACGAGGTCAGTCCGTCGAGGACGAGCGCGTCTCGCTTGTCATCGCCATCCTCCTCGGTGACCTCAATCACCCAACCAGCGGTCACAACCTCGGCAAGCGCACCCTCGCCCTCAGTGACGAGCTTGTCGCCTCCCGCGCCGAGGATCGCCTCGAGGAGCGACTTGACGGGCGCAGCGAACTTTCCTCCCTCTCCGACACCAGAGTAGAGAGCAAAGAAGCCGACGAGCGCGACAGCGGTCTCCTCCTTCTCGCCTCCGTCGGCGGTCGGCGGCAGAACAAAGATTCTGGCGCCCTGCTGGACGAGGAACTTTCGGTCTCGGACGTTGAGGTTCTCCTCGACGGCGGCCTTGTCCCATCCGGCGATCGAGACGAGAACGGATCCACCGTGGGCGAGCGACTTGAACACGTCCGACGCCTGGGTGAGCGCGGATGCATCGGTGACGACGATGACGGCCGACGAGTTCCTGGCCGGCTTGGCCGCGAACGGCTTGGTGTTCTCCCCGGGCGAGATGACGATCGTCGACTGGGCGACCGCAGGGAGGGTGGACGTGAGGGTCGACACTCGCGTATGGAGGGCGGGCGAGGACAGGAACGTCTTTGTGAGCAAGTGGGGGAGGAGCGAGGCCGTCTTTGTGTACAGGACAGTCTGCTTGACGTTCGACTTGGTCACAGCGGGCGACGAGTAGCCGAGCGCAGAGACGAGCGAGCCGACGTCCAACTCGGCGGGGGACACGTTGACGGCGGTGATAGCGGGGATCTTTCCGGACGACGACCCGGCGGCTCCAAAGATGGCTCCGACAACGAGATCCTTGAGCAGCGACGTTGGCTGAGCCGAGGCATCAACCTCCTCGAGCACGACGAGCGAGGTGACCTGCTTGCCTCCGTGAGGGAGCGCTCCGAGGAGGGACGCGGACGGCCAGGGTCCGAGGACGTTGACCGACAGGATGCCGACCGAGGGGGGCAGCTTGGCCGATCGGAGGACCGAGGACGAGTATGACGCAGGAACGACGACGACCTTGGTAGCCTCGTCGGATCCAGAGTAGGTGAACGTCTCGAGCGTGCCCTTGACGGCCGAAGGGGCGCGGACAGTCTCCCGTCCTGCGAAGACGCCCTCGACAACGTGCAGCACGTTGACGGCCTCGAATGCCTGGTCCTCGTAGATGGCAGTCGCGTTTCGGACAGCCTCCTCGGCTGATCCCGAGAAGACGACGACGAACGACTCTGGCAGGAGGGCGAGCAAGGGCGTGATTTGGGCGAGCGACGGCGAGGGAGCGTCCAGCGGTCGGTCAGCCGCGGGCAGCGAGACCGACACATGGACGACCAGTCGGTTCTGCTTGGTCGTCACCTCGGGAAGCTCAGCCAGAGAAGGGACGAGCAGGCCGAGCGTAGGCGTCGCGATCAACGCGGTCGAGCCGTGGGCGGCCTGGGCAGGAGCCGAGGCTCGAAGGTAGCCGACGAGCGACGACCCAGCGCCCAATCGAGACTGGAGCTCCCACACCTTTGCGGCCTCGTACGAGCCAGCACCCTCAACGGGGAGAGGGAACCCAGCGAGCTTGGCCGTGTCAAAGATTGCGAGGACGGCCGAGTGCTTTGAGGCGAGCTGGCTGATGTGCGCGAGCGGGGTCGTCGAGCTCAAAGACGTCTTGGCCTTGGGTGAGTTGGGAGGAGGAGTCCCAGAAGGCGTAGGGTGGACCGTAGTCGAGGGCGAGGGAAGAACAGACGCCATCACAGACCAGAGAACAGAGAGGGAGAAAGGAAGGAGAGAGTTGGAAGGAAGGGCGGGTGGGGGCTGAGAAAGAAACGAGTGTGCTGGGAGAGGTCGAAGGCGCAAGAGGCGAGGGCTTCTCCGAATTCCACAGCCGGTCGCGCAATCGCGGCCCGACCCCAACAGAGATTTAGATATAATCAGCAGAAACATACATCCTTGCGTTCGTGCAGTACCAGCGTAAGAGACAATGAACAGACTCAGATCAGGTCGCGTGCATCTGGTGAAGCTGCAACGTAGCCGGCATCCGAAGTGACAGGGACGACCAGACTGGCCAGATCGCAGGAGATGCAGACATGCTCAAGTAAGAGGAGCAATCGCTCGCGATAGCCTGTCCGGCGCCACGCTCTGCAAGATCTCCCCAACAGAATACTCCTGCAGTAACGTCCGGCGAGGACCGTCGAGAGTGGCATCTGTGACCGTCCGTCCCGACTACTCAGGCGTTGGACCGGTACTACGAGTCGCCGAGCACGATAGCCGATGGTGCTCAGCGGATTCGAGTAACATCCGATCCCGGCAGCGTATCTGGTGCTCGGCATGGAACGTCTGTCGGATGCGTTCTTGACAGGACACAGCTTGCGGAGGGACTCAAAGATGGACAGAGCCCGAGGTCGGCCAGAGCTCAACCTCTGTGGCAGCCCAGCGACTGAAAATGCAGCAGCAACCGATGGACAATATACATCAACTCATGTGAACGTCTGATCTATTTCTTACGCATCGAGATCCCCTGCAGAAAGAGGGATGCAACGTCCCAGAGCCTGCGCCCGTGTCCTTTGTTCGTCTAGAGACGAACGTAGGGTAGTCACCCGTCGTATGAGTGTCGGCTCGTGACGCGCTTCTTCCTCCCCTCCGGCATCTCTCTCTTGCTCAGGCAGGTTCGAACTGTGGCCGCCAAGGGTCGGTCCACCTCTCGGCGCGCCGGCGAGGGACCCCAGGCTTTGGTTTGGATGGTGGAGAGATCGCTCGATGGTCCAGATCAGGCGCATCTGATGGGGGCTGCAGCTCACCCAAACCACGTCTGTTCGGTCTCTCCAGATACGTACGATCTGACTCATCCGTATTGGAGGCTGTGAGGCGAGCATACACAGCCCCTTGCACGTTCCTAGGGCGGAAAGGGCGCGAGTGAGCGGAGGGTCGAGTCGGCTTCTCCTGTTCGGCATGGAAGCGACTGCGTCGGGCTCAGCCAAGGGATCGGATCCCCCAAATACAGACAACGTCTCGTTCTGGCTCCCTGACCATCAACACCCACTCCACCACTCGCACATCAAACCAACCCATCCATCCATCCATCCACCTATCACTCTGACTACGATGGCCTCTACTTCCACCAACACGCACACACACGTCCACGAGGACTCTGACCCGGAGCGCTACGTCGCCGGTGGAGAGACTCCTCCTTACGATCCTCTGGCCGATCGGCCTCGCAAGACGGGTGCCCCCCAGCAGCAGAAGGGTCTCATCACCGTCCAGCCGTTGACCAAGGCAGAGATGCAGCCGTCGTGTGAGTCGTACAGAGTGGATGGTGGCTGATGTTTGATCGATCGGAACCGAGCTCACGCTCCACACCTCCTTCTCTTTCTTCCTGCTCGTCCCATCCTTCTTCAGACGCACAGGATCTCGGAACTGGATCGATCGAGCACGGGGCTTATGGATCGATGCTCCAGTCGCTCGGTGCATGCATCGGACTTTGCGGTGAGTCGCTGCCCCGGCCCGCCCGTCGTCCGCATCCGTCCGAGAAACATGTCGAGCTCACTCGCGGCTGTTCCTCTGTCCTTTTCCGCCTTCCATCTCGACAGGTGCCATCCCCTGCTGCCCCTTCCCGAACCCTTTCCGATCGATTCCTCAGGGAAATGTTGGACTCATCTCGGTCAGTCCGGGTCACGAGCATGTCGTGCTCTGTCCTTGGAAGGGCGTCGGTTACCCTTGGCTCGATCTGACCCTGTCTCTCTCTGCTCTATCTTCTTGTGCTCCTCCAGCGATTCGGCCAGTTTTACAAGGCCGTCGACCCTGGACTCGCCAACGTCAACGTGTGCACCGAGAACGTCCGGATCGTCGACGTCCGAATCCGGATGGACACCATCCCTCGCCAGCAAGTGATGACCAAGGACAACGTCAACATTGATCTCGAGGCTGTCATCTGCTGGTCCATCACCTCGCCCTACCAGGCGTCGTACGGGATCGCCGACGTTCGAGGTGCGCTCATCGAGCGAGCCCAGACCACCCTCCGACACGTCGTCGGAGCCCGCACGCTCCAGAACGTCGTTACCGAGCGCGAGGCGATCGCCCGCGAGATCGAGGAGATTGTCGAGGGACCCGCCCGCCACTGGGGAGTCTCGGTCGAGTCGATCCTCATCAAGGACCTTCTCTTCTCCAAGGACCTCCAGGAGTCGCTCTCCTCGGCAGCCCAGGCCAAGAGGATCGGAGAGTCAAAGGTCATCGCCGCCCGAGCAGAGGTCGACGCCGCCCGACTCATGCGAACGGCTGCGGACATCCTTGCCTCGCCGGCGGCGATGAGCATCAGGACGCTCGATGCGCTGCAGTCGATGGCGAAGCAGGCCAACTCGAAGGTCATCTTTGTGCCGATGAACCTGTCTAACATGGGAGGATCCGCGCCTGGGTCGGGGGCTTCGTTTCAACAGATCACAGAGCACGCCAACGAGGAGGCTGCCCTCGGATCGGCCTCAGGACCGACCGGACAGGCTGCCATCTACAACTCGATGAACACGCTCTAAACTAGTCACATCTTCTTGCACCCCCTCCTCTTCCCTTCCACCTCTCACCTCTGTCCCACTTGTAGTCATTCGACTCTCCATCTCTCAACGTAGTAACGATAACGAACGTCCCCACTTCGCTTCCAGGCCGGTCTGCTTGTGACGCTTACGCTACGCTTACGTTACCTCTACTAGTTCTGGTTATCTGTTTACCCTAATCTCGTGCGATGCCATGTATCTAATAAAGGACCCTGATCGTGTCTGCAAGTCCCCCCATTCTCTCCCTCCTTCGCGCTCAAGGCCTTGCTCAAGGCTAGTGACGCAGTACAGTGATTCATCTAGTCATTCGTATCATCCAGTCTACCACCCCCGCCTCCGCCCTCCAACACTCGGGGTGAACGAGTTGAGATCTCACCCCTGCACGCCACCAAGGCGCGTCCTTTCGCACCCCAACCGCCTGACTCTGATTGGCATCAGGCGGACTAGAGGTCTCGGGACCGGCCGGCTCGCGCGCACTCTACACCACTACATCCTGTCCCAGTCTGATAGAGGAGAGGAGACTAGGGTCCTCCGGGACCGGAACCGCTGCGACGGGACACAAACTTCTGCTCGAGGCAGAAGATGGAAGGGAAGGTCAGCCGTCGGCAATGACGCGAGAACAGCGCTTGGAGACGAGGAGACGAGACGGACCTCGAGATCGTCCTTCGTTACAACGGCGTACACAAGACGACGCTTCTCGTCCGTTACTGCAATGCGGAACGAACAAGAGGAACGGGTCAGCTCTGTGCGAGTCATATCGGGAAAAGCAGACTCACCGAGCGCAAAGTCTCCACCCTCCTTACCAGCCTTGAACTCGAAGAACTTCTCCAGCTCCGCGAGCGGTGTCAGAGGTGTGATGACGGCGTACTTCCCCGGTCCCTCGGAGGCTTTGGTCGAGAAGCGGGTGTAGTTTGACGGGGCGATGGTCTCCTCCTAATCACGAGCGAGGCAAGCATCAAGGCGCGGAACGAGAGAGAGAGGGAGATGAAGCAAGGTCAGTCTGCATGCTGGGCGAGGATGGGTCGAGGAGCCGGAGGAGGGAGGAGAGAGGGCGAGCTCACGTCCTGGATCTTTCCGGCGGCGAACTTTGTCTTGAGCTGCTCGATGTCAACGAAGCCGACCAGACGGCGCTGATCGTTCAAGACACTGTCGTGCGACGAGCCAACAAGATAGACGAGATGCCGGGAGATGAGAGGACGAGGCCGATGTCAGCTTGACGGTCCTCCTTCGATGCTGCCTGACAGTCTGATCCGCCAAGACGCGTACGTACGGAAGCCGGGAGAACTCGCGGTCGTATGCAAGGGAGAGCGTCTCCATCACAGACGTGTGCAGACTCAGCGAGACAGCCGGAGGAAGTTGGAGGTCCTGGACAAGGCCGGACAAAAGCGAGCAGACGGAGCGAGGGAGGAACGAACGAGGCCGGACGTCAGCGAGCTCGCCCAGCGACAAAGGATAGCATGAACTTGACCGACCTCGACGACTGCTCCTCTGTACTTTGCGCTCAGCTGGGTAGGGGTAGTAGACATGGCGGAAGAAGAGGAGGGATGGGAAGGCGAGGTGTCGTTGAGGTGAGCTCGAGTCGAACGAGACCCTCCGCGCTCCAGGCCGGACGAGGTCAGCGCGGAGCCAGAACGAGATTATGATCGGGTTTGCTCTAGCAGACCATAAATAAGCAGGAGATCTACGGGTCAACCGCCTGACCTCCAACTTTTGCGCATCTGAAAGTGGTAGTAACTCCTGGCCAAACACGTCACCCGACAATCGCAGCCTCGCTTCGAGCTCACCGTCTTCCAACGCCGACACCGCACCCAGCCACGTCCTACGCCTCTGTCCTTGCCATTTATCCTAGTCATGGCGCAACAAAACTCGTTCCGCTCCCAACTCGCAGGTTTCCGTTGGGCCAACTCTGTGCAGGACGACTCGGCTGCGAACCCGACGCTTCCTCCTCCGCCGACCTCGCTGTGGGGCAGCTTCCAGAACTCGGTCTCGGGCTACGTACCGCTCAGGAGCGCAGACAGGACGAACGAGGAGGAGGCCTACTTTGCGCTCAGTCGGTGGGAGAGGTACGTCAAGTCTAGCCGAGGGCGAGCATGTCGAGCTTGGAGATGGTCGAGCTGACCTTTGTTGAGTCGGTCGTGTGCGTGCGTGCAGGTTCATGGCCTTCCTCGGATGTCTCGCAGGCGGGGCTGTGTGCTTCTTTGTCGCCTTCCTTACGTTGCCTATACTGGCCATCAAGCCGAGAAAGTTCGCGGTCGCATTCACGTACGTCCACGAGCTCATGCTCAAGCCCACCGTCGGTCCGAGCTCAGCTGACACCTGTCCGTCGTTCGAACACAGTCTTGGATCATTTCTCTTCATGATGGGGTAAGCAGACCTCTCTTTAAAATCAGACTCATGTCACAGAACTGGCCTGAGCCATCAATCCAGGATTGTGTTGACGTTCTGTCTGCTTCACTTGGTTCCTCTCGCCCTCCAGTTTCTCCGTCCTGATGGGTCCTGTCGCACACTTCAAGCACCTCATCTCTCCTGAACGACTTCCGTTCTCGATCGCCTACCTTGGATCGCTTGGGATGACCATGTACATGGCCGTAGGCGTAAGTTCCAACCCGACGTCTTCAGTGATCTCACACGCCTTCGTCGACGCTGATCTCGACTCCCTGTCCATCCCCGTATCTTAGGCCAAGTCGTTCTTCGGTACCCTCGTCTCGGCTGTCGTCCAGGTTGTCGCCTTGCTGTCGTATCTCGCCGCCTACTGTACGTTCAGCATCAGACTCTTGCCTCAAATGTGTCCAGTCGCCTTGGCTGACCCACAAACTTGGCTTTGACAGTCCCCGGAGGTATCACCACCCTTCGCTTCGGAGGACAGATGGCTTTGCGAGGTGCTGGAAGTGTGCTGCCGTTCTAAAGACCATCGCTGGCGGGGCCATGGTCGGGCTTGGCGGAGGAATGTCGAGGGAAAGAAGAGCCAAAAGATGTACACTAACAGGATACCTTACGCACTATATGCGATCTAATCAGCGGATGATCTGCCCGACTTGAGGCATCTGGTAGCAGCGAATTCCAGCTGGGCGGTCGTGACTCTTTCCGGCGACCGTCTCGCGTGCCCGCTCCTCTTGCGAGCTCATCACCAAACGACGATCTTCCGCCTCCCGATACCCCCTATACCTGCATCCTCCTCTCAGCATGTCTTTCGCACCTTGTACGTACCCTTAGCCCATGAGTCTCGACCCACGCACCAGGCTCGCAACAGGGTCCTCAGCTGACTGACCATCGGCTCCCTCCGCCCTCATTGTCCGCTCCAGACCAACCGCCTCCTGACCTGCCGCCAGACGACTCTCCCACTAAGTCCGCCTCCAAGTCGTCCGGACCCAAACGACCATGGTTCAACCGGGACGCGTCTTCCTTCCTGAGCGGCGGCGGCTACCAGAGCGGCGGAGGAGCCAACGGAGGTCAGTCCGAGCAGGTCCCATCTTACCGCTTGAGCTCGCGAACCTCGCTTAGGTACGCATCGAAGCTGACCTGCCAGCTTCGTTCGAACATTGCTTCTGGTACCGATAGGTGCTCAAACGTCCTACTCGTCTGTCCCCGCTGGTCCGTCGGGCTCGCAAGGCGGCAGCAGCGGAGGGATGGGCGGCGGTGGTGCGGGGATGAACGCTGCTGAGCAGGGAGGGACGGCAAACTCATGGGAGACCAGGTTCGGATGGAGGGTAGACTTTGAGGCTGCGGGAGCGTATCTGCTTGGGCCGTTGAGTGGTGAGTTCGAACTTCGGTGCTCGTACGAGCTGGAGAGGTAGGGTTGGGCGGAGCTGCCAGGCCGCGGTCGGTCCTCCTCGCGTGTGCTGACCTTGCTTTGCCGGTCGATGCATTATCGCAGCTCTCATCCTGCTCATTCTCGAGACGACGAACGATTACGTTCGGTTCCACGGTACGGTACCAACCCATCTAGGACTCCATCTCCTGCTCCGCTCTAGCTGAACCCTGCCCGCCGTCTCTGTCCCCAGCCTACCAATCCGCCCTCCTCACCACCCCGCTCCTCATCCTCCACTTCCTCGTCTCCCTCCTCTTCTGGCGCTTCCTCAAGTGGATCTACGTCCTCGCAGAGATCGGGATCGTCCTCTACATGGCGTGAGTAGTATTCCCGGCGCTTCCACTCCCGTTTTTCTCCCTTGCGCACGTCCGGGGTGCCTGCCAGCTTTTTCTCGTAACTGACTCGATACGTCACTTCTTTTCACTCGGCGAACGTAGTTTCCGAGCGTGCACGGATGCGAATCGCGGTCTGGAGCGGTTCTATCTGCCGGTGATAGGGGACTATGCCGAGCGGTGGGTTGGGGATGAGTAGACGTTCATCGGAGGCACGGTCAGGCTTGCATCGTGTGACTGGCTAGGGAGGGTTACAGCGGTGGATCGGCATGAGGACGTGTTGGAGTGAGCAAGGCAGGAGATGGGATGCTTCTCCCTTGTCCCTTTTTTTGGTGCGTCAGAGCGAGATCAGATGTCCGAGCAGGAGACGACATCGATCGATCAAAACTGATTAGGGCAAGGACAGGATAAGCTAAAGCACGACAGAGGAGCACGGAGAACACAACTTGAACGAGAACGAAAACTAGCGATACAGTAACCACCTCCACACCACCTCCTCTCTCTTCAACATCTAGTGCCTCGTCCTAGTCGTCGTCGTTCGAGTACGGTTCTTGGACCTCCCCCCGAGATGAAGCATCCGGCGAAGCTTGGTCGAGAGGCGTTCTTTGGGGGGTTTGACACCCCTGAAGATTGGGCACGAAAGAGACGGAGGGATGGTCAGCGAGGGGAAGAAGGAAGGTGCATGGAAAAGAGAGTGGGTAGGGGGTAGAGACAAGTGACAAGGGACGTACATGGCTCGAAGCTCGTGCTTGGCGTGCTTGACCCCGTGGGAGGTGGTGTTGGGGTTGTTGATGGCGCCTGTACCGGAGAGGAGAGGTGGGACGGTCAGTCCTTCCAATCGGGCGAGCGAGAAAAGGGACGGTAGTGGAAGAGGAAGAAAAGACTCACCCTTGAGAGCAGTAGCACGTCCAGCTCGAGTAGGGCCTCGGGAGAAGAGTCCTCGTCGCTTGGTGTGGTGCGTCGCGGTCGAGTGGTGCGCGGTGGTGGTGCGTCGGGAGCGGGAGCCGAACATGTTGGGGTTTAAGTTTTGGGTTGGGATTGGTTTGAGTGGTTGTGGGGTAGGAGTATGTAATGGTCGATGGAGAAGATGGGACGGACGGGATGGGAAGGGTTATATGGCAGAAAGGAGAAGAGACGTCACTGGTGACGTTGATATCCGATGATGCGTTGCATTCTCGGTCGACCTCGTGGTCGGTTGGCCAAGCAAGCATTTGGGTGAAAGGGGAAGATGAGATCGGAGAAACAACGTGGGTTTGAGCTGGCGATGACGATGGTTGGGAAAGAGAGGGGTCGCTTGGAAGCAGGGGTTGTCGCGCCCCGGGAGATTGTTTCAACGAGGTCGAGCCGGAGAGGACAATTGGGAACGAGTCTTGTCAGCAAGAAAAAGCTTTTCTTGAAGGATGCGAGACGGACCGCTGATGGACATCCAGATCGACCCTCTCTCCACGCTCATGGAGCGATGTCCGACTCCCCCTCGCTGCTCTCCTCGCCAACCGCTACCACCTCGCCAACCGCTACCATGCCCGCCTCCTCGTCGTCGTCCTCATCCTCGGCTTCCTCCATCATCTCGTTCTCATCCTCTGAGCTCTCGACCGCGGTCCGCTTGGCAGCCTGCTTGGCCCGTATCCGACTCTGACCTCCGGACCGCTTGGGGATGAAGGCGGGATCGATCACACCCTGCGCCTCTGGAAGGATCAGAAGAGTACGATAGTCTATCAGCTCGCTGCATGCCTTGGCATAGCGGCTCAGAAGAAATCGAGGACGTACTCTCCCACTCGTTGTACCTCGGGTCCTTCCGGGGCAGGTATCGCAGGAGTTTGGCCGGGATCAGATCTCCTCCATGAGCAGGGTATTGCATCAGTATACCCCTCATCTTGTCCTTGAGGTTCACATTCGTCCGCCGACAGAAGATTTGACTCTCCCGACCGTGAGGACCGTGGAGCCTGGGGAGTGAAAGCCAGTGAAAGGAAGTCAGCGAGGCAAGGAGATGAGTGCAGAGCAAACCCGTATACCTACGCCAACAGTTCGGCCCAAGGCTCCGACTCTTGCAGCGGAAGAGCCTTGGCCGCCTTGATAAAGAACTTAGTCTCCTCCGGGCCCCAGGGTCCGCCTTCGGTCCTGTCGTTGAGCACGCTCGCAGCTCGATCCTCGGCGATGGCAGAAGACGACGGCATCCTCCTCGAGCGTTGGGAGTTGTTGGAGACGATCCTTTGACTTTGGCTCCTAGCTCTACTGGCGGCTCTCCAAGGCTCCTCGGACTGTCGACGGAGGGCGGGGATGTCCTTGACTCGCAGCAACGACTTCTCCCTCTCCCGCCGAAAATCCGTCACGAACCGATCCACGCCTGGCGGGAGGTGGACGATCGAGCTTGGACGTACACCGTTCGGCTTCCGAGCAAAGTGAGAGCGGGAGTCGTCCTCCTCATCGCTGCTTGGATCGCTGTTGAACATCTGCGGAGGCTTGAGAAAGGAGCGTGGTTGGCGAGGAGCGGACGGGCGGGATTGAGAAGGGATGGGACGGATGGGACGCGGAGGCGGCGGCGACTCGACCCGCTCGAAAGTTTGGTGATCGTCGTCGAGGGGTTGTTGGTCGTCGAAGTCGGGGTAGTAGGCGATGTTCTGGTCGGGAAAAGCTGGAAGAGGATCGGCGCGACCCTTGCCCTTGTCCTGGAGCGAGATCAAAGGAGCATCCTCGACAGGTGCAGCAGAAGCGCTATTGAAGATCAGAAGACACTTCGTTAGGACAGCGATTCATCCACGAGCTACTGAGGCTGTCGGACCCACTCACCGGACAGATCCCTCCCGGGACACGAGAGCAAGGACAGCTTCCCATCCGGAGTCATCCAGATCCAACACGGCCGGAAGCATCCTGCGGATAACAAGTCAGAGGGTCAGCGGAAGACCTTACTGTATGACAGAAGCAGAGTCAGAACGTACATGTCTTCGATCTCGTCCACTTCATCCCTGCTCCTGTTTGGCTCCTCGAGCGGCTGATCGTCGTCTAGCTCCGTGGCGAGCGCCATCTCGATCATCTGGCCTTCCACCTGCTTTAGTTTGGGCAGCACATCGTCTGTCTCGATCTCCAGCGACTCCTCGACGATCTCGACCGTCTCCTCGACGATGACGGCGGGTTCTTGCGGCGCCTTTTCCTCGTCGTCCTCCTCCGAGCTAGACTCATCATCGTCCACCATCTCGATCTCTTCTTCAACATCGACGGGCGGCGCGACCGGACGAGTGGGTGTAGCTTCGCCATCGTCAGACTCATCGCTCGTCTCGGCAACCGAGCTCTCCGCCACCTCGGATGCACTCACGCCCCCATCCTCGACCACAGGTGCCTCTTCTTCCGCAACCTCCTCGTCCTCTTCCTCCTCTTCTTCATCCGCAGACACTTCGTCTTCGACCGAAGCTTCCTCCTCGGCCTCGCTGCTCTCCATTCCGCCGACATTGACGAGCTCCTCCTCCTCCTCCTCCTCTTCTTCTTCCTCATCCGCAGAGCTCCCGCTCAACTCTTCCGGCCGAATACGTACTACCGAGTACCTCGGGCCGTTCGATGTACGTGGCCGAGGAGGAGGCGGAGGGATCGCATACGGCCGGGGCGGTTCTGCTTGTGCTGGAGGTGGAGGTGGCGGGGAGATCGGAGGAAGGGCGGACGTCCGAGGTCGAGGTCGTGGGACAGAAGGGAAAGCGGAAGTGGCGGGTAGAGAGCGACGCAGCAAAGCTGTCTCATCGGCTGCCGTTGGCTGGCGAGCCGACCGTGGAGCCGGGAAGATGGAGGTACGAGGGCGGTCTTGCGGTGCAGGCTATAAGGAACGAGATGCTGCGTCAGCATCGTATCCGTGACACCAGGACAGCTGCGAACAACGAGAGCAGACTGACCTCGCTCTTCCTGGCACGCTTACGGGGAGGCTCAGCTTCTTGAACCTCCTCGACCTCCTGGTCTGGCTCCTCGGCTGCCTCGTCGTCCTCGGCTCTACGCTTTGGTCTCCTCGCCTGGACAAAGTTGATGAGCTCGAGCTCAAAGTCGGACGACGGGAACATCGCGGGCAGCTCCGGAGTCGGGGTCGCTTTCAGCTGGGGAAAGTGAAGACACGCGGAGGTCAGCACTACGACAACGGTAAAATGACAGCAGTAAAGAGCTGAAGCTGACCTTCTTGATCCTCTCCCGGGTGAGTGACTTCCACCTGGCCTGCAGCTGAGTCTTGATCGCGTCGCGACCCCCGGCGGGAAGATAGCCACGCCGCGAGAGGAGGGTCGAGGAGAAGATCTCGCCCAGCAGGACGTCCTTCTCCCTCACACGAATGACACCGGTGGACAGCTTTTGGATGTACAGCTGAAAGACCACACGAGGAAGGCAAGTCAGCGCTTCAGCGGGCCCACGACGAGATCGCGTCGCGTCGAGACAGACCTGAGTTCCCATGTCGAGCAGCAGCGTCAACACGCCGTCGTGCACACTCATGCCTTGGTCCTTGGCAGCGAGAACAGTCAGGACTTCGGTCCAGGCGTCCTCGAAGGAGGCGATAGTCAGCTCGGTCGGCGCCGAGGCTGCGTCCAGGAGGGTCGAGTGCAGGAAGGCAGCCATGTTTGAGAGGGCGATGGCCGACTTGAGATACGGAGTGGTGGTCGACGGGAGTTCGTCGGTGTTGATGTAGAGTGGGGACGAGGTTGCTGGGGCGACAGGAGGAAGGAGGAGCTCCTTGTGGGCTGCAAGACGGACACACAGACGGACGTGAGCTTGAGCTCGGATGAGAGCGAGTCAACAGGCGAAGCTCGGTACGTACAGATCAACACGCGCCACAGTCGCTGCTCCCTCGAGCGGTCGATCCTGCCGCGTCTCGAGTCGTAGTAGAAGTCAAGCAGGGCCGAGGCTGCGTCCCTGAGAGCGCGTTCGCTCCGGTCCGGCAGAGGCGAGGGCGCGAGCTCGACGGGAGGAGGAGACGACGACCCTGGCTCATCGTCGTCCGCGTCGTCTTGCTCCGACTGGGACTGCTCTGACGACTGGTTTGACTGGGCTGACTGCGATCGTGTGTTTCTCGAGATGGATGGTGGCGGCAGAGGCTGGCGAGGTCGAGCTGACCTGGGCGTGGCTGCTGTTGAGCTTCGTGCCCGTCCTCCTCCGCCGTCCAGGATCAGCGCATCCGCCCGCCCTTTGCCCTTGCCGCTGACGCCGAGAGATCTGTTGGCATTACCGTCCGTCTGTGCACGTCTGACGGTCGATGGTCCAGCTGGAGTGATGCGTTGGCGAGTGGAGGTGGACGGGGCGCGGCCGTGAGCTCGGGTGGTTCGTGTTGTCGTCCTCGGAGTGAGCTCGTCCTCAACCTCGGACACCTCATCCTCGGCCTGGGAGGAAGACGGCGTAGGTGTACCGCGGTCCCTGCTGGTGGTCGGCCGGCTGGGCTGACGTCGGGTGGACATCCACTCGAGGAAGGGTTGTAGGCGTTGGAGAACAGCGGCGTTCGTTCGCGGGCGGTCTCCGTTTGGACGCGTCCTGGGTCGAAACAGGTGGCCATACAGATAAACACGGAGATAAAAAGGTGACAACAGATAGATGAAAGCGATGCTAAGGTGAGATTCTGCAGTCTAGGTGCTCTGCTCCGGCCCCAGAACCTTCGCGAGTGCGAGAGCGTATCCCTTTGCGATGTGGTACTCGAGCACGTTGCCGACCTGGCCCATGATCTGGCGAGGCGACCCCTCGAACTCGTACCCGTCCGGAAACCCCTGGAACCGCACAAACTCGCGGACTGAGAACGTTCGGGCTTGCTGGATGGATCAAGCAGGTCGGTCAGACTTTGCGGACAAAGCTCAGGCCAGTCGAGAGCGGCTCACGTCTGGGTGCAAGATTCGCCCGCTCCACGAGTTGGGCTCGGCCGAGCGGAGGATGGTTCCCACCTGCTCGTCATTCGACGGTCGCTCGAAAGCGCCTAGATAGCGACGTCGGATGAGAGATGATCAGTCAGCGACGAGATGCACACAACCTCAGCGAGCTGGGCGGGCGCACGTACCTTTTCTCTGGACTGGTCGCTCGCCCGTTTTGTGGACTTGCACTACTCTATAGGGGATAGAACCAGACGGTCAGCTCGGGATCCAACGGGACGCAAGGGATCTTACTGACCTGCTCTTTGTCTTTGCCCCGTACGGGAGGCAGTAATGCAAGGTAACGTCTTGCTCGCCTCCTCGGAGGCGCGTCAGCTCCTCGTTCTGAGGGGCCTTCGCGTACTCGACCATGTGTTCTGGCGAGCGGTCCTCGGTCTCCTCCTCGAAGCTGAAGCCCGGTAGATCGCCGATGACATCCTTGATGGTCACCGCTGGCGGCAGACGGCTCTTGATCTCGTCGGGGTCATTGCGTCTCGCGTGAGTCTGCTCTCTGTTTGCAAGTGGTGGAAGACCGAGGCAGGTCCGGCTTCAGTTGATTGAACGCGAAAGACAGCTTCACTTGGACTCACGCCTCGGGCCAAAGATCATGACCGGCTTGAGTTGCTATCAGGATGAAGCGATCCCGGTCCTGCGCCGATCCAAGTCCGACCGCAGAGGCGATGCGATGGGAGACCGAATACCTGGTCAACGTCCCCGAAAGAAGATGAGACTCTGACTCGACACCAGGACCCTTCTGATCATGAACGTACCGAGCATCCAGAAAGAAAGGGACCATCAGCTCGACCGGGTTGCCGACACGACCGCGTCGGCCCGAGCGACGGTCGAGCAGAGTGTCTGGACCCAAAGAGCTGATCTGGATCAGCCTGGACAGAGCAAGCTGAGGTGAAGCCATGCACTCACGGAAGATGCGGTCGACGTTTTCGAGAAACACGTGCACTGGCAGGAGGATGTCGATGAACGAGAGCGAGACTGGGAGGAGCTCGTATCTGGGGTCCTCGTCGTTCTTGGACGTGTTGCTGGCCGAGTGTCCAGTGCTGCAGCGGCAGTAGGAGGACAAACAGGTCAGAGCTGACGCGCACCAGCGAGCGCACGAGCGGGACTCACCACGGAGCTGTGTCGTCACTGTGCAGCCAGAGACGAAGCAAGAGAAGTCACTGAACTGTTCGGCAATGAAGGGTGAGATTCCTACTCACAATCGAGTGACCTGTCCCGGTTTAGGGAGCTGCGAGGACTGATACACGCCGGTGTAACCTTTCGCGGACGCGCGTGCTCCGAGCCGTCTCGCGAGTCAGTGATCCGAGACGTCCGAGCTTTTTCCACGCAGCTCGGACACCATCATCGGGACCGCCTCGCGCGCGTCAAAGTTGAAGACCGTGGTCGTCTCATTGTTCAGGCTGAGCCAACAGAGACACCGTCAGAAGCAGTTTGCACTTGATGCAAGCGAGACGCAAGACGGACGTACACGTGAGTCGCAGCAGCGACGGGGTCGATCTCGAACGACCAGACAGTCGACCCCGCTCCAGCGTCCTTGAACGCCTTCCCGCCCAGACCCGTCCCATCGCAGAACCCGACTGCGTTCCTCGGACCGACGAGAGGTGGCGCGCGGACCTTGAAGTGGTCGAGCAAGATGTACGACCTCTCCTGGATCGTCACGTTCTGGTTCTTGTCGAGCTTGAGCGTCTCCATCGCACTGAGATAAAAGATCGAGGAGATCGTCAGTCTACGCTAGACTTCTGAGGTCGCACCGGCGGCAAGGGGTCAGACTGACCGGCAGAAGAAGTCAAAGCCGTCGGTCGGCTTGTCCGAGAACGAGACAGTCACGACCGCTCGGATGCACGTCAACGATCGACGGACGGGAGGCAGACTGGTCTTGAACAGCTCGCGCTCGTGAGCCCAGGGCGAGCCGTACACTTCCTGCTTCGCGCCGGCGAACTCGTCGAGGCTGCACGTCCCTGGGTAGTCCCTGTGCTTCTCGTTTGTGATCCGACGGATGTCGGCCACCTTTGCGATACTGTATCAAAGGAAGGGCTCGGTCAGTCCTGCTTTCGTATATTCTCTGAGGTCAGACGCACTAGCCAGAACCGGGGACACCGCTCGTCGGGCCTTCATCTTCTCGGCGATCCGTCTTGATCAGGGCATAATCTTGCTCTTGCAAAGAACGATATTGAGAAGACATGCGTCAGCTTTCGCCGCTGCAAGCAGACGCAAATGGCTCAGAGCGAAAGCTGGCGTACATGGATCGTCTCCTCGAGGTCGCCCGTCATGATCGTGACCGACATGAACTTGGTCCCTCCCAGCTCGCCTTCGAAGCGGAATTTGGCGCGAGGATCATCCCAGGGAAGTCGCGCGCCGGTGTACTTCTCTAAGATGCGATCGTCTTCCCGATACTCGATCTCTGCTGCCCTCTCGAGATCGGCCATCGTCGGCCTCCCTGGTACGTCGAGGTAGTCGTCGTCCGTGAGTGGCCCAAACGACTGGCCGATATGGTGGGCGACAGCTGCTGTGTATATGCTTTTGGCCGGCCGGACCGTCTCGACTTTGGGTTCCGCGCCTCGTCTGGCTCGCTCGACGAAAGCGATTCGCTTGTCTACGAGCAAGCAAGATCGTCAGTCCAACCTGGACGTATGGAGATGACTCAAAACGGCGTCTACACTCACTGTCTGCTTGAACCTCCTCCTTCCACTGCTGGTCGGTCGTGGCCGGATCTCCAGTCGCGTTGATGTAGACGCAGACGTCGACCGGCAGTCGCGAGCCCGGAGGTGCCTCGCGGTCCCCTCCGATCGAGCTTGCACTTCGCTGCGAGCGAAGCTGGCAATCGACTACAGTCTTGCCAGGACGCACAGAGGTGGCCTGTAAAAATCGACGAGAAGCGCGCGTCAGTCGTGACCGCACGGGCGTCACGACCCCGACCTCTTCGCAATGGCGACTCACCTTCGAAGCAGCCGTCGACTTAGGAGCAGGACCTTCGATTGATGGAGATACTTGTACCTGTTGCACGATTGGAAATGGACAGGGTGGTGGTGTCAGTGAACATGCCGCTCTGGACGTAGACGCTCGATAGCGACGAACCTTGGTCGTAGGCGGTGGAGGCGCCTTCTGATTATCGCCGACAAAGAATGAGCTCAGTCCTCCGTTGAAACAAGAGGTGTCGAAAGTGGCTGTTCCACTCACCCGAGCGGTCATCCTCGCGGCCTTCTTGATCAGCCTCCGTTTCGGCGTCGGCTGCTGGATCACGTCCCACTCATCCTCGTCCTCGGCCTCGTCCATCGCCTCGTCCTCCTCGACCATGTCGAGGTCTTCGTCTCCGTCATAGTCCGAGTCCGAGTCGACCACCTTCTTCTTTGTCGGCACGAGATCTCTCAACACCTGGTCACAAGGGACACGAAGCAGCAGTCAGCGGGGTGTCGGAGACGGGGGTCGCGCTGTTGCATCTCACCTCATCGTCATCGAACGGGAGGATCGTTTCGAGTAAGGCAGGGTCTTATGAAGCGGATAGAACGCAAGAGAAGGTCAGCTCCGAGCCGGAAGAGACGGACAGATGGGTGAGGGTGTCAAGGAACGAACCTCGTCGTCGTCGGTTGACGCCTCGTCGTCCGGTTCAAGACTTGGAGGGCTTCGTCGACGCTTGGGCAGTGGCTTCAATGGCCTGGATGCAGCTCGAGGGGGAGCAGCGAACTGTGATCGTGGGGACGAAAGGGAAGTGCAAGGAGGGATGCAAGGTGAGGTCAGTCGAGGTGTCGTTTCCCGCTCCCCGCTGCCTCCATCCCAGCCTCCCTGCGCCCTTCGATGCGCCTGCTGATCGTGAGAGACAGAGAGACGTACCGTATTGGACCACGTCTGCGGAGGTAGAGGGAAAAGATGTCACCTCAAGTGGGCTGCTCGCGACGGCGTCCATCTCAGCTCGGTCGGGGGCCCTCCCGCCACCGCTTGACCTTCCCTTCCTTGCGTCTAAGCTCATGTACTCACCTCGTCCCGATATCGATCATCCAGGTCCTCGCCTTCCGTCCCTAGATTGGTCAGAGAAGAGCAGCGGAGCTGTGTCAGCGTCCAGAGGCGAAGGCAGACGGACCAAAGTCGAACTCACCGGGAACGACGCTGCTGTCCGTGCCGTCCATCCCGGACTCTTCTGGCTCGGACGACGACTCTGTCACAGCGTTGGGATCCAGCAGCATACGCCTCTTGGCTGGCATCTTGTCTCAGCGCACGAGTGAGGGAGGAGGGGAAGGAGGAAGGGCAGGAGCGGCGGAGGGATGGTGGCGGTTAGCGGGATGGATGAGCTCGAAAGCTCATCTCGGACAACCTCTCCCTCGTCGCCTCGACTTCTCCCTCGCCTACAGGTCAGCATGCCGCTCGACATATACACAACCGTGGCCTCTCTCGCCGGTGTCCATGCTCCAGATGTCCATCTGATCCTAGCAAGCAGGGGAGGACAGAGGGATCCGCACGCTCGTCTGGCAAGGGTAAGAGACGAAGCCGGGTCAGGGGCTGACCCTCGATCGAGCCGGTCGGATGAGACGTGAGACGACTCACCGCCAGTCCAGCCAGAGACGTCTCCTTGTAGTGCGTGTGCATGTCCCGCGCCGTCACTGCAGTCAACGAACGAGTTCGGTCAGGTCCGGCGAGCCTCGAGCGATCACGTGCACCGCGCGAGCTGGAAAAGAGACTCACTCCTCATCGCCTCGATCGCCTCGTCCAAGCTGACAGAGTGCACCCCGTCTCCTGCGAGCGCAAGCTGAGCTGCTGTGACTGCCTTGACGGCACCGAGCGAGTTGCGCTCGATGCACGGAACCTGGACGAGGCCGTCTACCGGGTCGCACGTCAGGCCGAGCGAGTGCTCGATCGCGATCTCGGCTGCTTGGAGGATCATCTTCGGGGAGCCTAGAAAGACAAAGGCAAGGAAAGAAAATCAAGTCAGCGGACGGAGCAGGGGCAAGGACGGGAGCTGGAGGGCGAGATGGACGGGCGGGTGACTCACCCCCCATACAGGCGACAAACCCAGCCGCCGCCATCGAGCCTGCCACGCCCACTTCAGCCATGCATCCACCCTCGGCAGCACTCTGTCCAAGTCCAGAACAAGTGAAAGCGGTCAGCGCCAGATAGAGGCGGAATCGGTTCGAGGAAGGACGCACGATGGTGGCTCCTCGCTTGTAGAGCATACCGATCGCCGAGGCCGTCAGGAGGAACTGGGAGGAAAAGATAGAAGGTTAGCAAGGTAGCAGCTGGGTCGACGTAAAGAGGGGACTGACTGTCTTGACGTCTCGTTCTGGGTCGTCCGAGATGAACTCGACGATGTACTTGAGCACCGACGGGATCACCCCAGCAGCTCCGTTTGCTGTGGTGCAGGGAAGTCAAGCGGGTCAGTGATGTCCAGAGACGATTCGATTAGTGGAGGAAAGGAAGAATGCCTCACTTGGGGCAGTGACGACTCGTCCTCCAGCAGCGTTGACCTCGTTGACCGCAATCGCCTAGCCGAAACAGCACGGAACAAGAACGCCTCAGCAAGCTGCCACGAGTCGCGCGGCGAGCTTGATTAAGACTCACATAGCAACTCAGCCAATCTACTCCTGGGAAAACCGACTGCTTCCACGGCGTCAGCGGCAGGGCATGATCGAAGCTCCCGACGACCAGCGCCCTCGGTCCGCCCGGTCCCTGGCCAGCGACCAGGCCTCCGCCAGACTTGGGTGTGTAGACAGTTGGAGGAGGTGGCGAGTTGAAGCCTGCTTCGATAGAGAGTTTGGAGGTCGAGTTGGGGGTAGATGGAGCCGATATGGCTTGAGATGGTGGCGGGCGAGGTGAAGGCATGGAGGGGTAGAAGCCTGTGGGAGCGGGATGTGAGCAAAGAGGTTCAGCACAATACACACGTGCTGGGACAAGATGCGAGACGCACCCTTGAAGAGTCGACGGTAGAGTGTTGCTGCTCGCCGGCGGACTTTCAGGCGTCCCGGCAGGGTCTCCTCGGCTGCACAGGTAGGGCAGAGACAGGTCAGAGGAGACGATATAGATAGGCGATCAGCCTTGCTGACTTACTCGACATGACTCCTGTGCGGATGCACTCGTCCATGACACCCCAGATCTGCACGAGAGGGAGTAGGGCGAAGATCAGCGAACTAGTTAAGAGCCGCCAGAAGGAAACAAGAGACTCGCTCGGAGGAGGTTGTCCGAAACCTCATCGTGCGACAAGTAGGACAGCTCGTTGTTGTATACACTGCATGATAGAGCGAGACTATCAACAAGCGGCCGTGCTGATCTAGGACGGCAGGCTGGACTCACAGCTGGGCGATAGTAAGCTGCCGACGATGGGGAGGTCCGACAAATGCTGATCAGCTCTAGCCAGCTGCAAATGCACTGCATCGACTACGAGGACTCACGTTGTGCTTCCTCGTGAGCGACTCTAGACTCTGAGCGTTGTGGAAGAGGTAGGGCGGCTGCTTTGGCATCTCCCGCTTGCTCGGCTCCTCCTCCTTCTTGCCTTCCTCATTGGCGCGCGGCGGCTCCTCCTCGCCGATCTGCTGCACTTGCGGAGGAGCAGCGACCTGACCGGACGCTGGTGTGATTCCATGGGTCTGATCTCGACGGGCGGGGGCGGCGTCCGACTTGTCGATGGACCGGAAGTACAAGTTCTCGTCCACCTGAGTCCGCTCGTTCACGACGCTGAACAGGAGATCCGAGGGAGGCGTGTCAACTTGGACGATGTCTCTTGTGGAGCCAGTCTGAAGACTCACAAGCCTCCTCCGACCGAGTAGTATACGTTCACTGCCAGCAGGTCACCTACAAGAGTCACCGGGAAAGGTCAGCTCGCATCGATCTCGACGGCAGCACGACCCAAGCTTGAGCGGACGACTGACCGTTCTCGTCAAAGACTGCAAACCGCATCCCGTTCGGGTGCGTCGGCAGCGCCTCCATCTTCCACAGCTGAGCAGACCCATCCGACGCGTGCATTCGGTCAGCCGCTGAGCTCCCGCTCTCCCCGTCCTGCCTGATCAATGAGCGTCCGAGTGCGACTGACCATGTCTCTATCCATGTCGTAGTGGATAGCCTGCGCGCCTCCCAAACTGAGCCTCTTCTCTGTCTTGATGGCCTCGTACCGCGAATTGATGGTCGAAGTCTCGATCGTCTCTGGGTCATCGCCCTCGAGCCCCATCAAGATCGCCTCGGGCGTGGCATGGCCCTTGCCGGTTGCTGCGAGGGAGCCGTAGAGGGTGATCTTGAGGGTGTGGACTTTGTCGAGCAGGCCGAGGTTGATCAGATCCTGGAGAGGAGGCGCATGAACGGTCGGCGGCAGGCGAGGTGAGAATGATGGTATCGCATGGACGAAACAAGAGGGAACAACAGCGACGATGGGGACAGAAGATGGAGGTGAAGATTTAGATGCAGCGCGTCAGCGTCTGTCGGCCAGAGTGGAAAGTAGAGGTTGACAGCAGGGCGAGCTCGGGAGAAGAAGTCATTGAGCTCACGCCCTCCCTTGAGCTTGACTGACCGTCACAAAGATCCGTCCCGCTCGCATGGGCCCGACCGTATGAGAAGAGCTCGGTCCTACGCCGATGGAGAACAAGTCTGTACGTCCGGCATAACATGAGAGAGAAAGTCAGCTCTGCGTTCGTGCCTGTGCGATAAGCTGACCGCCTCTGCCTGGCTGCCCAGCTCGCATACATCCCGAGCTCACTCACCAAACGTCGAGATGACTGCATGCTCCGACCTGGGTATCCCTCCTGCTCCTCCCTCTCCTCCCTCGGCTGGCGGTGGTGTCGAGTCTTCGGCCAGTGAGCTTAACCCTGGCGAGGTTGACGCGGGCGAGACGGCGATAGGCGACTCTCTCTTGAGCAAGCTCCTCGCAGGTCGATCCACGGACAGCAGGCGACGACCGCACGCGATCCGAAGCACAGGCGGAGGGCGGGCGCGGAGCAGAGCCGTCCTGAGCATGGCGAGGAAAGTAGAGATGGGTGTTTGGAGGTCAGCTGGGGCGGTCGACAAGATTGGGAAACAAGCAGAGGGACCGAGGATGGCGGTGCCCCACGAGGGTCCCTGGACCGCGACGCGCGAGTCAGGAAGGGTGAACGTAAAGTAAGATAGACGTGGTCATGAAAGGGTACGTAAGACAGTCAAGAGCAGAACGAAGGATGATGCACAGAGTGGGACTAGGCCTGCCTGCCCGAGAGCTGATCCGCCTTGATCGCGGCTCCCCTTCTCCCCCTGCCCGTGACTCCTCCGCCGCGCCAGTTCCTCCTGATCTCGCCCAGGTCGCCCTCGACCTCTGCTTCGCTCCCCTTGACCAGCTTGCCCAGATCCGTCAGACTCTTGCCGGCGACGAACAGGAAGATTCGCTCCTCGCCGCCCTGGCCTCCGTTCGGGCCTGCTGCCCCTGGTGTGCTCTTGCCGCCGTTCTGGTTGCCGCCCGACGAGTTGCCAGCGCCGGCCGAGGGAGGTTGGTTGCGTGCCTTCTTGCTTGGCGGCAGATTGGACGCAGAGTTGGACGAGCTGCCGTTCGCGTTTGAGTTGTTGAACCCGAACGGAGAGTTGAGTGCCGAGGTGGATGTGCGCGAAAGGGACGGGTGGGAGAGGACCGAGAGGGAGAGGAACGAGGGAGGGAGCGAGTCGTTGGTGAGCAGGTTTGGTGCGGCGTCGGATCCAGAGTCGGTCGCTCCGTCGAGGAGGGTAGCAAGCGCAGACGGGGACAAGAGGCGAGAATGTCTGGACGGACGCAGCTTCCGGCTGCCGAGCAAGGACGAGACGGGCGTGGCGGATGAAGGTAACGGTGGCAGCGAGTACGAGTCTAATGAGACCAGGGTCGTTAGAGAGGTCAGTCAGCTTCGTCGAGAGGGCTCAGGCGAGCTCGCGCTTGTCCGCCAAACAAGCCCCGCGAGCTTGTCCGGAAGCTCAGCCGCTGCTACAGAGGATGATGGCACTCACCCATGACGTCCCCTCCTTCCTTCTCCTCTCGGAGTCGCTTCCTCCTCTCGTCGACCTTGTCCAGGAGCATCTGCTTTACCCCGTCGCGTGCCTTTCTGTAGTCGTCCTCGAGCTTGTCCCGCTCGAGGTCAAACAGCTTCCTGCTCGACTCGAGCCGGTACTCGTGGTGGTGTGAGATTTGCGACAAGAGTGCGTCCCGTTCGAGGGTGAGCGTGTAGAGCGAGAGCAGGTACGACTGCGACGTCGGAGGGAGCGGAAGGAGCGAGGAGGCCAGATGGGACAGGTTGGTGTGCGTCTCGATGTACATCCTGGTAGGATGAAGCGAACCATCAGTCAGCACCGTCTTCCTTGACTTTGGCGAGGACGGGGTGGACGAGAGCAGCACGATCGGCTTCTCGCGCGACATGGTGGACAAGGCTGAACGATGCTGTCGAGCCCTGGCGAGGAGGGAGGGGCCAGGGCAGGCGACGACCGAGACCAAGGTTTGTCGCCCTCCAGACCGGTGCCTGGATCATCACAAAACCCCAGGCTCGCGTGACGACCACCCGAGATAGCAGAAAGACGGACCGATCCGCTGGGCACCTCAGTGTATGCTCTGGAGGCGAAGGGGTGCTCTGCGAGCTCACCGACGAGCCAACCCCGAACCGGGGCTGGCCTTCCCTCCCTCTTCCGAGCTCACACCCACCCACTCATCCACCCCTGCACTCAAAGACACCGTCCTACTAGCCCTCTGTAGTCTCAAGAGAAAGTGCTCACCTGTCTCTGTCCTCCATCCTCTCCTTGTGCTTTGCCTCGACCTTCTCGACCCACTCTCTCCGCTTGCGATCCCGCTTGCTCTCCCCACCGGCAGCAGCGATCGCAGCAGCAGCGGCAGCGGCGGCAGCAGAAGACTCAGCAGGGCGTTGTGCGTGGTGGGAGGACATCCCAGCCGAGAGTGTGAATGTGTGAAGCGAGTCTTGGGCGATGGATGAGCGTTGAACGGCTCGGACGAAGGTCAACGCGGACGGCGCAAGCGGACCCTCGCCCGCAGGCAGGACGCAACGTGACCCTTGACGACGCACAAAGACGACTGACAACTTGCGGATACAGATTGACTGCCTCAGATCGTGACGTAAGTTTGCCGATGACTTGCTCCAACGTAAGTCAGATTGCAGCAGAAACAAAGCAACCTCTCCTCAACCTCCGACGCGTCCGCCTCCGCCCGACGACCTCAACGACCACGAGCTCATCACCTCGCTACTCCATCCACCCACAACCCTCTCTCTCCCTCCACGATGTCTGTCTCCTCTACGCCCGAGACGCGTCACTTCACAGCTCTGACGCACCACCTGTCTCGCTTGTCGAGTGCGATGTCGGACACCGAGGTTCGGATGCGCGACATGCAGAAGCTCCTCCTCGCCATGCAGGCATTCTCGGCAGGACAGGCAGCTCAGTAAGTACCCTCGATCGTCTCTACGGGGAGGATACACGGCCTGGTGCATCTCAAATCAGAGTACGGCGAGGATAGGGTGGGTCAACGGAGGAAGGACGGGTTGTGTTGAGCTCGGTCGTTCCTCTCTCTCGAGCTCAACCGAACCGCTGGGACATGTCCTAGACGACGACCCCTTCCCGCGTGCTCTCATAGGCCATCCGAATCAACCAAAAGAGCCCAAGATGTCCTGCTACACTTCGTGCACTAGTTCTGCCTGTTGTCGTGTTCTCAGCCCTCGGCCCGCGCCTTCGAGCATCAACACTCGCTAATCCGTTCCTTGTCCTGCCCTCCCGATCTCTTCCCCGTCCACAGATTCATGGCCGTCTCACACATTGTCGGCAAGGAACTGGAGCAAGAAGCAGCCGAGGACGACGCTAAAGCAGCGGCAGCAGCAGGAGGCGCACCACCCCCGCCGGGATCTGAAGAGGGAGACGATAGTCTCATGCTCTAGGTGCGCGCTCAGAGCTCGGAGATACGACGGTCAGGCGCTACTGGGCTAGGTTGTAGGAGCGCGTCAGAGCGAGGGAGCTGCAGGTGGGCGATAGGCGGCGCGGCAGGAGGTGAAGGTCGGCGGGGGGTGGGGTTTCAAGTCATGTCCTTACGAGCTTATATCACGATCTTCTCGGTTCTTTTCTTGTTCGTCCTTAGAGAGCTGCAAGAGCGAGACATTACTCACTAAAGCAGACCTAGCTTCCACATTCTCAAGCCACTTAGTCCTTGAGAAGACACCGTTCCATCTAGATCCGACAGGCCCGTCCTCGTCCGCTCTGCCCGGCCCTCCCGTCCCTCCCGTCCCATCCTCTTGAAATCACGCCTGTGTTGGCCACACCACCGGCCTCTGCTGCTGGCCTCCCTACTTGTCCTTCTTGGTCTCGCCCTCTGCATCGATGGCCTTGACATCCCCGGTATCGGCCTGATCGACGAGCACCTGGCCGTACTCGTTCGCACGCGTCTTGTCGACCCGGTAGATCCATCGTTGGTACAGCAGGATGAGGAAGACGACGTCGTCCCGGAAGCAGGCCAGGCGATGGAGCTGGTGACAGAAGGGGAACAGTAGGAGGGGACGGCACAGAGTCAGCTTCCGCGGACACCCCAGTCATGCTATGCACGCAGAAACCGCTAAATATTTACCCAGGGCATCTTGATAACAAACGAGAAGAAGTCGTCTACGACCGTACTCAACTACAGGTTGAGAGGAAGGGTAAAAGTCAGCTTCAGGTTGGAACGAAGCCGGGCGAGGCTGTTTCCGCAGTCGAGCACGAGATCTATGAGGTACTGACCGTCTTGTAGACCTATCAAAAGCGCCAAGAGCACGGAATAGAAGGATGCGAGGTCAGAATGTAGCCGAGGGGGGGACATGTCGTTCGGAAGATGGGTGGACAAGTGGCTCCCTGACCCCTGCCCCTCCTCCCGGCCAACACCTCCTTTCCAACGCTATGAGCCTTCCTGAGACATCTCCTGGAGGTTTCTGGACGTACCATCGCCTTGAGCGGCATGTGTGCGACGCTCTTGAGCTTGTAGTTGATGATGAGTTGGGGGATGAGCTGAACGAAGCCGAACTGGAAGCGGAGAGCGAAGGAAGGGTGGCAAAAGTCAGCAGACGTCCGAGGGATGGCGAACAAGGATTGAGACTGACCATGTAGATCGCCTGCGCGAGCGTCGACACGATGAAGGAGTACCACCCTCGGTGAGTCTCGTACAGTAGCGAGTACACCGTGTATCCGACGAGCAGAGGGGCTGCTCCCCACGAGACGATGCGGAACGCGAGCGCGTCGTACTCCTGCGTCTTCTTCCTGATGTGCGTGAAGTGCACGAGTAAGGGTCAGCTGCAGCTAACCCGGCACGAGCGACAGCGGGTACAGGATCAAGACGTCTAGACTGACTCATCGTCGGAGAGGTCCTTCTTCTTGTCCTGGATATCGAGCCGGTAGGGGATCAACGATCCAGGCTCGGAGGGCACGATCCCGACGGTGATGAGCTTGAAGACCTTCCAGAACTCGATCATGAGTCCGGATGCCTGCGAGAGCAGAATGACCCACGACGTCCTGAAACGAGGGAGATGGTCAGCGGAGTGCAATCAACATCCGCGATGATGACTGGCGAGGAGGATGACGTACTCTGTGCTCGAGTCCTGGAGGTAGAGCATGATGATGAGCTGGACGACGCAGTTTGTGAGGATCGTCCTGAGCGAGACGCCGACGAGGTCCTTGTCCTTCTTGCGCCAATGCGACACATCCGAGCTGAACGCGAGGAACTCAAACCTACAAGGTGCCAGAAGCATGACCTGGTCAGTCTCGAGATGAAGTAGAGGCTGGACAGAGGACGTACACCATGTGGAGGATGGTGACGAGGACGGTCGTGACAAGCAGGATCGGGTTGGTCTGCGAAAGAAGCGAAGCATGGGTCAGCGGTCCGCTGTTCGCTTGCGACGTCGCAAAGCCAGAGCTCCTCACCTCGACCAGCATCCTTTTGATCTCGTCGATCTCTCCTCCAGATCCACCGGCGGCGGCTGCCTGAGCCTCGAACGATGCGCCGATCGAGCTGTAGAGGGTAAACTTCATGCTTGAAATGGACGAGAGCGTGATCTTGATCGGCAGAACGGGTGTTGTCGAGTTGATGGGGATCATCTGGTCTCGCAGGTTCCAGAAGTCGTTGGCGAAGATGATCGGGTAGTGGTACGCCTTGTTCTCGGGAGTCCTCTGGCCAGACGGCTCGACCTCGACAAACTTCTTGGTCTCCGGAGGCGAGGATGCCAACGGGAAGTCGTTCCTGTCCGAGACGATGGCCAGGGTCACGTTCGGATGCCAGTACGAGATGATCGGGGTCGACCGTCGCTCAATCTCGAGCTCCTCCTTGGTGAGTGGCTTCTCCTCCTCCTCAACAGCGGTCGCGTTCTTGACTCCTCCGATGAGCGACTTCTCCTTTCTAACCTTCTTCTTCGGGTAGTACCGCGTCAAGACTGCAGATAAAGGTAAGAGAACAAGGGGTCAGCCCGCATCTGTGCCGCACTCGTTGAACGCCCGCTCGAGACTGACGCTTCCTGACGTGGACGACCGATGAGACGTCATAGGTCTTGTCCTTCGGGTTCGGCGAAGCTTGCCCGTTGGTGAGGAAGATGTCGGCCCAGAGTGACGCGTTGTGCTGGACACTCTGGAGAAAGCGCGCGATCAAAAGGCAGTCGGTCAGTTCAATCGTTCGCGCGAACATCAGAGACAGCACTGACGAATGGGATGGTGAGATCAAACTCCTTGCTCTCGTCGAGCTTCCAGTCTCCGTACGTGATCTGGTTCCAGGTGAAGGACGGGAACCCATCGTTGGCGCCCGCGTCGCCTGAGAAGTCGACATCGCCCGAGGGAGACGTCGAGAAGTACACGTGCATGTTCATCTTGGTCTTCTCGGGCCACATCTTTAAACGATAGAGAATCAAGTTGTCAGTCCAAGTGCGGAGGTGCGGGTGAGAGCCAGAGACTATGGGCTGACTGGGACAGAGTAGGCCGGCTCGACGGGTCCGGCGACGATGGCACCCTCTCCGTCCACGACGGGCAACCCTCCGTGCACAGCCGTCTCAAAGTTGGCGACAGGAGGAGACGTAGGAGGAGCGAGCTGTCAAGAAGCATCAGTAGAAATTGTCAGCAGCCGAACACGTGGCCGGCACTGGCCGTCAGAGCGAGGAGAGATGTTGGCGAGCTCACTTGTTTGGTGACGAGCTTAGTCACGATCTGGGATCCGATCCATACGAGAGCAATCTTGCTGAACGCTATGGATGGGAGGAGAGAGGTGTGCAGCGATATGAGATGCCGACGATCAGCTCTCCAGGCACCAAAGTCGGACATGGGCTCGGTCGATCCGAACGGGGGAAGGACCTCGACCCCCCAAGGTAAGGGGACTCACTTCCGAGCATTCCTCCTCCGTCATTGTTGGGTGGGAGAGGTGTCCCTGCCGGTGTCGCACCCGGTACTCCGATGGCTCCTGTAGACATGTCGGCGCGTAGGTCGTCGTTAGAGCTGCAGAGGTGAGCTCGGAGAATCCCGACCCGCTGGCCTGATGTTCGAATCCCGTCAGCTCTCGCTGGCTGGCCTCGAACGTCGATGAGCTCCAGACTCGCCGGATATGGATCATCATCACTAGCGGTACGAGTGCCGCTCCGACGAGCGACCTTCGCAACCACATCAACACGAGCACGAGCAAGCGAGCGCCAGATCTGGGTGTCCGAGCCCAAGGAGGATCGCAAGTCGGTCTTCATCGGAAGAGCAGCCAGGCTCGAGCGAGGTGATGAAAGCGAGGTCAGTCGAGATCTCGATGATCTCTGGTGCGACTCGTCTCCTGAGCTAACGACAATCCTCGTGTCCAATTCTTTGTGGACCGCAGGTGCAGGAGATCCTCGCCGAGGTGATGCTCGACAAGGTCAGTATCCTCTCGCTATCCTAGTATGTTTCTCAGGACTATCTTGTACACTCCAACGTATCGACTCTCACACGTTTCCTGTCTGCAGCGCATCGCCAAGTCATCCCATCCGACGATGCACGCCTGGCGCCTCCGTGACCCGCTTCGGCCATCGACTCAACTCGAGCAAGGTCAGTCAAACGCAACTTCTCGCTTCCAAGTACTTCGCTTCCTGACATTTGTTCTTTTCGCCATCGGTAGGCAAGAGTGACTGTGGCGAACTTGGCGCCGGGACGGTCCTCTCGTCTCTTCTGGACAGCACCGTACGTCTTCATTTCCCCTTTAGTACCCTCCCCCCGCCTTGCCGGGCTCAACCCATCATTAATCACACGCTTACTAACTTATTGTACCTTCCACATCACCTCAGGGCGCTTCCAACGTCCTCCTCATCGTCACTCGCTCGGTTTGTCCGCGTGTATCAATGTTCTTGCCTTGCCGACCTCGACCCTCGTGCTCACTCGCTGCTTCTCTTGTGCTCATCTCAGTACGGCGGCTCTCCTCTCGGTCCCGCTCGCTTCCGGCACATCTCCTCCGTCGGTCGCGAAGCGCTCAGCCTCGGCGGATTCCTCGACCCTCCGCTTCCGCCACCCTCGTCTTCCGACAAGACTGCAAAGATCAAGGGCAAGCGCGGCAAATGAGTGCGACTCGCTCTCTCGGAACCACGATGCGTGGAGGAGCATTAAGATCAGGACTACGCTAGGCGGCAGTCGAGGCTAAGAGTCGTAAAGGAGGGGAAGCGGAGACGTGTGAGTTGGAGGGGGAAATGGATACAGTATGTGCGTAACCGAACGGATCCGTGCTCCATGATGGCGTGGCGAGTCTGAGAAGTGAGAGAGAGTGGTATCTAAACGCTGTACCCAGCGTTTCCCCTCCTGCCGTGCCTCTCCGAGTGATCCCGTCGCCCGACGGTGATGAAGGCAATCCAAAGTATAAACGACAACCCCATGTTCACCCAGGCGACGATCTCGACCACTTTGATCTGAATAGGAGAAGAAGATTAGTAGTATCAATATGGGTATGGCGGCGGAAGTGGAGAGGGGGACCGGGCTGACCTTGTGGCATTCGGACACACCGTCACCAATTCGACCGACTCCACCGCATCGCACGACGCCGCCGTAGAGGAAGTGAAGGGCGAGTGCGTTGGCGAGCCAGAAGATAGCGTTGATGAAGACGAACGTGCCGTGATAAAGCCAGGAGAAGATCGACTGGATGCAGGAAGACCAAAAAGAGGGTCAGTCATCGCGTCGAAAAAGATGGTCCCAACCGGATTTACCGATATAAAAGAGACACCCAGGAAGACGAGCGACAAGGTCACACCGAACACTCCACAGAAGAGCGAGTAGCGGATACGGTGCTTCTCCTTGTCGGATCCGTAGCCTGCAGAAGTCCGCAAAAGGTGATGGGTCAAATGAGAATAGGACACGAGGCCACAACAATGGCGAGAACGTACCTGTCTGACGTCTCTCATGCACAAGGTCGGCCGAGAACCCGAGTCCGACGGCCGAGACGATGAAGACGAGGATGAAGAGAAGGCTGGACAGAGAGACAGGGGTGAAAGGCACGTCAGTCAATGGACGCAACGCGGTTCGAGGGCCTGTGCAGATGGAAGTGAAGATGTGTGAACATACGGAAGGTGTCGTCCGAGAGCCATGGCCATGGTTGTGTCTGGAGAAATGCGAGTGGGTGGGTCTGAAAAGAGCGTTGGGAGGGAGGCAACGGCAAGGTCAGCGGTTCACTCGACGTCATGCTCATGCCGTGCCGTCGTCGCCGCCCTCTGCAAGGACACTGACCTTTAGTGGAGTACTGAAAACTGGAGTCGTAAGAGCGTATGTGAGTGCTAGATGATGATGGTCTGTGGCAAACCTCTCGTTCCAATCCTGCGACTCTCTTGACGTCCGCGGACCTGGGTGCTCGATGACGCTGGTCCGGTCGGCTCCGTGCGGTCGCGGCCCTCCCTTTCCTGCGGCGCGGTTAGAAATACCACCCAGGCTGGACACGCAAGATGAGTGAGTGACGACATAACGCAGAAGGGAGAAGCGCCATGTGACCTGTCCTCTTGTTTCCAAGTTGTGACGTCTCGGGCAGCACGCTCATCTGTTTGACAAGGGAAAAGAGAGCAGGGGTCGGAACCGTCCCCGACGCGTTTCAGGTCGTGGGCGGCCTGGAGCGAATGTGCGCTCTGCCTAAACGTTTCGCGGTCCCAACTCCCCGGCTCGCAATACAAAAGCATAGATAGCAAGTGAAGAGAGCGATGCAAGTGTCGTCGTAAAAAGTCGTCCTCATCCAAAACCCGCTCATAGCCGACCGAACCCATCCCGAGCCCGTCGTTCCTCACAGTCCGTCACGTTCGTCAAGCCTCGTACTGACCCAGCCCAGCCTACACTCCAATCACTCGCCCGAATCCTATCCCGGCCTCGAACCTCCTGAAGTTCTCTGCCCTCTCGTCGAGCATCCTCCTCGCCCGCTCCGAGTACGTCTCCTCTCCGTCTTCACCCGCACTCCCCCGTCTGGACCTATCCTCCATCCTCTCTCTCCTCTCCTCGTCCTCTCTCCTCCTCTGCCTCGCCTCGTATCCGTCGCCTGTCTCGAGGACGAACCCCTCGATCTGGGCGAGCGCCTCGAGCACCTGGAGTCGTTCGGCGCGCTCCCTCAGAAGACGACGTGCCCTGTCCGAGTATGTTTCGTCCGGATGGGCAGGGTCGATTGCGGGCGGAGGATTGAGCGCTGTTTGGAGGAGGGCTGCGATCTGGGCGTCCGAGTCGAGATGGACGGGCGAGTACGGCTCGCCCGAAGGGAGGTCGGGGGAAACAAAGTCCGGCGGAGGCGACGGCGAGTGCGAGTCAGACACCGCTGGTGCAACCGGGATGGAAAGGGTTGATGCGTGGGATGAGGATGAGAGTGGTGCGAGCGTGGTGACGAAGGGTGGGGATGCGATGCGTGGTTCGTGGGAGACGATAGGTTGGAGACCGTTGGGTGGTGAGCTCGGCCCGGAATCGGGCTCGTCCTGGCCAAGGTACCGTCTGCGAGCTCGTTCACGATACGAGCTCCCTCCCTCCATCACATCCCCGACACTCCCCCGACGACTTGAGGGTTCGCTGGTGTACCTCGGTCCGGCTCGATGGCGATACAATGGCTCTGGGGGGACGTAGACGGGAGGCGGGGGAGCGGCCGGGGTGTCGAGCGAGTGCAGGTTGATCCCAGACCGCGACAGTCGCACGAGCCGAGCACGCTCAATGTACGTCGTCCCCTCCACCAGACGAGGAAGCAACGGAGCTGGGTCTGCCGAGTAAGGGGGAGGAGGGAGGGCGTCTGCCGGGAGGGTCGCGAACGAGAGAGGTGCGGGAGGAGGGGTCGACAATGCGGGTGACGTCCCGAACGCGGCCGACAACGAGAACAGAGGAGTCGCAGACCGAGAACCCGACGCAGACGACGGACTGCCAACCGAAAATCGACGAGGGGTAGGAGAGACGGGCATTCCGGCAAAGAAGGGAGAACGAGAGGTGGGGATTGCGTGGGTGTCTGAGGGTAGAAGGATTTGGGCTGAGTTGGCCTAGAGGTTGCTTATCACCGTCACCTCGACGCTCCCCGCAAACGGCCGATATTGGCCGGGCGGGCACTCAACCGATCAGTAGCACGTTCGCCCTTCAGATGCATCTATCGTTCACGAGGCGTGCCATCGCACATCTGCTCATGACGAAGGTTTTCCTGCGACGATGAAGAGCGGCGGGAAGAAATGGCTGGACGCGTCGATGATCGTGACTTACCTTGCCGGTCACGCACGCTCTCTCGCCTTATCGCACCACCCGCTTCTTGCCGCCTCTACGCTTGTGCGTTCGTTCATGAAGGCGTTCGAGTGTCGAGCAGAAAGCAGTGCAAGAGCCATCGTATCGACCAGCCCTGACACCCATCCCCTCCGCCCCTTCCGCTAGAACGCGTCCTCGCGACCAAACAGCTGGAAACTCCTGTTCCCACTCCCGCTGGCGAGGAACTCTCCCTTGCAGTCGACGTCAACGCCCATGACCTTGCCAGAGTCGGTGATGATGCTCTTGACGAGCAGCCAGTCGTCGGCAGACCAGATCTTGACCGTGGAGTCGTACCCGGACGAGACGAGGTACAGTCCCGACTTCTGGACTGCAGACGAAGGGGCAGGCGTGGGTGTGGGTGCGTCGGATGAGGTGTCCATCGGTGCGGGTGCGAGCGGGTCCGAGGCTGTGGGTCGTTCCGACTCGTGCCGGAAGAACTTGAGGTCCGAGACGAGCGACTTGTGTGCGGGGATCGTGTACGCGCAAGCCAGTTTCCTGATGTCCCAGATCTTGATCGAGTCGTCCGCAGATCCGGTGGCGAGCTGGTAGCTGCGAAGAAGAGAAAACAAGCCCGAAAGGAAGCACTTCAGCAACGAGATCGTGCCGAATCGGAAGGACAATCAAGGCTCACCCATTCGGACTCCAGTCCATGGCGGTGATCTGCTTCGCGTGCCCATCAAGGACCCACACCGTCCGCCCCGTCCGCGCGTCCCAGACTCGCCCAATCGCATCCAGCCCACTGGAAGCAAGACAGACTCTTTTGTCAGCACAAGTGAAGCACTCGAAGGTCACAGGCACGAGAAGATGATGACACTGACCCTGTGGCGACGAGCGCTCCGTCGTCCTGCCATGCGACGGCGTACACCTCCTTTGAGTGGCCCTCCTGGAGCAGAAGTTCTTGACCTGGCGGCGAAGCAAGCAAGGAACGAGGGTCAGAGACTGGCTCAAAGAGCCCGACCCGCGGTACTGATGGTCTACGTACTCGTTTCGACATCCCAGAGCCGCCAGGTGCCGTCGAAACTGGCCGATGCGACGTAGTCTCCCGAAGGGTGGAACGCTACACGAGCCACAGGAGCAGTGTGTCCCTCGAGCGTGGACAACGGTGTCGGGCTGGCAGGGCAAGAGGAGACGGATTAGCTCAAGGAAGCGCACGGTTTGAACAAAGGAGCGACGGACCTGTCGAGACTCCAGAGCTTGACTGTTCCCTCTCCACCTCCCGTCGCGAGGTTGACTCCTGCTGACGACATGGACAGCGTCGCCTGAGGATGCCATGCGAGCCCTCGGCAGTGCGTGTCGTGACCTGGAAGAACCCAGGGCACACGAGCGTCAGTGATCGGGCTCACACTCGAGCAGCACTCTCGCAGGTCGAGGCTGAGCCAGCCCGCCTCCTCAGGGTCTGATATTGACGAGCAGAGACTCACCCTTCAACGCCTTGACCTCGTTCAGCCCCGGCACGTCCCACACCTTTGCTCCTCCGCTCCACGATCCAGTCGCGACCATCTTTGCGTCCGGAGAGAACCGCACCGTCGATATCGGCCGGGTGTCTCCAATCTGCGATCCGAGCAGCACCGTCGTCTGGGGGAGGGAAAGACCACAGGGCAGAGTTAGCTCTCAAGGGTCGCGTCGACGGATGGGTGGGTCGAAGCTAATGACGGGACTGACCTTGAGCGACTTGTAGAGCCCTTTCCGCACGTCCAGGATCTTTCCCACGGGTACGACTGCTTCTAAACGTTGGCGACGGAGACGCTCGGCGGAGAGGGGGAGAGAGTAGTGGGCGATCTTGCGACGGGCGGCGAGCAGCTGCTCCGGCAGTGGCGGTTCTGTGTAGAACTCCTCTTCCTCCTGAGAGATCGTGGTACGCAAGGACAAAGGATCATCAGCACAACGAAGACGAGAAGAAAAGATAGCGGACGGGACGTACGTCGGAGTCGTCTGAGCCTGAGCTCGAGTCGGAATCGGACCCTCCCTCGCCTGCCTCGTCGCCAGAACCTTTGGCGGCCTGAACGTTGGACATGACCGTACGAAGACGGATATATCGGTCGGCAGCCTGCATACACACAACACAACGAGTGGAAGGAACAGGTCAGCGAGTCACGCGACAGAGGGACGTAGGACGCTCTGAGCTCGGCTACGTAAAGCCAGCCGGACGCGACCGATGAGGTCTAGCAGCTCCTTCCTGGCAGCACGGCTCACACATCAGCCGGAGCGTTTCCTGATGGACGTAGCTAGCGGTCACCATGGCTCTCTCGGTCGAGAGTGACTCGGACGAGGTCGTTGAGCTCGATGGTGAGCTCGAGCTGTCCTCCCTCGCGCGTCTGGCCGAACATCTCGCCCGTCCCACCCGCCAGAGACGAGATCCAGCTGTACTGACCATTTCACCAAAGAGAGTGATGGGCTGTCCCATCTCCCTCAGCTTGGCTTTGACCTTTCGGTCGTCTGTTGGGACGTGGGCGAGCTTGCGTGCCCGCTTCTTGCGCTCGAGCTCCTCAATCGCCGCCAGGTTCTCCTCCAGCAGACGGTCAGGAGCCTGCCCATACCGGGACCTGTCCTCCACTGAGATGAGTGAGATGGTGATGTGTTAGTCAGCGGCAAGGGACGACTGAAGGATGCGGGGATCGGACGGGTCACTCACTGAGGGTGTCGAGGTCGACAGCCTGGGTCGGGATCAAACGAGCTCATCAGTCCTGCTCGTCGTACCAGCACGCATGAGAGCCGAGTACATACATCTTGTGTGGGTCGTGATGAGCTCATAGCGCGCGAGCTGAGAAAGAGGGCGAAAGGATGGCGAGGCGAGCAGGGACGGAGGTGAGCTGTGGGGGTGAGCTCATTCCGAACTTGCTCCTCGGTCGGTCTCTCGCCTGCGAACGACCATCTCGCTCCTACCCTCGGTTTCCCTGTTCCTTTCTTTCCGGCCCTCAGCCATGTCGCTCAACCTCGTCAATCTCGAGCCTCGAGCGAGGTCGCTCGTGTTCCTTCTCCGACATCCGTTCCCAAACCTGTCTCCCTCGGAGCGAGACGACCTTCACCGACGACGACAGGACGGATGGCTGCGAGACGAGCCCCAACTGACGACCAGGGAGGCAGACATCATCAACGAGATGAACAGAGGCTTCGAGTACGCAGTCAAGGGAGAGCAAGACTACTGGGACAACGTCTGGGAAACGAGGAAGCACGCCCTCCTCGCCGAGCTCGCAACCAAGACAAACGAGCCAAAAGCCGAGGACCCACCCGTCCAGGGCAACAGCAAGCCCGCCGCGAGATCAGTGACTCAGCCAAAGTCATCCGCCGCTAAGCGTGAGGCTAAGCCGGCCTCCAAGGCGAGACCCGAGTCTCAATCGGCAGCCCTCGTCCCCGACCGCCCACCGCCCGTCAAGAGGCAGAAGACGCTCAGGACCGGGCCGACCGAGTCGATCGAGAAGGCTCCTGCCGAGGACAGTCGGAGTGCGCAGGATAAGAAGGCCACCAGAGACCTGATCGCTGACTTGAGCCTCGAGGATGTCAAGAAGATGTCGATCAAGGACAGGGTACGTACATGCGCCACCTCTCGTCTCGCACGAGCCAGTACTGAGCGTCTCACTGTCTTTGACAGGAGGCGCGAGCGAGAAAGCTGTCAATCCGGACTCGAATGAATATCCGAGTGTCCGCAACTGCTGACACGTGTTTGATTTCTGATCGCAACAGAGTCGCTGCCTCTGCCGACTGGCGCGGCTCCATACAGCCCTTCTTCCCTCCCAACCTGCCCAAGTCGTCTGCAATCTCGGACGCTCTTCTCGTGTTTGAAGCCTCCACCAACACCGTCATCTCCAAGCCGGCCGAGGAAGAGCCCGACGTGGACACGCACCGCCCGGCGCTCGACCGACTCGCCGAACTCGTCAGATTCCGAACCGAATCAAAGTCCTCTTCGATCGACGCGGACGACTTTGACTCGGATCTCTTCCTTGCTTGGACTAAACTCAAGAAGGGGAGGGTCGTCGAGAGATTGTTGATCGCCAGTCTGCTGGTCGCCGACGCCCGGGCCAAGAAGTCAAGGTGGTTTGGGTCCAAGCCTGTCAGGGTACGTAGCGAGACGTTTCATCTCCTCGAAGCGGTGCGTAGTCACTGCACAAGTTTGACTGACGCGCCGGGGCATCGGCTCTGCGATTGGCGGTCTGTGTAGAAGACCGGGCCAACCGCACCGTCCAGACACGACGACGTTGACGAGCCCGACCTTCCTGCCCGACCTTCGAAGAGCGAGCGACAGCGACGACACCTCTCCGACTCGACGTCCGACGGCATCTCTGCCTGACCGAACCGTCCATCGACCGCCTCTTCGCCGCCTTTCGCGTCGGCCTTCCGCCTTTGAATCCAAATCACCGCCGGTCGCCCATGATCTTATGCCGTTCCATTTTTGCCCGTTTCAGGCATGAAAAACGCTCAGAAGCTGTTGATATTGCGCATTGCCGAGCTAAGAAGCTCCCCCTCCGCCGCCGCCTCCGCCACCATCTCCACCCCCTCCAGACGATGCGCCTCCTGCATCGCCATCCCCACTCGCGCCAGCCATCGCACCAGCATCAGCTCCACTGTTGTCCCACCCGCAGGCTCCTCCTCCTCGCCCTCGCCGACGCCCACTCCCTTCTGCTTCCCTCCGGACCAGGCCCTGCGCCTCCTCACGTCTCCTTCGCTCGACCAGATCGCCCTCTGGATCCCATCCGCCCGTCTCGCGCATCACCCGAGCTCTCTCAGTGAAGCTCATCCTCTCACCCTGTCCTCTGGCGGCTGTAGTGGCGGGGTCGAGCGTCACGGTCGTGAGGTCGTTGGTTCGGTCCGGGTCGTACCCGACCTCTCTGAGCATCCTCGCCCGCTCGACAAAGCTCATTCTTTTCACTTGCCCCCGGGTGGCCTCGGTAGCGGCTTGGTTGTGTGACGTGGCGGCGTCCTCCTCGCGACGGCCTGGGTCGTACCCGACGTCTCTGATCATCTTGGCTCGCTCCAAAAACAACATCTGCGCTGTCGGGCTGCCTGGTGTGGGAGCAGTGACTGCTGCCTGTGTCGGATGGGGATCTTGACTGCCCTCGAGCATCGTCCTCGCTCGGCCAGAGAACGAGAGCTTGTCCACTCCGGGCGGAGGCGCATACGACGGCGGGAACGGAGGCACGTCGACCTTACCGTCTCGTATCCGTTGCGCTCGCTCAGCGTAGGTCGTCGGCGCTGGCGCGGAAGAAGCAATAGGGTGGACGAGGGTATCGCTGTAGATGGGCGGCGCTTGTCCAGGTCCAGCGGGGACCTCCGACGGTGAGCTCGAGTCTGCGTTGGAGCCGTCTCGTCGATGTCTCTGGCGGTGAGTTGGAGTGGCGCCAAACATGGTGGTGGTTGCGGGGCAGTTGTAGCCTCAGCAGCTCATCTGTGCACTAGTATCCTCTGGTACAGGCTTGTAGTGACTCGCTCACAGCAAGGAAGGCACAGGAAACAGACCACGAGGGGGCGAGATGATCCGCAGCGCATGATCATGACGAGTGCCGGCCCGGTGACGCGCTCTGGTCCCTCCTGTTCGGCCCAAAAGACTCGCCCATCGAAGGAAGTCATTCTTGCCCTCAACCACATCACCCAAACACATCTCCCACCCACCAACCCACTCAGCTCACCACACAACCACAATGAACAAGTCAGTACCCCTCGTGTCTCGCGTGCATCTCCTCGCGCGCCCGTCTCAGCCCGCTGACCTTGCGCCCCTCTCCATCTCCCTCTCTTCTCGTTCGTTCGTTCCGCCCCTCAGCCTGACTGGAAACCACGGAGCCGCTGGAGGACTCGGAGGAGGAGGAGCTACCGCCGGAGGAGGACACGGAGGAGACTTCATGGACAAGGGGTCAGTCCATCGACACCCATCTTGCCTCCACGTTCGTCGAGCTGAAGCTGACCCTTCCTCTCTTCCCTCGCCCTCTCCTCTCGTCTCAAAGTGTCAACGCTGGACTTAACAAGGTACGTCTCTTCACCCTCTCCTGTATCCAGCCCGTCGCTACGAGCTCAAGCTGACCCTTCCCTCTCATTGATCTCGTGCTCTGCATCAGTCCGGACACGGAAACCAGAAGCCCGCCACCGTCGAGAAGATCTCGGACGGCATCAAGACCGGTATCAAGAAGATGACTGGTACGTCTTCCTCCCCCTCCCACCGGCACCTTCAAACACAAAGCCAAAGCTGATTCACTCCATCTCCTTTCTGTGAACAGGCAAGGACGTCCCCGGAGGAGACAAGGAGTTCCACTAGACTCCCACCTACCAATCTTAACTGTATTTCTGATTCTTTCTTCTACGTCAGGCTACGATCTATGACGACTTACTCTCTGAACATGCAGAGAAAACGGCGAGCAAGCGAGGGAGATGCGCCAGGTGAGGAGGTCGTCATGCGCTTTCGACCGCCCCCAAAGATCTCGATCAGTCCTGACGACGACTGGAGTGGACGGGACGAGTTACGATAAGCGCGAGATGGTGGGAATAGATCTGCTTCCGGATCCAGCCTTGCCGCGAGGGCGCAAGGCTCCTCTCGCCGCCATCTCACCTCCAGCCCGACTCTTCTCCTGGCCTCGGCTCGAGGAGTCATCTACCAACCCACCCACTCTCATCCGTCAACTTTCAAAACGACCGTCGGATTGGGGTTGAAAAAGAAGCCATAAGGAAGAACCAAAAACAAGAGACCAGAGTGACAGAAAAGACAGGGAGGGGTGGAAGGGGGAAGTCTAGTAGGGGGACGAAACAGGCAAACGACCCGTTGCTTAGGCGATGACTCCCGATCGGAGCTGTCCGTCGTAGTATCGGACCATCTCCTCGACACCGGCGAGGACGGTGAAGTTGGGCTGCCACTTGAGCTCGGCCTTGGCTCGGGTGGTGTCGGCTGGAAAGGGAAGAGAGAGAAGACAACAGCGGGGGCGTCAGTGAAAGCTTCTCTCGAAGCGTCGTGTGGTTGGTAGCCGAGACGAAAGGACTCACGTCGTCGTCGCATAGGGTCGTCGGTGGGGCTGTTTGGAAGGAAGAGATGGGCAGGGCGTCAGTCAAGAATTGGGTGAAAGGGGGCGGGCGTACAACAACCTGGATCTGCACAGGGTGGACTGATACGTACATCTCCTTGTGGATCTGTTGGGAGAAAGAGAGTGAGAGGGCAGGCAGGAAAGGGTGATCGTCAGCCTCGTCTTCACCTTCGATTGGGTGTAGGCTGCAGAACTTACGATGTCGACCCGCTTGGTGAAGGCGTTCTTCTCCTTCTGGACCTTCTCGACAACCTCTCGGACGGCCTCGGCGAACTCGAGGATGGTGAACTCGTCGGGGTTTCCGATGTTGACGGGTCGGGTCTCGTCCGAGTTCATGAGGAGGATCAGGCCGTCCACGAGATCGTGGACGTACTGGAACGATCGCGTCTGCTGGCCGTCACCGTAGACGGTCATGTCCTCACCCTTGAGGGCCTGGATGATGAAGTTGGAGACGACCCGTCCGTCGTACGGGTTCATTCGGGGTCCGAACGTGTTGAAGATTCGGGCGACTCGGACCTCGACGTTGTCCTGTCGCATGAAGCCGTACGTGAGGGTCTCGGCGACTCGCTTTCCCTCGTCGTAGCACGCTCGGGGTCCGATCGGGTTGACGTGACCCCAGTAGTCCTCGGGCTGGGGGTGGACCTCCGGGTCTCCGTACACCTCCGAGGTCGACGAGATGAGGAATCGCGCCTTGACTCGCTTGGCAAGTCCGAGCATGTTGAGCGTTCCGAGGAACGACGTCTTGATCGTCTTGACAGCGTTGTACTGGTAGTGAGGGGGCGAAGCGGGGCAGGCCAGGTGGTAGATCTCTGCAGAAAACGTGGGGCATGAGAGTTCGGCGTCAGTTCAGGATCGACAGACGGGGCAGTGGGCTGAACGAAGGAAGGAACGAGTGAACGTACGGTCGACCTCAATCATGAAGGGCTCGACGACATCGTGTCGGACCATCTCGAAGTTAGGGTGGCCAACCCAGTGCGAGACCTGAAGGAAGAAGCGATCGAGGAAAGAGACGCGAGACAGGCATCAGTCCTCACGCGACGGACAGCTGAACCGCTACACCTGTACCACATCGTTCCCAGCACCTCAGCCACAACTCGTTTGATGGAGCGTGTACTCACGGTGGTCCTGGATCCGGTGAAGAAGTTGTCGACGACGGTGACCTCGTGTCCGAGGAGCATCAGTCGGTCGACCAAGTGCGATCCAACGAATCCAGCTCCACCGGTACTGCACAAGACGCAAGCGAGAGAGAACGAGGTAAGCAACTAATCGAAGCAGCGACAGACAGTCATGGACGCGTGCTCACACGAGGATTCGCTTCCTCTCGGCGTTGGGGAGGAGCTTGACGGGGGGGAATCGCTGGAGGGTCGAGAACGAGATAGAGTGGTCCTTCTCGCTGCAAAACAAGAAAGAGATGGGAGGACAAGGTGTGTCAGCAAGGGTGGTGGGGCCAGAGTGCTCAAAGGCGGGGTTGTATGCGAGAGAGGGGTCGGGAGAGGGACGGGGTGACCGTCGAGACGAAAGGGGAGGGAGGGGAAGAGGGCAGGGCTGAAGGTGAGACTCACTTGTAGATGGACTCGGACCTGTACGGGTCAGACTCGTCCGCGGGGGCAGACGCAGCTCCGACGTCCTTGACAACGTTGGGCTTCTGGAGAGAGGGAAGAGAGCAAAGAGCACAGAAATGTCAGAACGACCGGCGGCAGTGGGAGGCGGCCCTCCGCTAGCTCAGAGATGGGGGAGGACGCGAGCTGGCCCAAAAGGAAGGACGGTCCACGTACGAGGTACAGCTTTCGGAGGGTGTCGATGGGGACAACAGAGTTGAACCCGAATCGGTCGGCTCCAACGGTGGTGATCTCCTTACCCTGCAGTCAGGAGAGGGCAGGCGGCAAGGAGAAGGAGAGAAGAGGGGAACAAGGTTAGAACGCGACTTCTCAAAAAGGGAGCCGTCTCATCACAAAGCAGAGAGTCGAGAGGATGGTGCAGGAAGAGGAGACGCGTACGTACGTCCTTTCCGACGGAAGCAGTGCTGGTAGAGGCAGGGACAGACATGGCGAGAAGAGAGGGAGGGAAGGAGGAGGAGGAGAAAGCGGTTGGGAGGAGAAGAGGACTCAGACTCGCGTCTGGGATCGGTTCGAGCTTCGAGCCTGCCTGCCCTGACTGTGCTTCCGGCCGAAGCCCAGACCAACCCTCACCACAGTACCGTACCGCACTCTTCATCTCTTTCCTTCTTTCTCTCGTCATGGCCGCCGCTCCTTCTTCGTCTCCCTCACCTGTTTCGTCCGAGGACATTGTCGCCAAGAAGGTGAGCCGGATGAGCTCTCGTGCGCGAGGAGATGCCGAGCTGACCTTTCCCTCCCTCCGTTCCGCCGTGTCTCGTGCCGTGTCTAGTTCGACGCATGCGTGAGTGTCGTCGCGTATAAACTCAGTTGTTGAACCCATCTGACCTCGTTTCCTTTGGTCTGCTGTAGCTCGCTGATGTTGTCGTCAAGACTGGGGTTGGGTTCTCTGTCGGTGTTCTCCTCTCGGTCGTCCTCTTCAAGCGTACGTCCAGCCCTCACGCTCCCATCGACGAGGCACACGCTGAACGTGACCTCTTGCATCTCTCCAGGACGAACGTGGCCCGTCGCTCTCTCTACTGGTTTCGGACTCGGACAGGCCTGTACGTTCAGTTCAGCCGACCTCGTCCCTTCCGCCGAGCTCACCATCAGCCCTCGCTGAACTCCGCTGACCGTGTCTGTGCTCTGTTGATGCTTGCACCCTGCAGACCAGAACTGCGACCGGTCCTTCAACCCGTACAACGTGCCCGGAACCAAGGTGCTCGAGTCAAAGTCGGTCAAGCAGATCTAGGCGAGCTCGTCGGACACAGGACCGGATCGGACACGCCAGGAGAGGAGCACACTGCCGCAGGGATCATCGTCGCGAAGGATGTTGCTACAGAGAACGTAAACACAAGTAAATGACCTTTCAAACTCAACATCAGACGTGTGACGGGCCCAGTAGGCGAGCAAGATGAAGGCCAAGGAGCCCAGGTCCGATCCGCTCTCGGACGGTGTCTATCACTAGTGGGCAAACGAATTGCTATTGAGCGTCCGCATACACCTCGATCTTCTTGCTCGACGAGCGCAGAACAAGCTATTCACCGGGTGCCCAGTCGACGGGCTCGCGAGGGGATGTCCGCCCTGCGGCGCTCACCGCCTCGTCATCTCTCGCTCGCCTTGTCTGTCCTCTCACCCCCACCCACCCTACCCACCCGACAGCATGAACGTCAATCTCTCTTCTCGTGATCTACTCGACTCGTACAACCAGGTCCTGTCTGGCGACCCCAACGCGGAATGGACCATCTTGTGCGTCGCCGGACGTGGGCCGAGTCGATGAGCCCAGCTGGCTCAACCTGGCTTGTACGCTCTCTGCTGACCCACGGACCCTTCCTTCTCGACTGCAGCACGTACGGAGGTGGGTCTATGGACCTCAAGGTGCAGGCTGATGGTGCGGGTGGTCTCGAGGAGCTCAAGGACGAGTTTATGGACGGGAGGTCAGTGCGAGCTCACCCATCTCCGCCCACCCAGCATTGCTGTCGTCGTCCAGTCGATCAGGTCGAGCTGACTGGCATCGCTGTTTGTTTGGAACCCATAGAATCCAGTACGCGTTCATCCGGATCACGGATGGCAACTCTGAGCTCCCAAAGTTTGTGCAGATCGTAAGTCGAGCTCGCCCTCCTGTCCAAAGCCATCACAACGGCCTGTCTGCCGTACACCGGCTAACGACGAGCACAAAGACTGACTGGTTCTCATCTCTACTTTGCGTCTGCAGAACTGGTGTGGTGACGGAGTTCCCGAGCAGAAGAAGGGTCTCTTCCGTGAGTGACAACCCCGTGCTCAGCTGTCAGCTCGACACGTCGTTCGCCATGCCGTCTGCTCCTGCGCGACCGACCGCTGACACGTTGCTCTGCGGGATCTGTTGATGCAGACAACCACTCGAATACTGTCGCCCGCTTCTTCAAGGCCGCGCACATGCAGGTCAACGCACGAAACGAGGTTCGTCGCTCCGTCCGACGCAACCTCCGTCGCCCATGTCCGCTCGCTGACATCGCCTCGCACGATCTGCTGCTGCTTCCAGGACGACATCAACCCCGATCTGATCAGGAAGCGACTCGCCGACGCCGGAGGGGCCAAGTACTCTGTGCACAAGGAGTCGCAGTCTACCCAGTCGACCGGCTCATCGAGGATCGCGCCCGTTGGGTCCGCGTACGAGCCCGTCAAGGTCGACATGGGCGCGCTCCGAGCAGGAGCAAAGAAGGACGTCATTGCACCAGTCGTGAGTCGCCCGTCTCTTGCGGTTGAAGCGATGTAGTTCACCGTGCGGCCCGCCCTCTCTGCTGGCTCTCGTCCTGACCGGTCTGCAACCTCTTTCCACCATGTCCAGGGATCTGCGTACAAGCCGACCAAGGTCGACCTCAACCCTCCCTCAAACGCAGCTCCCACTCCGGCTGCGCGATCGTTCCCTCCTCCTCAGGCTGCGCGACCTCCGCCTGCAGCCCAGGCGCCCGTCAAGGCGGCCGCCGCTGACGAGGAGTGGGGAGAGGACCCTCCCGAGGTCGGCAACAAGCCTCTCGCTGCCTCCTCTGCTCCTGTGGCTGCTGCTGTGAGTTTCATCTCGACGGACAAGGCGTGTCTTCGAGGCCAGTCGCTAACGATCTCTCACGTCTGTGTCTCAGCCTGCCCGAACATCCTTCTACCAGCCTCCTCCACCCAAGGTCGAGGCTCCCAAGACGGCTGCTCCTGCGAAGCCTGCCGCTGACGACAAGATTGGACCTGTCGTAAGTCTGATCGCTTCTCTCGGTTTCTCAAAGTCTTGCTGACCGTCTCGATCCTCCTCTTTTGTAGGGAACTGCCTACACCCCCGTGTCTCTGCCCGCTCCCAAGAAGCTTGCCTCTCGATGGGGCCAGCCGGCTGCCTCGGAGGAGTCGTCCGCCCCTAAGCCGTCGTACGGTGGAGGAGCGGCTGCCGGAGGAGAGAAGAAGTTGACGTGGTCCGAGAGGCAGGCGCAGGCAAAGGCGAGGGATGCCGAGGAGCAGAAGCAGAGCGCAGCCGGTCAGTCAAACTGCCCCTCGTGCACCCATCTTCCACGCTTACTCGGTCTCGTGGTCTTTCTCTCTAGCTTCTGCCTCGGTCGCCTCCGCCGCTTCATCGGCCCCGTCGTTCCCGTCTCGATCGACCCCTCCTGCTCCTTCGTCGGCACCTTCCTTCCCGGAAGCGGACGACTTTGAGGAGCCAGATGCGCCTCCTCCTGTGCCCGCCGCTTCTCGACCTCCTCCCATGGCCGCCCGACCTCCGCCGGTCGCTGCTCCGTCAGACGACGAGGGCTTTGAAGAGCCTGACGCACCACCCACTCCTCCTCGCATGCCCGCTCCGATCGTCAATGCCGCGCCGTCGTTCCCCGACGACGATGACTTTGAGGACGATGCTCCTCCTCCTCCTGCTCGAGCGCCTGCCCCGATCGCCAACGCCCCTCCTGCCTTCCCGAGCGATGACGGCTTCGACGAAGACGACGAGCCGCCCGCCGTCCCTCCTCCCCCGGCTGCAGCATCAGCGCCGATCGAGACAGTCAAGGAGGTGATTGCAGCTCCCGTAGAGAGCGCAAAAAAGGCGTACGAGTCGATCAAGGAGACGCTCGTTGGACCGTCGGACCCCGAGCCTGCCGTTGCTGGAGGCGCAGGAGGCAAGCGGGCCAAGGTGCTGTTCGACTACGAGGCGACCGAGGACAACGAGCTTGCGCTCAGGGAGGGAGAGATCCTCACCGAGCTCGACATGATCGACGAGGGATGGTGGTCTGCCAAGGGAGAGAACGGGGACGTTGGACTCGTGAGTGTTCATCCATCGTTCTTATACGAATTGCCGTTGACTGACGCTTTCTTCTCGTTTCCAGTTCCCCGCCAACTACGTCGAGCTCATCGAGGGTGGTGCTGACGAGCCTGCCCAGGAGGCCGAGGAGGTTCCCGCCCCGGTCGCTCTTCCTCCCCCTCCTCCTCGCGTGCCCTCGCCCGAGCCTGAGCCCGAGCCAACTCCAGCTGCGTCTTCCGGAGAGACTGGGACTGTCGCCGTCGCGCTATACGAGTGAGTCCGCCCGATCTCACTCACGCATGTCTAAACGAGAAGAAGCGCTGACCGCAAACTTTCTTCCTACTTAGCTACGACGCTGCCGAGTCGAACGAACTGTCGTTCAAGGAGGGCGACCGGATCCACTCGATCGAGGAGGCCAGCGAGGACTGGTGGTCCGGACAGGGACCGGACGGAAGCGAGGGACTGTTCCCGGGTGAGTCGCCCTCTCGATGATTCGCTCCTTTGCCCAGGCTCGTCTGACTTTGGCTCATCTTCAATCTGTCCAGCCAACTACGTCGAGGTCCAGCAGTAGGGATCTCGCGGCTCAATCCCATCTCAGCTTTCCGCGCATATGCCATGACCCGTCTCTCTTTCTGTTCCATCGAGTACCGAAAGACAAGAAAAAGGTCACGAAACGCATGGATGACTCAGGACTCGGATAGAAGTTGCGGCGCCCCAAAGTGTGTGGTTGTTTACCAGAGCCAACTCGTGTTCTCGTGCATCACCAAGACGGCTGGCTCCTCGCTTGGGACGCTCGGCGTCTCTCTACCGTCCCTACCAGCGACGACCCAGTCCTCGTTAAAGAATGCAGCATTCAGGAGTATCCTGGCTCGGGTGAACCTTTGTCTCTCCTCCGCAGTCAACTTGAGCGGTCTCAAAGAGACGACTCGTCTTGGCTCTCCCTGTGGATATTGGGCCTCGTCGTCGGCGGCCGAGGGAGGAGGCAGGGTAGACAGGCAGAGATCCGCGGGGTCGCTCGATGGGGCCTGGAGCAGAGGTAGGCCGACGGTCAAGATGATGTTACGTTCGTCTAGGCCAGCTAGTGATCCGCTAAGGAGAAAGAGCCCGAAGTGCGAGAGGGCGCCCCTGATCTGTGACGAAAAGCGATTGGGTTCGTCAGCGCAATGAAGAGTGTAAGAAGGATCGTGCAGGCGACGAACCAGACTGTGCCACTTTCTGAGTTGCTGACCCTCCTTGAACTTTCGGTACCGACTGTCGTTGTGGTCGAGCGGAAGACTCCCTTGAAGGGACTGAACGACTTCGTCGCAGCAGTAGTACCACTGGCGGCAATCGAGGCCACAGACGTGATCCTCGGGGTCAAGCAGATTTTGGGTCTCCCGCTCGGCCAGAGCGACTCCCCTTTCCCAGACCGAGCTACGGCCCGCCCTGGAGTACTCGAAAGAAGGGAGTTTGTCGAGCCAGCTTCGGTCGTCAAGGCACGCCTGGATGCGACAAGCGCAGGTGCCGAGATGATCGACGATCTTGTCTCTGCTGTCCTTGAGATGGAGCTCGAACAACCTGTCGAGGATCATGGCGTAGATCTCGGCGGGCAGGGCAGCGAGGGCGTGCCTGGAGCGAAGAGGCGTGTCGAGGACGAGGGCCGAGAGTCGAGTTCGGCCGGCGACCAGCGCGAAAAACGTCCTAGCGCTCTGGCAAAAGGCGTACGCAAGACACTCTAGAGACCACGCATGCGGTCAGCAGACAGCGTGTCGACGAGCGCAGTAATTGAGGGCAGAGGAGAGGACGAACGGTGGAGGAGCGCCCATCCTTGGACTGGCAGACCACAGGAGTCGTCAGCTTCGCTGCGGCGAGAACAACCGTGGATGAGAAGGACGTACGTTCGATACCGTACGCGACACTGACTCTGGAATCGTAGGCCATGTTGAAATGAGTCGAGCCGCAGGAGGATCGTGAACGTCGAGGGACAGATCGTGAACGAGCGCAAGCTCACACCAAGTGCCTCCTGACCTCCCCCGCTTTGTCGGCCCAGCACCCCCATCAGCCACCATCCTCGCTCACGCATGGTCAAGCCGGATCTCTTCTGGTCTCGAGAGAGTGAGCTCGAGCTCGACAGCTTCCTCGGCGCGGTGAGTGACCCTCGACAAACGAGATGAGACGGATGAGCGCGAGCTCACCTCGGCCTCGTCCTCGGATCGATCGGGTCCACAGAGAAAGCCATCCATGATCAAGGACGACGGATCAAAACCCGTACGTACAAACTCTAACGTCTGCACGGCCGCGCCCCAGCTGACCGCTTCTCGGGTGTCCGTAGTGGATCTGGGTCCAGAAGGAGTCGTCCGGCCGGGCCGCGACCAACGAGGACGTCGAGGCGAACACCCTCTCGGCAGCGACTGCGATCCGTCAGTCCAGCTTGTGAAGCAGACGCCCTCCCAGGATTCGAAGCTGATTGAGGTCTATCGTATGCGACCAGTTGCCTCTGTGACCGACAGGATCAAGGAGATCGAGGTTGGCCCTGCATCTCTGGTCCCTTGCTGTCGTGAAGCTCGATCTGACATCGCATCACCCGCATGTTGTCAGACTGATCCCACCATCCCGACTCGAGCGAACAAGTCAAAGGGGACTCGCTCCAAGAAGGACCTGCGAGAAGAGGTGAGTCCATCCGTCCCGACTCGCAACTCGGCCACATGCGACTGACCTGCCCGCCAAGGACTCATTTGATCTCAGGCGCAGGCGGAAGCTGCCGAGTCGCTCAAGACGCTGTCGATCGAGTCTGGCGAGACTGTCGGCAAGTGGCTTCTGTTCAGAGACGGGGCCAGGATCGATCCGTGAGTCTTCTTACACTGCTTGCCCTTTTATTCCCAGCCGTCAGAGTCTGATTCGTCACTGACTTGACCTCTATGTGAAACAGCACCTTCGCTACCCTGGCGCGAAGTCTCATCAACGGTCCGCTCAGCAAGACGCGCGCACATCTGATGAAGGTTGCCACGTGTCCGTTCTTTGACAGCGACGAGCACTACCAGCATGTCATCTGCATTTACTAGTCAGTCCCTTATCATTCGGGATGATACAGATATCGAGCTGACTGTACCCCCCTCTCTCGGCAGCCCGAACGGTGAGCCCGGGGCTCTCATCTCGACCTCGACGCCGTCTTTCTGACCTGCTTTTGCGACTGTCATCTCAGTGTACGATGAAGCCGACTCAAAACTGATTCTCAAGATTGCGGCTGAGGAGCATGGGATCGAGCTCTCATCGGTCAAATCAGACGTCTACACCAAGATCGGCCTCGACTCGAAGGTGAGTCTTTGACCGCTCTGGCCCCGCACAGATCACTGACGCTGACCAGCCGCGACTCCTTCCCACAGCACGAGTCTAAGATGCGTTCCACCATCTGGCAGCCGAAGGAGCTCGGGTACGACAAGGACACCCTGAAGGTCAGTCGTCGCGCATCTCGACGCGCCGCTAAGCGAGGTATACGCTCAAATTGCCATGCTGAAATGATCCCTTTTCCCCCAACCTTCCAGACCATCATCGAAGCCTACTGGGAGAAGCAGAAGAGCGAGAAGGCCGGCGGAGACGATGTTCAGGACGAGGATGGCAACGGTGCGACGACCAAGAGGAAAGCGGCCGGCCCGACACCAGACGAGGTCAAGGCAACGAAAAAGTGAGTCTCAAAGATGCATGTTTGATCGAGTGAGCGGTTCATTCGCATGCAGCTGACAGACTCATATGCTCTGATTGCAGAACGACCGCGAAGCGAGCCAAAGCAACGTTTGCCGACGACAACGACTCCGCTTCTTCGGGCGACGAGGACAAGAAGCCCATCAAGCCTGCTGTGGTGAAGAAGACGGCTCCGGCCACGAAGGCATCCACCAAGAGCAAGGCGAAGAAGACGTTCGAGGACGGGGACGACTCGAGCGAGGAGGAGCCGGACGTCAAGCCTAAGGTCAAGCCCGCGTCCAAAGCGAAGTCGACGACCGTTGAGCCCGCTTCCAGGAAGGGCAAAGTCGAGGAGAAGGTTGAAGCGAAGAAGGCCGAGCTCAGTGGAAGCGAGACCGAGCCCGAGTGAGGCGCGAGTGGCGACGAAGAACGACGGGAGTGTGGTGCAGTGGTATGTCGTAACGATCTTTCATGACGTCTTGCTTTTTACAATCCTCGCATGTCTTTACTGCCGCATATGAGGGACCATAGAGGCATCCTCGTTTCTGCGTAGGCAGCCATCGCTCAACCGCCCAAGCCCAGGCGCCCGACGTCGGCGGGCGCGCCTCGGTTTGGTGCCTCTCGACTTGGCGAGCTCGCCATGGCCTCGGCTCTGCGTCTGTCACACGAGCAGTGCAAGCGACCGTACGTAGCGAGACTGTATACCTCTTCCAAGTCTCGAATCTGTTGCAGAGAGGGATTTCCGTTCCTCTCTTGATGACGCGTCGAGCCTGGGCTGAGGGCGGGGCCGGCTTCCGGGCTCAAGTCGGGCAGGGGCGCGTCGAGACAGAGCGACTTGCTGGCATACGGCAGCTCGGATGCGTCTACTAGTTACAGAGGCATGCTTGTGCTCTGTGAGACCCCAGCTTCGACCAGTCCCGGTCGGTAACTGCTACTGGCGGCCGGGGACCGAGCGCTTCTCCCTGGCAGCCGGGCTTGTTTGATTGAGGCCGCGTCGCTTCCTGTTCGGTCGACTGCGAACTCCTCATGCAGCTTGGCTCCTCCCAGGGCTCCGTCAGCTGATCAACAGAACATGCGGTACACGAATGAGACGGCGAAGAAGAGACTGGACCTACAGACGCAACAAGATATCAGCATTGTGGTTTGTGAGCACGGCCGTGGGACAGACTACAGTAGCCCTCGGACGAAATTGGCCGTTGGTTCGCTTCGCCGAGCCGTGAGTCAGCTCAGCTCGGTCGCGGACTTCGCAGATTCCCGCTTGCCCTTGCCCTCCCAACCACCTCAGTCCCCCTCCCTCTTCTTTGGAACTTCGAGTCGAAAACCCTCTCCCTCCTCTTTCCTCCCAACCACGACTTCTTGACCCCTACTTCCACAAGTCCCCTTCGAGCCCAAGGAACCGCCCCTACCGAAACCCTTACCCGAGCTCTTTCAGTCGACTCCCACCATGTCGTCGTCCCGTCGATCTTCTGTGGAAGTCCAGCCTCACGCTCGAATGCTGTCCCGATCCTCGTCCAACGCGTCGTCTCATCTCTCTCGCTGGTCCAAAGGACCTTCGGTCGCGGACACGCCCTCGAGACGGGGTAGCATTGCAGACACGGACGGGAAATCAGACCCTCGCGACAGGTTCTCGGGGCACATTGGCCATCTCACACCCGATCAGTTGACCAAGCTCGAGGACTTCAAGTCTGAGCTCGGCAAGCTGGACGTGTACTCTGAGGGAGGCGCCAGGGAGGAGGGCGGCGGAAAGGGACGCGGCCGGGTCGACGACTCCACCCTCCTGTCAGTCCATCTCACCCTCTCCCACACCCATCACTCATCCTGCCGCCTCGGAGCTGACTGAGCTGACATCCGTCAACTCTCGTTTACCTACTGGTCTGCAGCCGGTTCCTCCGGGCGCGCAAGTTTGACGTTGCGGCCGCTGTCAAGCAGTACACGACGTTCCTTCAATGGCGAGAGGCGAAGGGGATTGATGCAGCGTATGAGGACTATGAGGTGGACGAGTTCGAGGAGCTGCGAAGGGTTTACCCGATGTGGACCGGACGACGTGACCTGGTGAGCCCAATCGCGTCCCATCCAGCTCTGATGAGCTCGCCCGTCCTCCGCGGACGAGGATGACGTCCGCTGACAATGTCGCTTCCTGTCTGCCCATCTTGCCTCCTTCTAGCGAGGTGTCCCCATCTACGTGTACAAGATCTCGGCCCTCACCCCAGCGACCCTCTCCAAGTTGATCCCGAACGATGCTACGTCAACGTCGTCCATCGCGGTCATCACGCTCGCCCTCATCCGGTTCCTCCTCCCGTTCACCTCGTCCATCCAAACACCCGACCAGGACATGCAGGTCATCTCGGGAACAAACTCGATCGTAGACGTAGGCAACGTAGGCCTGAGCAGGTTCTGGGGCCTGCGATCTCATCTGCAGGTTGCCAGTCAGGTTGCGAGCGCAAACTTCCCCGAGACGGTCAGTCTCACCGAGCCGAGCTCGCGCGTCCTCGGCGGCCTCCTCCTCGGCTAGCACAGAAACTGACTCGACCCTCTCTGTGACCCGGCTTCGCTCTAGATTGACCGCGTGTTTGTGGTCGGAGCTCCTTCGTTCTTCCCGACCGTGTTCAACTGGGCCAAGAAGTGGTTCGATGCCGGAACGGTGAGTGCTCATGCGAGCTACGCGGCTACAGGGGACAGGCGAGGAAGGACCTCATCCAGGCGTCCGCTCGGACACTCGGCCGGCCCAAGCAGCTCGAACTGACTACCGTACTGCTCGCTTTCGTTCCCAGGTCGAGAAGATTCACATCCTGTCGCACGACACGCTTCCGACGCTGCTCGAGATGATGCCCAGGGAGTCGATCCCGAAGGAGTACGGCGGCGAGCTCGACTGGACGTACGGACAGGACCCTAACCTCGACGACGAGGCTCGAAAGGCTCTCGGAGGCGAGTGGGTCCGAGGTCCGGTCTCGTGGGACTCTCGCCAGTCGAGGGTCAAGCCCGTCGGACGAGTAGGAGCTGAGCGACGGGACGCTGGATACGACAGCGGCGCCTCCGAGTCTGGGTCCATCGCCTCGTCTCCCCAAGACGGCAGGTCCATCTCACGTGGACGAACCGGCGAGATCCCGGATGCCATCACCACCAACGGCCACGCTGGCCCAAGCGACGCTGCCACCTCGCCCGTCCTCCGCTCGTCCGCCTCGTCCTCGTCCATCACCCAGCCGTCCGGCTCTGGCATCCCCTCGACCTCATCCCCAGCTTCCTCCATTCACTCTCGCCGCTCCTCGTCCTCGTCGACGTACCACTACAAGAGCTCGCGCCGCACGGCCGACGCGCACCCGATCCCCGCCCCGACCTCGCGCGTGATCCCTGGCACGCACATCCCCGTCCACCACTCGTCGCTCACCCCCAAGGGAGCCTACCCGGAACGAGGCCAGTCCGGCCACGAGTACGGCAACGGAGCGGACGGACCCGCAAACGTCGAGCACGCCGGCATCGGAGGCGCACCCGTCACCCACAGCCCAGCGAGCTCGGTCAGCGGACGCAGCGGCAGGAGCAGCGTAGAGACTCGGAACGAGGCTGTCGAGCTCGGATGGGTCTCGGGCAGTGGAGTGACCGAGGACGAGTTCCTCAGCATGGTGTCCAACACAAAGAGCCTGAATCTCGACAGCCAGCCGACCCAGGCGGCCATCAGGTCCTAGCTAGAGCTAGATACCCGCCGCACGAGCTGTCCCTCCTCTTCTCGCTTCTCTTCTGGACACTCTCCTCTTGCAGCATACTGTACCCTTTTAGACTGTTTCCATCACTGCTCTCTTGCCTCTGTTCTGTTGGTTTCCGCTTCTCACGCCTCGTCACGTCCCTGCTCCCATTCCGTCTCGTTCTCGCTCCTCATCACCACCTATAGTCTCCCTCACCATCGATACCAGGAGCTCGCCTCCCTTGCCGCCCCTTCTTGATCAAATCAGATTCGATCCTCCTCATGACGGCGCCCGGAGCAGTCCAAGAAAGAGGCCGAGAGGGCGGCGGCCCATCGAAGTCGTCAAACTCACCGATTGGACCGGGAAATGACCAGCGCGAGCGTTGAGCTCGACCAACGTGTCTCTCTTCTTTTGAACGGTCGACCACCATCGTCAAAGCGCATGCTCCTCTTCTCTCGTCTTCTCTTTCGGCCGTCTCTCACGCTCGCATCAAGTCTTGGCATCTCTCGCACGCTCGCATCGTCCTCGTCTGCTGGACCTGTCTGTCTTCTCCGCTCAGCCTCCAGCTTCGGGTGAGCTCGCGCCCTGTCCCTCCCTGGCCTCCTCCTCGGCTGACCACCCTCTCCTTGGCCTAGCTCCCGCTCTTACGCCATGTCCACACCAACACCATCGACCTCCAGGTTCCCCGCCGACTCACCAGCGTTTCATCCGTATCGCATAGCCGAGCGCGTCACCGAGGGCGTCGAGGCAGAGTGGATCGACCCGGCTGAGCTCGAGCACGCCTCCGAGCTTGCGGGCGAGCGGGAGGAGAAGTTGAAGTTTTTGGTGCTTTATGGGAGCTTGAGAGAGAGGTCAGTTTCATTGTACGAGCCAGATAAAAAAATGTGGTGCAGAGACGATGCTGATCCTTCCCCCCC